>CM062804.1:874791986-875284486 GCA_031772625.1 Pinus tabuliformis
GTGAGTCCCACCATATGGCAGTCTCATCTATAAAATTAAACATTTATTTCCAAAATTTCGGATATAGTGACTTTTCTAATTTTAGGAACTCTTCATATTTTCTTGTAAACTTCCTCTTAGTAGAAGCTATGAAGAAGAATGAGGGTTTTGAAAAGCTTTACCAACTTTATGCTGAAAATCGAAAATGGCCACAACTTGGTCACTATGGCACAAAATCCTCATTATAGCCCATTTTCATAATTAGAACAACCATTTTGCATCTTCTCATGTGATTCAAATCTTGATCTGAGCACTTTGGAACTTAGATTCGCACTACAAATATCTTGTCATCACAAACAATTCTGAAAAAAAGAGCTGATTTTAAATTAGAGATATCTCCCTCATTTGGACTTCGATTCGACCAACCTTTTTTTTGAAATTGGGTAATTTTTCAAGAGGAGATCATATATGTAATCTATTTTATGAAACGATGCACAAAATCTGTAAAAATTTACCGAAGATCCGCTGTCCATGAATTGTTGTCATAAACAATTCTGCAACACAACTGATTTTAAATCAACAATATCTCCCTCATCCGGACTCCGATTCTGCCAATTGTTTTTTTGAATTTGGGTATTTTTCCACAAAAATTCCAGATATTCTATTTTTTTTGTAAATTTTTCACCAGAAGTTTTTGATATGATCTACAAACTTGTCACCCAAAAAATCCTACAAAAAATGAAAAAACATTATTTCCCCTATTCACCCAAGAGAGTGCTCTGATACCACTTGTAGTAGATATGACCTGAAAATATATTAAGAATGGAAATATTCCCAATAACTACAAATAATCCCAAGATAAACAAAGTATAGAAGTTTCATATCTTTTTTAATAAAACCCATGAGGTAGGGCAACACCATACAACTACTCCTTAAGGAAGGAGAACACTCCACAATCCATATGCTTGTCAATACAATAATCTTTGACATCCCTCAATGAAGAGTCTCTAGCTTGAATACAACCTTGATACATACAGTACCATGGGTAATTACCATGAGTCTCTCAATACCATACATCTAGTACAATGGGTTTACACATTATTTCTAACTACTTGTGGTCCCTTATATTATGTGGGTTAACCACTTTATTTATTAACTATGGCCCATCACATTATTACATTATTCACTTGGGTACCTCCCTATGTACCCCATAATATCCCCCTAGGCATACATATACTTGTCAATACAATAATCCTTGACATCCCTCAATGAAAAGTCTCTAGCCTCTATATAGGCTTGATACATACAATACCATGGGTAGTTATCATGAGTTTCTCAATACCATACATTTAATACAATGAGATTATCACATTATTTGCAACTACTTGTGGTCCCTTACATTATCCGGGTCAACAACTTTATTTATTAACTATGGCCCATCACATTATTACATTATTCCCTTGGATACCCCCCTCTGTACCCCATAATATCCCCCCTAGGTATACTACATGTATAACCATGATTCACTGTTGATATTAGCCACTAAATTGTAAATCCATTTGAAAGATGCACATTGGTTAATGTATTAATATTTTGGGTTTTTCTTTGTAGTCTTTAGACTCTTAATTATTGTCGAACTTCAAATGCCCATACCTTCTCATCTATAAGGAGTTTTTCAGAGTGGGATATACTGTTGGAAAGGTATTAGTGATACCTGTGGAACCATGTTGTTTATACAATCATTTGGACACCATAATCGTATCAAAAACTTAATAAAATTCAAACTCTATTTAATCATTTAATGAGGTACATAAGATATCCATTTGCAATATTTATTCCTTTACCTCATGAGTGACACAACTATTGTCTTAGACATGCCCTTTGACAATAATGGCATCTTGTTTTGACAATGACAACATAACATGCGAAAATACCCCCCTTTGTCATTGATGACAACCTTACCAAACATTAATGGTCATTGATGTCAATAAACCAATTTTGTAACAAACACCTCCTGCCATGGTGCTGAAATCTCCCTTGTTAATGCCTATATTCTCTCCTCAAATTCAATGTTTGTATCAATGTTTGCAATTTCTCCCCCTTTTAAGTCAATGGAAAAGGCTTCTTGATGTCTATCAAAATTTCCATACTCATAGGTGAACCTTATCCTATAGTATCGCATGTCTATCATTTGTTTCAGTGTCTACATCTTTCAAGTGTTTGTTAGAACTCTAGAAATTGTCCTTCTACGAAATAAGTTCCTTATAAGCATGATTTTGGGCCACTTATTTGTAATCATTTCACCATTATTTATAATAATCCTTTTAACCATTTATGCCATTCTTTCATCCGTTGATTATCCTATTTTCCACAATTTCTTGCAAAAACATCATAAACATTTCCAGTCCTCAAGGTGGGTAATTTTCATATATTTTCTTTGATTTTAAGGAATTAATTAGGATTTTTCTTGGTTTTACTAATCACTGTTTGATAGCTGAAGTTTTTGTACCTCAGTCCAAGTTTTAGTAGCCATCTCCATGATAGAGCTATTTGCACCATTCTATAAGGAAATTGGGCGAATGGATTTAGTTTCTAAAAGATCCAATATCGATTTGTGTTGGTCAAAGCCTATCCAACTCACATGTGTGAACCTCCAACATGAGATCAAAGGAAAAACACAATAGTTTCTACTAGTCACCTTCAGATTCATTTTCTGAGCAAATGAAAATGAATTTTGAAAAAATTAAACATGGTTTCTTTTGCAGAACAAACTCATTTAGGTTCCACACATGCAGTTTCCTCAAATTGTTAAGGATCTGGGATATTTTTCTTGTTCTTTGAACCTTGTTTTTTTAGATTGTGTGAACGAATGGACTATTTATGTGCCATTTAAAAGCACAGTCAACAAAGAGGCAAGAACAAGCTATGTTTTAGAAATTTTGTGGCAAGGAGATATGTTTGATAAAAACTGGGCTCTTATTTGATCCTAAAATCCATCAATATATATTTGATTCTCTAGATCTCATAGCCATATTCAAGCAATGAAATTATGAGGTTATTGTTACTTCATAGCCCTTTAAAAAAACTGTAATCTCTTTGATGAAGGAGGATGGAAAATGCTATATAATTGTGAATGATGTATGCTTTTTTTCTTTTAATTTAATATCAGCCATATTAATCATCTTATTTCCATTGCACATTCATGAGTGATTTGTAGCAGTTAGAGTAAAGTTCATGTGTTTTTCTAGATATGGTGCTCACCTAGAGGGCCCCCCTTGTGGTGTGTGACATTGCAATTTATTTTTCCTTAAAGCTATTTCATTTAGGTACTCTGTATTCAAACTATGTTTTCTTGTAGATTAATGGTGATATTTCTTTGCATTACACGGTATATTAAGCACTTGAAAATAATAAAAATACAAAAATATTTACTTTCTATATAAGATTTAGATAGAATCTTTATTAGGTTATTTTCATGCATGGTTTCTTTCAAACTTTAGTAATTTCATTTCCCAAAAAATTTCTTCCATCCATTTCTTTGTTTAGATTACAATTTTCATCACATTTAGAATATAATAGGAATTTATTTACAATCATGGAGAATAATTTTCTTTCCTAGAAGTCTTGTAGAATGTTTTCAAAGAATCATATTTCATTATACTCATAGATTAGTTTGATTATTGTTTTGTAGATAATTTACATTTCAACTAATTTAGAAATATTTATTTCTTTTCTAGAATACAATCTTTCTTGCTTTTCTAAATTACAAATTTCTATGCTTTCATAGAATAAAATATGTATGCTTTTATTAGATTAAAATATTTATGCTTTCAGAGGTTAATTTTCATGCTTTCTTAGATCAATAATATTCAGGTTTTTCTAGTTTCATTTGATTGTTTTTCAAAGAACTTAGTATTCATTCGATATTTTGTAATTCAAAATCTAATTCCTTTTGAAGTTTCCAATTCATTTTTGTTGTGCATAAAGATTGAAAGTTGATCTTGTAGCACAAACAATGTAGTGAAATTCACGAGTATACGAACCTTGATTGACAAATAAATGTAAGTAATTTAAGAGTCAATTAAAATACCCAACACATGTGGCCAAAACTTCTTGAACTATTCCTTTTCCTATATGATCCCATGAACTCATAAGAATCATGCTTCCTTTTGCTACCATATAATCATGTTGCCACTGTAACAGAGTCACCCCTTGAGATCATGTGCTTTACTGTGGACTTGGTCAAAGTTTCTTGCTACTATTTCTACTCATAACTTTTCTCACACTTTCAAAGTCCCCCCATGAGATCATGAACTTTCTTGTGGACCTGGTTAAAGTTTCCTACTGCAAATATTGCTCATAATTGTTCCTACACTTTAAAAGTCTCCCCTGAGACCTTACTGCCCTCTTTACTGGATATGATGGTATATGTTTATCTTTAGGAGATATGAGCATCTAGTAAGGATGGCTAATGGAATCTGTCATTATTCACATGTTGTTTTCATATTGAGGTGCTCATTTTTCTTACGCATATTTGCTTCATCAAATTTCGATTCAATAAATGATAGTATTGAAGAAGCCTTCACTAAGGGATTTAATTTAAGGAGTCTGATCTAATTGAGGCCCTTTTTTACCTCTTCTCCATGTTGTATAATTAATCCTTATATTAATGAGAAGTCCCTCTTTGTTATACCATTTCAAGTTGTGTCTACAAGGTCGTGCTATATGGCCTTCATTGTGACATATGTAACATTCAAAAGTTGGCTTCAATATTTGGGGAAAGGGCTAAGGCATTATTCTATTTGGTGTATATACTTCCATCTAGGATCCTGATCATATCCTCTATACCACATCACATCATAGGTATTGCAATCCTATTCTCTATGACCAAATTTTTCACATACGAAACAATAACCAAGAAACTTATTTTGATACCTATATGGAAATGGAGATCTTGGCCTTCTGAATT
The DNA here is from genome assembly GCA_031772625.1 of Pinus tabuliformis. Lineage (NCBI taxonomy): Eukaryota > Viridiplantae > Streptophyta > Pinopsida > Pinales > Pinaceae > Pinus > Pinus tabuliformis. The sequence continues at coordinate 874,796,935 of CM062804.1, forward strand.
TATTCTTGGGAAGACCCATATTCATTTTCTAATTTCTAACACCCATTTCATTGCTTCTTGTGGATCCTTTATCAAGATTCCTATTCATTTTCTTATTTTCAACACTTACTTTATTGCTACTTGTGGATCCTTGGTAATGGTTCCTTGTTATAAGAGATCCTCTCTATTCAGTATGGATTCTTGTACTCTTCTCCTTTCTAGAATTATTTTGAGAGTCATTGAAATGGATATGATTGAGTTGGTTCATATCTTACTTTTGATATTCAAGAGAGTTTCTACTAGATCCAATGAATGACTGATCGAGATTCTTGGGATGATCCTCATTTCATGAGCTTGGGGGATCATTTTTCTTCAGTGCTCAAACATTTCTTGATAAATGATGCCCTTTTTAATGAGAGGACACCTCTACATGATCTAAATTCCATATAGGGATTCAGTTCCTTTATGAATATTTGATTTGAGTTGGTCCAATTCTTCTCTCAAGACGACAACTTCCTCTTATAGTCTTTCACAAATTTATTCCTTCTCATTTAGCCATTTTGATAGAAATTCATTTACCCTTTTTCTTCTTCTAGTTTAACTTTGAGAGAAAGAATGGTGACTTCATTTAGGGCATTTTTCTAATGCAAATGCATTAGTTGAAATTCCTTCTTTATGAGGATCTTTAGTTCTTTTAATTCGCTTATAAGTTCTCCCTCATAGTATATTTTTTTCATGCTCTTTGATCTAAAAAATGAATAATATTTCACCCATTTTTCATTAGTCATACTCCCATTTCCTTCGCTGTCCATTTGATCTTTTGAGTAGAAATTTTTCTTCTTACTTTCTCGCTTATTCTTTTGATTCTTTAAATTTAATATTTATTCGTCATCACTATCATTCATCTTAGCATAATGACTTTCAGATGCATAATTTCATATCCTTCCACACTCAAAAGACTTGAGAGGAAGATTACCTTTGAAATTGTCGATTCCTCTTTTATATTTCGGACAAACTTGGGTTCTTCTTCATCAGAGTTAGAGTTTTCTTGTTTTCTTTCTTTCTCTCTTATTTTCCTCCTTTAAAACTTGCTTACTCGATTCTTGATTTTTCCTCCTTTATTCTCATCTCATATTCTGAGAGAGTTACATGAAGCATGTCCACATTCATCTTATCCACTTTTCATAATTGTTCAATGGTTGTTACCTTGGGATTGAATCTTCATGGAAGAGATATCAAAACCTTTCGTACAATAGAACTATCATTTAATTCTTCACAATATTGTCTACTCAAAGAAAATATGAATCAATATCCTCATCTTCTTCCATATTCAAACCTTCAAATTGGCCCCTAAGAGCCTACAACTTGAATTATCTAACTTTCACATCTCCTTCATAATAAATTTGGAGCTCCTTCCATAACTCATGGGCTTATTTACACTACAATACTTTGAAAAAATCATAATTTTCCAAAGCACTTAGAATATCATGCTTAGATTTTGCAATGGATGTGTAGAGTGCCTTATCAACAACATCAGTTGAAATAGAATAAGGGACTTTATAGTCAATCTCCAAAATTTCCCAAGGAGATGAGATAAGTCTCCATTCTAATCTTCCAAAATGGATAGTTGGATCCATCAAACATGGGTGGATTAACCATTGCTCTAGTTGTGGGTTATGCAACCAACTCATAAAAGGAAAGGAAATATAGATCAATGCCTTACAATTTATCCTCTTCGATGGGGAAACCTCCTTCCATTACATAAATGAACAATTCTTGGATGATCCAAATGATAAAACCTCCTTAGTATATATAGGAGTCTAAGGGGTCACAATATAATTAGAGTCTACATAACCATAATAATGTAAGGGCACAACAATAATAATAGTGGGCTTCTATGGGGCACACCAATAACAATATGGGGGATACATAGGCATAATAATAACAATAGGGGATACACTAACAATAAAAATAGGGGGGATACACTAGTATTATAGGGAACTAACATGACTCTCTCCTTCAAAGAAGTGTTTTCCTCAATGATTGAGTAGTTTTGGGTGCTTATGTATAAAATTATCATCCTCCCATGTTGAATCTTCAACATGTAAGTTATTCCACTTAATGAGATACTCTAAAATTAATAGATTTCATAACTTTCTGGTTCTTGTTTCCATGATTAGTTCAAGCTCAAATATGATTTTTCCTTATTTTTCAAGTTTTGGCAACACTGTTTGAACTGGGATCTTGTCATTGGTAAGCTTCTTTAAACATGAAACATGGAAAACTGGGTGTACTCAGGAAGATGCTGGAAACTCTAATTTTTATGCCATAGTACCAATATTTTGCAACACCTTGTAAGGACCATAGTACTTGGGTGAGAATTTATTATCCTTCTTAAATTCCTTGAGGGAAATTTGTTTATATGGTTGTAGCTGTAAAAATATCTAGTAACTGGCATCAAAACATATTTCATTATGATGCTAATAGGCCTCTTGTTTCATTTGATTATGTGACAAAGTGGGGTTATCCTTTAAGAGTTGGAGAACTTGTTATTGATGCTCGATGTGATATTCCACTGCTTGAACCTTAGAATTTTCTCTGAAAGATGATTTTATGGATGACAGATGATATCCATAAAGTTCCATAGGTGGGGTCATTTTTTTTGTAGTATGGAAGGAAATGTTATACAACCATTCATATAGAGGTACCCACTTGAACCATTGTGTTTGTTTATCATATACAAATAAATGAATATATCCTTCCAAACATTTGTTCACTATCTCAGTTTTCTCATCAGACTAAGGATGATAAGATGATCTATGAGCTAATTGGGTACCAAAATAGGAAAATAATTCATCTAAAAATTTCTAGTAAAAATGGGATCTATTTCACTTGCAATAATCTTTGGGTTTCCATGTAGCTCTTGAATTGTTTCCATAAATGTACTACCAATTGTATTGGCTTGAAAAGGATGAGATAATGCACAAAAGTGTTCATACTTGGTAATTCTATCAACTACAACCATGATGACACTCTTTCCTTTAGACTTGTGTAAGCCTGTGATAGAATCCATTGAGATCTCCTCCCAACGCTAACTTTCAGTGGCTAAAGGTTGTAACAGACCCAAGGTCTTAATTGTCTCAACTTTATTTTGTTGGAAAATAAAACATTCTTCCACAAACAATTGAATATCATATTTAAGGACATCCCAAAAAAATCCTTCTTGACCATGTGGTAAGTTTTTAAAAATCCAAAGTCCCTCCTAAGGGGCAGAGGTGCAATTCCAAAAGAGTCTTTGGTTTGAGTTGGGAATTCTTACAAAAATATAAGTGATATTGGTACCATAATGAATCATTTTTTCAGCTAAATGTATCAGATGTATTGGGATCTTGTTGCAAATTTTGAAAGAGTGTCCACACCTCTTCATCATTCTTCCATTCATCCCTTGATTTGGTTATCCAATCAGGTTAGATAATAGAAATGACACAAAGCAATGATTCCACATCCTGATCCTTTCTTTAGAGTGCATCTACAACAACATTTTTCTTCCTTTTTTTGTAGATTATTTCAAACTCATAACCCAACATCTTTGTGACCCATTTTTTCTACTCTTGTAAAGATAATCTTTGTTCCAAAAAGTATTTAAGACTATCATGATTTTTTTTTACCTTGAAGTGTCTTCGCATTAGGTAAGGTTGCTATTACTTTAGTGCATGAAGTATTGCCAAAATTTCCTTCTCATAAATAGGTTTGTGTAAATACTTTCTTTGATTCGATGACTTTCAAAAGAAATGGGTCTTCCTTCTTGCATTAAAACAACACTAGTTCCATTTCTCGAGGCATCACATTCTACAATAAAGGTTTTTGTGAAGTCAGACATAGATAAAACCAGTGCTTGGCACATTGCCTCTTTAAGATGTTTAAAGGCTTTAGTTTCTTCTTGAGTCCAAGAAAATGCATATTTATTCAGTAATGTTGTTAAAGGTGCTTCTACTCTCCCATAATTCTTAACAAAGTTGTGATAATACCCTATCAATCCGAGAAATCATCTAATATGCTTTATGGTTGTGGGGATTTTCCATTCCTTAATGGCTTTAATTTTTTTAGGGTCTACCTTAACACCCTTATTAGATACAATAAGACCCGTATATTCCACCTCCTGTACTCCAAAGAAACATTTGGAGGTTTTTTCATATAGTTGTTTCTTCTCCAATAGTTTGAGCACCCAGTCAACATGTTTGAACATGATCCTTCCAAGAGTTGTTGTAGATTAGTATATCATCAAAAAATACTAACCTAAACTTTCTAAGGAAGCGTTTGAAAAGGGAATTCGTCAAACCTTGAAATGTGGAAGGTGCATTAGTAAGGCCAAAAGGCATGATAAAACTTTCATAATGACCCTCATGAGTTTTGAATGTTATTTTCGAAATGACTTCAGTCTTCATTCTGATTTTATGATATCTTGAATGAAGATCCAACTTGGTGGAGTAAATTTCTCATTGTAATTCATCGAACAATTTATTAATGACAAGAATGGGAAATTTATGTTTGATAGTGAGCTTGTTGAACTCCCTATAATCTGGACACATATACCATGATCCATCCTTATTGTGCACCTATACTACTGGACCAGAGAAATAACTTTGAGTAGTTTCAATTATACCAATGTCTAGCATTTATGCAACCATATGTTCAATTTCACTCTTTTGGGCATAGGGATATATATAAGGAGTAATGTTTAGAGGAAAAATTCATGGAATCAAATGAATAGGATGATCATGATCACAAATAGGTGAGAGGCCTTTGGGAGACGAAAATACCTTAAAATGATTTTCCAAGACTTTTTGGAGATATAGAGAAATAGATGATTTTGATGTTTGTACCTCTAGCGAGAATAATTATGAAATTACACCCCTTTGTTCTTTGTTCAGAAGAATTTTCATGCCATTAGAGATAATTATATTTCCTAGTTTCCCTGCCATACCTCTTAATTCAACTTCCTTTCCTTCTCAAAAAATTTTCAAGAAACGTTCTCGAAAATTAAAAGCTATCATCCCCAACGATTGTAACCATTCGACACCTAGTACAACATCAACACCACCCATTGGAATGGAAAGAATTGGACTATTAAATACATATTACCCCATGGTTAGTTTGATATTATGCCACTTTCGAGAACAATTTATAGTTCCTTCATTTGAAACCATCGCTTGAAAATCTAGTGCTAGATTGTTGGCTTGAGGGGGCTTGGACCCAGGTTCATAGTTAGCTGTGCTAACCAACAAAAACCTACGATACCAACCCTTTCGGCAACAAGCCACATAGCGTAGGCTGCATTCTCACCCGAGGTAGTATTGGGGGATGCTAGAACCAAGTTTCTGCATCTAGAGGACTATGTGTTGTGTTTATGTCAAACTTAGGGATTTATATCGACCTTTACAAACCCTTAACTCTTAAAACCCTGAAGTTACAACCATTAATAGTTGGCTAATTTATGCCCTTCACCAATTATGATAAATATGCATAATATCATATCAATAAATAGATGTACTTCTTCGCGAATCTATTAAGTACTTTTCCTGATTAATTGCATTCAACATATCAAAATACAGTAAGTTTGGAGAGAAAACAATGATACACAAATACACAGATAGTTTTTCAAAATAAGCCTTTATTATGCTTTGGATCTTCAATTATAGTCCTTTCCAATACTGCGCACACAACTGTAGTGGCCCGTGCACTCAGCTGTAGACCTACCAAGGTCTCCACGCACACAGTTGCAGGAGCCTTCCTCTTCACCCAAGTACAAAATACACAAAATAGACTCAAAGCCTAAACTTCTATCTTCTTCGCTATATCTATGACTCTTATATGACTTCCTTTTATATTATTCTTCATTACAATACCATGGTTCACAAACCATGGGCGAATCTCAAAACAACTTGACTCTTAATATGGGAACAGCTCTGGAGACAACAATCTTGGACTCTTATCAGGATCCATCAGGTTTTACTGTTCTAGTTTCCAGGTTTCTTCTTCATCAAGCCCCAAGGGCAGGCATTTATGAAAAGTTGCTACTTTGGAACCTCTGTAACTGGCAGGCTATTATGCTCTGTAACCAGAAGAACCCTGAACTGTCCTGGACGTTGTGTGACTGGTTGGATGAATATACGGTACAGGTAAGCTTATGGAAGAAGTAAAAGAGCCCTCTTCTGGTTCCACAATCAACTGACAGAAGAAAGACAAGATTAGCAGCAAAATTCGGATCACTCCTCTGCTTGTCTCTATCAAGCTTGGTGAGTCTGTCAGCAAATCAGTCCTCTCCAAAATTTGAATAAATCTCAGAAAGACGATCCTGTGACAGTGTGTTCCAACTCAAATGGCTCCACCGTCCGGTCTTAAGCAAAGGGAAATTTTAACCAGGTTTTTGAGCAAGTTGTTCTATACTTCGAGCCTATTCAAGAATCAGATTAAACAGTCACAGACAGCAAGTCGTTTTCCCAAGGAAAGTGCGTACATCTCTTCAAATTGTCCTGAGGCATACATGTGTTCAATGACTAAAGAGGGAAGTCGACAATTTAATTGCCAGATTGATGGAACTCAGATCTGAACGGTCTTACTGAAAGCCGAGTTAGTGGTCAGCATCTCACATTCCAGGACCAAGCAAGTCAAGTTCTGCATTCTTCCCCGCATCAAGCAACAACTATTGATTGTGTGGACAATCGCTTCTTTAATGATGTCCAGAACTCTTAGGCAGAGACTCTTCGTTTTTTCCCCAAGGAACGTGAAAGAATCAAAGAACGCCCATGGATTCACCATGTCCCAAGAATTCTGAGAATTAAGAAACCTGAGGAGCTATTTTAATGTATCCAGCACGCGGTAGCTGTTTTGCCGCCATTCAATAAAAAACATAACCATTAAAGTAAAAAAAAAAACAACCTAAGGGGCTTTGACCATCCTAAAGCCCCTTTAACTCATATCAACCTACGCTACTCACGCTCCACTCCTCAAAATGTGGAGACTTTACAATAATTAACAAAAATTTACAAAATTTGACCCAGGGGACCCCATCCCAACAGGCCACCAACGCAAATTTGTGACTCATCCCGAGTCACTCTACTAGTTTTGCCTCAACCTTAACTTGCATACCGCTGAACTTGATCTTCAATGCTTCAAGATATGATTTTCCCTGCATGGCGGCGTGACGAACTTCTTCGACTAGTTTCTTCGTGGTTGGACCTTCGATTGCAAGTCCCATGGTTCTCTGTGACTGTTGCAGATCCTTTAACTTTCTCTAGACTGTCTGTGATAGTTGGCTTGCCTCATCAGCCCATGGTTATGTCCTTGAGGAGATAATGGAGGCATTTTGGCGCAACTCATCAATATGGGTCTGGATGAACCTTCCTTCCTGAAGTTTGATGAACCTTTGCACAGGTGCCAAGGTCGACGTTGTCACCCTAATCTCATCAAACTGTAGTTGTCTTTCACAAATGTCTGCCTCAATTGTTTGCAGGTGTTGATCCTCCTGCAGTGAGGTCCACATCTCCATTGCATGTTCAAGCAATTGGCTACAGTCCTTCAATGCAATGGCTAGAGTGGTCATATATTCTTTAATAGTAGCCCCACGCTACTCTCTTACTTCCGAAGGAGGGTTTGGTTGTAGGTTAAGTTGAAGTTCTAAAATCTGCAACTAAAATTCAAACCGCACCTTTCCAATTTCCTCCTTGCATTCCTTAACTGTAATAGCCAACTTCTTAATTTTCTTTGTTGAGGCCGCTTCTACTAGAATTTGGAGCTTAGGGAGCTCACTGTACACTTAGGTAGGGGTCATCTCTAGCTACTGATTTTGTTGTATTTCCTTGTCACAGGCCTAAAAAGGCCCGCGATTTCTCTTCAAAAATTTGTTGATTGTTAATTTTGACCTCATCGATAATCAACAATGCTCATTTCTCTCGGACGTGAATCTCATCAGAAACTCCTTGGTGCAACTCATGTAATGTCTGGATCGGTAATGCTGCAAGGTTGATACTTAGGTTCTTCTAGAAATCTACGCCCTCCTAGTCTTTGGCTGTCTCAAACTAGAGAGAACCCCCTGGTAGTGGTACTGGACGAAGCTCAGATGTGATTTCCACTGCACTAAATCTCAACATGCTCACTTGATCCGTGCTCACTTGTCCCATGCTCGCTTGGATCACCCCTTTCTGGACTTGCAATTCCTTTAGGCCCTATTGTACTTTGTCCAATACCTAGTGGTACTGGTCCTTGATGTGTCCCCATATAGTTTTACTGGCAGAGTGGAAAACATCACCTATCTCATCAAGGTCCCACTTCGTTAGGATCAATGGTGTCGCACTCACCAATTGATCAGACTTCTTCTTCTTGCGAGGTCACGTGGTACTATGCTTCTGCCTCTTCCTGGCTCTAAAGGGGGACTCTAATTTTGTGCCACCTTCCTCTTCACCTTCGGTTTCAACCTCAACATCGGTGTGCTCCATGTCAGGTTCTTCGAGGTCAATAGTGACCTGCGATGTTGTTGCATCTTTCTCCTTTGGCACTTCCTTCTCTTTTGCAGAAACCTTTTCTTTTGGTTCTTCCTTCTCTTTTGTAGAGGCCCTTTTGTACTACGTTGCCATTTCTTTCTGCGTTGCACTCTCTTTCTATTCTTCCTTTTCTTTTAGAGAAGTCTCCTGTGCTTCTTTCTCTTTGTATTTCTTGGGCGTTGTCTTGTGTTTCTTTCTCTTTGTCTTTCTTGGGCATTGTTGCAGCTGTTGTTTTTCCTGTTTCACCTTCTGCAGCCTTATGTGTTCCTATGCCTTCATCAGATGGGGTGACCCATTCACTTGGCCATTTTCTGATGCCCCCCATAATTTCATCCTCTATGACTAAAAATGGAAACTAATGCGATTTTGCTGCAGCATCCTTCTTTACGCGTATGGACAAATTGTGAAAATTTTCCTTGAAATCTACAATATTAGTATACTTCGCATGTAAACTTGATGAAAATCATGGTCGTTGGTTGATACCATCTGCAACTCTGACTCAAAAAATACCTAGAATGTCTTTGTTTCCATGATGCAGTCAGTATCCTTCATCACCCACAACGAGGCAAATTTTGCAGCCTCGCACAAGTCTGGATCATGTGTTGGGAATTGGCTCTCCTCAGGCATCCTTCATGCTACCAACACGACCAACAAAAGTAACCATTCATAGAAGAATGCCCTTCAATCCTCATGGGCTTCGCAACAATCCTCCAAGAACTCATGATCAAGATACTTGGCCCAATTGTATTGGACCCCTTTGCTACACTACGTAGCTAGAGATACTACTGGTGTCGACACTTCATCGGTGCGACACTTTCACATTATTTTTCTAGCCAAAATTTTTGTATAAAACTTTAAAACTCCATCTGATATGGAACTAATGGCGTAACCGCATGACTTCTTCACCAACCTGAAGTCACTCTTCATCTGATTGGCAAGCTTCTTCTCCTGTGATTTCCCCAAAAAAGCATTTGCAGGGTTCCTGTCCTGATAAGGCAACAAGGTGATTCGATGGACCAACATGTCATCAATTGGTATGGGCCCTCCTAGACAAAGCCACTGTTATGAAACTAGCTCACAAAAGGATAGAAAATATAGTTGAATGCCTTAGAATTTAGCCTCTTCGAGGGGGCAACCTCCTTTACATTATACAAATGAACAATTCTTGGATGATACAAATGACAAAACCTCCTTTCTATATATAGGAGTCTAAGGGGTCACAATATAACCAAGCCGACCTAACAATAATAATATAAATGCACAAAAATAACAATAGAGGGATTCTATCGGGCACAGTAATAATAATATGGGGAAAGTAGGGGCATAAAAATATTAATAAGGGATACAACTACAATAGTAATGGGGGCATCAATAGTATTATAGGAACCTAACATGCCCCTCTCCTTAAAAAAAGTGTTGTCCTCAACGCTTGAGTAGTTCTGGATGCTTCTGTATAAAATTCTCATCCTCCCATGTGGAATCTTCAACAGATAAGTTCTTCCGCTTGATGAGATACTCTGAAATGGATCGATTTTGTAGCTGTCAAGTTCTTGTTTCTATGACTGCTTCCAGTTCCAATATAATTTTTCCTTCCTCGTCAAGTTATGGCAATATTGTTTGAACTGGGAGCCTGTCGCCTATAACCTTCTCTAAACATGAAACATGGAAAACTGGGTGCACTCAAGAAGTTGCAGGAAGCTCCAATTTGTATGCCATAGTACCAATCTTTTGCAACACCTTGTACGGACCATAATACTTTGGTGACAATTTATTATCCTTCTTAGCTTGCTTGAGGGACATTTGTTTATATGTTTGTAGCCATAGGAATACCTAGTCACCTACATCAAAACTTCTTTTGCTGAGATGTTGATCTTCCTGTTGTTTCATTCTATTCTGCGCCAACACAAGGTTATCCTTTAAGAGTTGGAGAACTTGTTGTTGATGCTTGATGTGATGTTCCACTGCTTGAACCTTAGAATTTTCTCTTAAATATGATGTGATGGATGGTGGCTGATATCCATAAAGTGCCATAAATGGGGTCATTTTTGTTGTAGTATGGAAGGAAGTGTTATACCACCATTCAGCCAGAGGCAACCATTTGATCCATTGTGTCTGTTTATCAGATACAAAGCAACGAAGATATCCTTCCAAACATTTGTTTACTATCTCTGTTTGCCCATCAGATTGAGGATGATAAGATGAGCTATGAGCTAACTGAGTACCAAGACAAGAAAATAATTATGTCCAAAAATTTCTAGTAAAAATGGGATCTTTGTCACTTACAATAATCTTTGGGTTTCCATGTAGCTTTTTAATTGTTTCCATAAATGTTGTAGAAACTATATTGGCTTTAAATGGATGTGATAATGCACAAAAGTGTGCATACTTGGTAAGTATGTCAACTACCACCATGATGACACTCTTTCCCTCAGACTTGGGTAAACCTGTGATAAAATCCATTGAAACCTCCTCCCAACATTGGCTTGGAATGGATAAAAGTTGTAATAGACCTCGTGTCTTAATTGCTTCAGCTTTATTTTGTTGGCATACCAAACATTCCGCCACAAACTTTTGAATATCTGATTTAAGGCCATCCCAATAGAGTTCCTTCTTAACCCTGTGGTAAGTTTTTAAAAATCTTGAGTGCCATCCTAAGGGAGAAGCATGCAATTCCAGAAGAATATTTTGTTTGAGTTGGGGATTGTTACAGAGGTATAAGCGATCTTTGTACCATAACGAATCATTTTTCCAGCTAAATGTATCAGATGTACTGGAATCTTGTTGTAACTTTCGAATAAGTTCCCACACTTCTTCATCATTCTTCCATTCCTCCCTTGCTTCGTTTATCCAATCTGGTTGGATAATAGAAATGGCACACAACAATGCTACCACATCCTCATCCTTTCTTGAGAGTGCATCTGCCACAACATTTTGCTTCCCTTTTTTGTATATGTTTTCAAATTCATAACCCAACATCTTCGTGACCCATTTTTGTTGTTCTTCAGAGGATAATCTTTGTTCTAAAAATTATTTAAGGCTATCATGATCCATTTTTACCTTGAAGTGTCTTCCCATTAGGTAGGGTCACCATTTCTTAAGTGCATGTTGCATTGACAACATTTCCTTCTCATAAATAGCTTTGTGTAAATAATTTCCTTGATTGGATGACTTTTGAAAGCAATGGGTCTTTCATCTTGCATTAAAACAACACCAATTCCATTTCTAGAAGCATCACATTCCACAATAAAGGTTTTTGTGAAGTCTGGTGTAGCTAAGACGGTGCTTGGCACATTGCCTCTTTAAGATGTTTGAAGGCCTTTGTTACTTCTAGAGTCCATGAAAATGCATCTTTCTTCAACAATGTTGTTAGAGGTGCTGCTATTTTCCCATAATTATTAATAAACTTGCGATAATACCCTGTCAACTCGAGAAATCCTCGCAAATGCTTTATGGATGTGGGAATTTCCCATTCCTTAATGGCTTTAATTTTGCTAGGGTCTACCTTAACTCCTTCATGAGATACAATATGACCCAGATATTCCACCTCTTGTACTCCAAAGAAACATTTGGATCTTTTTTCATATAATTTTTTCTCCTCCAATAGTTGTAGCACCCTGTCAACATGCTCAACATGATCCTTCCAAGACTTGTTGTAGATTAGTTGTTATGAAACCAGCTCAAGAAAAGATAGAAAAGAGAGATCAACGCCTTAGAATTCAGCCTCTTCGAGGGGGCAACCTCCTTTACATTACATAAATGAACAATTCTTGGATGATACAAATGACAAAACCTCCTTTCTATATATAGGAGTCTAAGGAGTCACAATATAATCCAGCCGACCTAACAATAATAATATAAAGCCACAAAAATAACAATAGAGGGATTCTATGGGCACATAAATAACAATATGGGGGTAATAGGGGCACAACAATATAAATAAGGGGTATAACTACAATAGTAATGGGGTAATCACTAGTATTATAGGGACCCAACATGCCCCTCTCCTTCAAAAAAGTGTTGTCCTCAACGCTTGAGTAGTTCTGGATACTTCTGCATAAAATTCTCATCCTCCCATGTGGAATCTTCAGCGGATAAGTTCTTCCACTTGATAAGATACTCTGAAATTGATCGATTTCGTAGCTGTCGAGTTCTTGTTTCTGTGACTGCTTCCGGTTCCAATATAATTTTTCCTTCCTCGTCAAGTTCTGGCAATATTGTTTGAACTGGGAGCTTGTCGCCTATAACCTTCTTTAAACATGAAACATGGAAAACTGGGTGCAATCGAGAAGCTGCAGGAAGCTCCAATTTGTATGCCATAGTACCAATCTTTTGCAACACCTTGTACGGACCATAATACTTTGGTGATAATTTATTATCCTTCTTAGCTTGCTTTAGGGACATTTGCTTATATGGTTGTAGCCGTAGGAATACCCAATCACCTACATCAAAACTTCTTTCACTGCGATGTTGATCTGCCTGTTGTTTCATTCTATTTTGTGCCAACACGAGGTTATCCTTTAAGAGTTGGAGGACTTGTTGTTGATGTTCGATGTGATGTTCCACTGCCTGAACCTTAGAATTTTCTCTTAAATATGATGTGATGGATGGTGGTTGATACCCATAAAGTGCCATAAATGGGGTCATTTTTGTTGCTGTATGGAAGGAAGTGTTATACCACCATTCAGCCAGAGGCAACCATTTGACCCATTGTGTCTGTTTATCAGATACAAAGCAACGAAGATATCCTTCCAAACATTTGTTTACTATCTCAGTTTGCCCATCAGATTGAGGATGATAAGATGAGCTATGAGCTAACTGAGTACCAAGACAAGAAAATAATTCTGTCCAAAAATTTCCAGTGAAAATGGGATCTCTGTCACTTACAATAATCTTTGGGTTTCCATGTAGCTTTTGAACTGTTTCCATAAATGCAGTAGAAACTGTACTGGCTTTAAATGGATGTGATAATGCACAAAAGTGTGCATACTTGGTAAGTCTGTCAACTACCACCATGATGACACTCTTTCCCTCAGACTTGGGTAAACCTGTGATAAAATCCATTGAAACCTCCTCCCAACGTTGGCTTGGAATGGATAAAGGTTGTAATAGACCCGGTGTCTTAATTGTTTCAACTTTATTTTGTTGGCAAACCAAACATTCCGCCACAAACTTTTGAATATCTGATTTAAGGCCATCCCAAAAAAATTCCTTCTTAACCCTGTGGTAAGTTTTTAAAAATCCTGAGTGCCCTCCTAAGGGAGAAGTGTGCAATTCCATAAGAATCTTTTGTTTTAGCTGGGAATTCTTACAGAGGTATAAGCGATCTTTGTACCATAACGAATCATTTTTCCAGCTAAATGTATCAGAAGTACTGGAATCTTGTTGTAGCTTTCGAATAAGTGCCCACACTTCTTCGTCATTCTTCCATTCCTCCTTTGCTTCGTTTATCCAATCTGGTTGGATAATAGAAATGGCACACAACAATGCTTCCACATCCTCATCCTTTCTTGAGAGTGCATCTGCCACCACATTTTGCTTCCCTTTTTTGTAGATGATTTCAAAGTCATAACCCAACATCTTTGTGACCCACTTTTGTTGCTCTTCAGAGGATAATCTTTGTTCTAAAAAGTATTTAAGGCTATCATGATCCGTTTTTACCTTGAAGTGTCTTCCCATTAGGTAGGGTCGCCATTTCTTAAGTGCATGGAGTATTGCCAACATTTCCTTCTCATAAATAGCTTTGCTTAAAAACTTTCCCTTGATTGGACGACTTTCAAAAGCAATGGGTCTTTCATCTTGCATTAGAACAACACCAATTCCATTTCCTGAAGCATCACATTCCACAATAAAGGTTTTTGTGAAGTCCGGTGTAGCTAAGACCGGTGCTTGGCACATTGCCTCTTTAAGATGTTCAAAGGCCTTTGTTGCTTCCGGAGTCCATGAAAATGAATCTTTCTTCAATAATGTTGTTAGAGGTGCTGCTATTCTCCCATAATTCTTAACAAACTTGCGATAATACCCTGTCAACCCAAGAAATCCTCGCAGATGCTTTATGGATGTGGGGATTTTCCATTCCTTAATGGCTTTAATTTTGCTAGGGTCTACCTTAACTCCTTCATGAGATACAATATGACCCAAATATTCCACCTCCTGGACTCCAAAGAAACATTTGGATCTTTTTGCATATAATTGTTTCTCCTCCAATAGTTGTAGCACCTTGTCAACATGTTCAACATGATCCTTCCAAGACTTGCTGTAGATTAGTATATCATCAAAAAATACTAACACAAATTTTCTAAGGAATGGTTTGAAAATTGAATTCATCAAACCTTGAAATGTTGAAGGTGCATTGGTAAGGCCAAAAGGCATGACCAAAAATTCATAATGACCCTCATGAGTTCTAAATGCCGTTTTCGGAATGTCTTCAATCTTCATTCTGATTTGATGATATCCCGAACGAAGATCCAACTTGGTGAAGTAAATTGATCCATGCAATTCATCCAGTAATTCATCAATGACAGGAATGGGGAACTTATCTTTAATAGTGAGCTTGTTGAGCTCCCTATAATCTGGACACATGCGCCATGATCCATCCTTCTTGTGCACCAATACTACTGGAGCTGAGAAAGAACTTTGACTCGGTTGAATTATACCAGCCTCTAGCATTTCTGCAACCATACGTTCAATTTCACTTTTTTGGACATAGGGATATCTGTACGGCCTGATGTTTGGAGGAACACTTCCTGGAATCAGATGAATAGCATGATCATGATCACGCATAGGTGGGAGACCTTTGGGAGTCTCAAATACCTTGGAATGATTGTCCAGGACTTTTTGGAGATCTGGAGAAATAGATGATTCCAATGTGGAAACATCTAGCGAACATAATTGTGCAATTACACCTCTTTGCTCCTTTTTTAGAAGCTTTGTCATGCCATTAGAGCTGATTATCTTTCCTGGTTTCCCTGCAATACCCCTTAATTCAACTTCCTTTCCTTCCACAGAAAATTTCATGAAAAGTTCTTGAAAATTAAAAGCTATTGTACCCAAGGATTGTAGCCATTGGACTCCTAGTACAACATCAGCACCTCCCATTGGAATGGAAAGCATTGGGCTAGTCAATACATATTCTCCCATGGATAGCTTGATATTATGGCACTTTCCAGAACAATTTATTGTTCCTCCATTTGCAATCATCACTTGACACTCTGGTGCTGGATATAGGAAGCAATTCAATTCTTTTGCTACCCTACAATGAATAAAATTGTGGGTGCTTCCTGAATCAATCAACACTATTACCTTTTTCTTCTTGATTTGTCCTTCTATCTTGATGGTTTGAGGAGTGGTAATTCCCGCCAATGCATTACAAGATATGGTCGGATTTATTTGTTCTTCATCTAGGCTTTGTTCCTGGAATATATCCTCTTCTTTTGACCTTTCTTGCTCCTTTTCTTCTTCCTCTTCACAATCTATGTAGAATAATTTCTTCTCAGCACACTTATGACCTTTGTGTATTTGCTATCACAATTGTAACAAAGCCCTTTTGCTCTTTTTTCTTCCAATTGTTGTGGTGTCAACCTTGTAGGTTGTGGAAGACTATGGGCAACAACACTTCCGTCTTTATAGTTGTGAATGGTATGCTTCCTAGTTGCCATAATTTTGCTTTCCATTTTTCTTGCTAACCTGAATGCCTTCTCTAATGAATCAGGTTCCCAAAGGCGCACATCATGTTGGATATTATCCTTTAAAGACCCTATGAACACATCAATCCTATGCTCCTCTGGAATATCTTTTACCCTTATGTTCAATTTTTGGAACTCCTCAATGTGCTCCATTATTGAACCCTTTTGTTTGAGACTTATCAATTGGCTAAAAAAAGTGTTGCTTTTTGTATCCTCATAATGTGCTATCAATTCTTCCGTAAAAATTGCCCAAGTGATAAATTGTTTACGAGAACAAAGCCATTGATACCATACAAACTGATTTGGTTCCAAATATAAAGTTGCCATACGTACCTTTTGTGTGTTTTGCACATTATTGAGATCGAAGAATTGCTCCATCTGTAATATCCATGTGGCGGGATCCTTGCCATCAAACTTCCTCATATCGATTTTTGGAACATGGTGAGTCTTCGATCCAACATTAGAGTCTATGGAATCATGATTAACATTTCTTTTGTTCTCATCATGAGTTTCCTTTAGTACTCTTTCACCATTAGTGACCATTTCTTGTAGCAACTTATTCATATTTATCTTCAATTCTTCCATCTTATCATCCATGCCATCAATTTTAGCATCCATGCCATTCACCTTAGCTTCCATGCCCTTTATCTTAGATTCCACGCCATTTATCTTAGCATCTGTTAGCTTTTGTGAGCGTGACATTTGTTGCACTTGTTCTTGTAATTTTGATATATCATGTAGCATTTCTTCCTCTTCTTCATGAGTCATGCTAGAGCTTTCAGGTTCCTTACTAGGTGTTTGCATTTTCTTTCCTCGGGGCATCAGTTACCGATAATAATGCTTTACTATGCCCTTTGAATTCCTTCAAACCAAGCTTATGCAAAAATTAAAAAAAAACTACACACCTTTTTTTTACTTTGTAGGAGCCTGATATTGAATCTGATGTATCTCTGTAATTTCGAATCATCCAGTTCTGAAATTGTTACCTGTAGTAGCCTTCTATGTCCTCTTTCCAATGCCACTAGTTTGATCCATATTGGATTCTCCAAGAAAGAGTTATGCACAATCTCCCACAGTGACCTGATTATAGACTAGTTCAGTAGAGCGAACTTGTATGAAGTGCCACGTGTCACTGTTTCAACCTTTGACTCTGAAAAATATATAAACTAAAACTACAGTCCGTCCTCTTTCTGTACCTTCTTACGAAATTTCAATCCGATGCTCAAAAAGAAAGTTATGACGATTTTCCCCAGGTCACCTGTTTTGAGTGTAATTCAGGAGTCTGCAAAAAGACCAACTTCCTCAGATCATATCTCCGAAAATATCACGCGAAAAGCTCTGAAATTCGGACCCAAGGTTCAGCACGATTTCTTCTCAAATGGGTTTTTTTTGCGACTTCTGAAACGTCACATAAAAAACGTTATAGCGAAAATTCCACGATGACCTGTTTGGAGCAGCGAAACCCTAGAATCCAAAGCTCTGATACCAAATGTTATGAAACCAGCTCAAGAAAAGATAGAAAAGAGAGATCAACGCCTTAGAATTCAGCCTCTTCGAGGGGGAAACCTCCTTTACATTACATAAATGAACAATTCTTGGATGATACAAATGACAAAACCTCCTTTCTATATATAGGAGTCTAAGGAGTCACAATATAATCCATCCGACCTAACAATAATAATATAAAGCCACAAAAATAACAATAGAGGGATTCTATGGGCACATAAATAACAATATGGGGGTAATAGGGGCACAAAAATATAAATAAGGGGTATAACTACAATAGTAATGGGGTAATTACTAGTATTATAGGGACCCAACATTAGTATATCATCAAAAAATAATAACACAAATTCTCTAAGGAAGGGTTCGAAAATGGAATTCATCAAACCTTGAAATGTAGAAGGTGCAATGGTAAGGCCAAAAGGCATAACCAAAAACTCATAGTGACCCTCATGAGTTCTAAATGCTGTTTTCAGAATGTCTTGAGTCTTAATTCTGATTTGATGATATCCTAAACGAAGATCTAACTTGGTGAAGTAAATTAATCCATGCAATTCATCCAATAATTCATCAATTATAGGAATGTGAAACTTATCTTTTAGTGAGCTTGTTGAGCTCCCTATAATCTGGACACATGCACCATGATCGATCCTTCTTGTGCACCAATACTACTGGAGAAGAGAAATAACTTTGGCTAGGTTGAATTATACCAGCCTCAAGCATTTCTGCAACCATACGTTCAATTTCACTCTTTTGGGCATAGGGATATCTATACAACCTGATGTTTGGAGGAACACTTTCTGGAATCAAATGAATAGCATGATCATGATCATGAATAGGTGGGAGACCTTTGGGAGTCTCAAATACCTTGGAATTATTGTCCAAGACTTTTTGGAGATCTGGAGAAATAGATGATTTCAATGTGGAAACATCTAGCGAACATAATTGTGCAATTACACCTCGTTGTTCCTTTTTTAGAAGCTTCGTCATACCGTTAGAGCTTATTATCTTTCTTGTTTTCCCTGCAATACCCCTTAATTCAACTTCCTTTCCTTCGGCATAAAATTTCATGAAAAGTTCTTTAAAGTTAAAAGCTATTGTACCCAAGGATTGTAGCCATTGGACTCCTAGTACAACATCAGCACCTCCCATTTGAATGGAAAGCATTGGGCTATTCAGTACATATTCTCCCATGGATAACTTGATATTATCGCACTTTTCAGAGCAATTTATCATTCCTCCATTTGCAACCATCACTTGACACTGTAGTGCTAGATATAGGAAGCAATTCAATTCTTTTGCTATCTTACAATGAATAAAATTGTGGGTACTTCCTGAATCAATCAACACTATTACCTTTTTCTTCTTGATATGTCCTTCTATCTTGATGGTTTGAGGAGTGGTAATTCCATCCGATGCATTACAAGATATGGTCAGATTCATTTCTTCTTTATCTAGGCTTTGTTCCTGGAGTATATCCTCTTCTTTTGACCTTTCTTGTTTCTTTTCTTCTTCCTCTTCACAATCTATGTAGAATAATTTCTTCTCAACACACTTATGACCTTTAGTGTATTTGCTATCACAACTGTAACAAAGTCCTTTTGCTCTTTTTTCTTCCAATTATTGTGGTGTCAACCTTATGGGTTGTGGAAGGTTGGGGGAAACAACACTTCCATCTTTATAGTTGTGAGTGGTAGGCTTCCTGGCTGCCATAATTTTTCTTTCCATTTTTCTTGCTAACCTGAATGCCTTCTCTAATGAATCAGGTTCCCAAAGGTGAATAAAATGTTGGATATTATTCTTTAAAGTCCCTATGAACACATTAATCCTATGCTCCTCTGGAATATTTTTTACCCTTATGTTCAATTTTTGGAACTCCTAAATGTGCTCCATCATTGAACCCTTTTGTTTGAGACTTATCAATTGGCTAAAAAAAGTGTTGCTTTTTGTATCCTCATACTGTGTTGTCATTTCTTCTGTAAAAATTGCCCAAGTGATAATTGGTTTACGGGAGCAAAGCCATTGATACCATAAAAATTGATTTGTTTCCAAATATAAAGTTGCAATACGTACCTTTTGTGTGTTTTGCACATTATTGAGATCGAAAAATTGCTCCATCTGTAGTATCCATGTTGGGGGATCCTTGCCATCAAACTTCCTCATATCGATTTTTGGAATATGGTGGGTCTTCAATCCAACATTAGAGTCTATGAAATCATGATTAAAATTTCTTTTGTTCTCATCATGAGTTTCTTTTACTACCCTTTCACCATTAGTGACCATTTCTTGTAGCAACTTATTC
The DNA here is from genome assembly GCA_031772625.1 of Pinus tabuliformis. Lineage (NCBI taxonomy): Eukaryota > Viridiplantae > Streptophyta > Pinopsida > Pinales > Pinaceae > Pinus > Pinus tabuliformis. The sequence goes on from CM062804.1 coordinate 874,816,941, forward strand.
AAATTTATCTTCAATTCTTCTATCTTATCATCCATGCCATCCATTTTAGTGTCCATGCCATTCATCTTAGCTTCCATGGCATCCATCTTAGATTCTACGCCTTACTTTAAACAATCCATATTAGCTTCTACGCCTTTCTTTAAACAATCCATCTTAGCTTCTACATCTTTCTTTAAACCATCCATCTTAGATTCTATTACTTTTTGTGCAAGTGACATTTGTTGCACTTGGTCTTGTAATTTTGATATATCATGTTGCATTTCTTCCTCTTCTTCATGACTCATGCTAGAACTTTCAGGTTGCTTACTGGATGTTTGCATTTTCTTTCCTTACAGCATCAATTACCAATAATAATGTTTTACTATGCCCTTTGAATTCCTTCAAACTAATTTTTCAAACCAAGCTTATGCAAAAATTAGAAAAAAACTACACACCTTTTTTCACTTTGTAAGAGCTCGATATTGAAATTGATGTATCTCTGTAATTCTGGATCATCCAGATCTAAAATTGTGACCTATAGTAGCCCTCTGTGTGCTCTTTCCAATGCCACCATTCTGATCGAATTTAGATTCTCCAAGGCATAGTTATGCACAATCTCCTAAGATGACCTGATTATAGACCTTTCCAGAAGAGCAAAATTGTATGAAGTGACACATGTCACTATTTTTACCTTAGTATCTACAAAATATACACAGGAAACTATAGTCTGTTCTCTTTCTGTAACTTCTAATGAAATTTCAAGCTGATGCTCGAAACAAAAGTTATGACGATTTTTCCAAGGTCACCTGTTTGGAATGTAATTCAAGAGTCTGCAAAAAGGCCAACTTCCTCAAATAATATCTCCGCAAATATAGTGCAAAAGGCCCTGAAATTTGGACCCAAGGTTCAGCGCTATTTTGTCTCAAATGGGTTTTTTGTTTTGCTTCTGAAATGTCACAAAAAAAAGTTATAGCAAAAATTCCACGATGACCTATTTGGAGCAGCGAAACCCTAGAATCCAAAGCTCTAATACCAAATGTTATGAAACCAGCTCACAAAAAGATAGAAAAGATAGTTGAACGCTTTATAATTTAGCCTCTTCGAGGGGTAAACCTCCTTTACATTACACAAATGAACAATTCTTGGATGATTCAAATGACAAAACCTCCTTTCTATATGTTAACACCCAGGTTGTTCCCTATGACTCCCAAGGGAATACGGCCGGGGTAACCACTAACCAATCTTTGGATCACAGTTTCTAGCCAAACTGTAATCAGAGAGGGCTCTCTCTTTATGATTTGTCTCTGTTATGATGGTGTTTTAGGCTAGGTATTATGCTCAGGTTTTGTTTGATGTTTTGGTTGAAGGATTTCTTTCAGGTCTTAAGATGTAGTGTTTAGAGAGTAATACATCATTGGGCAATGGAGTCTGGAGTTGTGAAATGCTTGGAAACGCAGGATTGGTGGTGTTCTAACTGCAGGGCCTATTGTGTATTTCAGACAAACAAAATTAACTTGAATGGTGAAGCATGTCAGCCAACAGAAAGCAATTAAGATTTTTCTATTAAGCCGGTGAGGTGAAAGTGAAACACGTTGCACAGGAGCAAACTTGAATTCCTGAGACAAAGGCCACTGTGAAGAATGTATTCTGAAAGTGCAGCAATTAAGAATTACACTTATCAAGATTACAGCTGAAGAAAAAACATTCATTAACAACACGGATTGAACCCAGGGTATCTCTTGAATAAATCCTGGAAGTTAGTCTTTTTCCTTGTTGCTAAATATTCAGAATTGGAAAACATATATGGATTTTAACAAATCAAAAACATAACAGAGAGAGTTACAGAGACTTATTGTTTCGTGTAATACACAGGAATCCAGCAGTTTTCAACAGACACCAGAACGCATTCAACACTTCAGAAATCCGAGAAATTCCATCACTTTCTTTATTAAACTTCTGAAAGGATTACAGCATAAGAACTTCTTCAGGAGAAATCAACAACAACCCTTGCAAACTCATGCGAAGGGGACTTTATAGGAAAGCTTATACAAAATATCTCAGGCATTGAGTCATCTGAGAGAGAAATATCTTCGTTACTTTGTTCAGAAAGTAGAAAAGAAGTTATTGCAGCTTTGAATGCAACATAAATGCTCTTTAAGTCTGTCAGAGGATGTTTTGACCTTTGGGGGTCACTGAGTCGGTTGCAACGCTTTGCTTTAATGCTGATAGATATTCCTTTATTTTTGTTGCGCTGTATTTTCTCGGCCCTGCCACCTGTGACTGCGCTTGCTGCTGTGGTGACCGAGCGCTTTGCTGAGTTGGCTCAGCTCTAACCTTTAATGCATGCTGATTTTGTTGAACTGTGCTTTACATAACAATTCATATTTCTTCAAAAACAAAATTTGGTGAATGCCTCACTGTTTATAAAATTTTCTGTATTGCATTTGTCCACCAGTCCTGTGTAGGGAGTTGATGCCTGAGAATTGCATCCATTGTCTCCTCTGCTTCTGTATATTTATAAAAATTTGGGGCCACATCAAACAAGTGCGTGATTTCATTCATTATAAAAAATAGATTTTCTATCTTACTATAGAAAATCTGTCCTGTAATAGGCCCTGTATCATCTGAAGTGCTGGCCTTCTCATTAATCTGGGTTGAAGCAAAAACGTTCACTCTTTTGGCATACTGTTCATGAGTGAATAGTTTCCCTCCGCTGTTCAGTAAGCTAGGGAGTCCTCTGCTTTGTAATATCTGAAATCTCTCCATGAACCTGTTTACCTCAGTTTGCATATCCTGGGTTCTTCTTTCCAATGTCTGCACCAGATTTCTCAGAGTAAGAACCCTCCTGATCATTTGGATAGTCTCAGTTCTGTTTGTAATTCCCATGGTAGCTAACTGAGAACTTGTTTTATGGTTAAGTACATTGATCATTCTGGTGGCCACTTCAGGCATATTGCTCAATAAAGCTCTTGATCTGTGAACCTCCTTCTGTGCTTTTGGGATGAGCTCTAATTGCTCATGGATTGTCTCAATATATTGCCATTGATTGGTAATTGATTGGCCTATATTGGACCATAGCATTGCTCTAATTTCAGCTACAATTTTGTCTAGTTTGAGCTTATTTTCCAGCTCTTTGATCTTGTCTTTAAGGGCTTTGATTTCCCTGCCCTTTTCTGCCACTTCTCTCTTTGATTTATCATGTCTGTCATTGACTTTGTCTAATTTTTCCCTGGTCTCATTTAACTCTGTCATTTGAGCTTCCAGGATTTGGATTTCATTCTTCAGCTTTTGCATATCCAGGCTTTGGGCCTGCTCTGTAGTTGTTGGCGCTGCTGAAGTAGATGTTGCTGTTTGTTCAGTCTGTTGAGGAGGAGGAGCAGTGATAGGAGCATTTTCCTCAAGATTGATGATCTGAGGAGGAGGCTGAGAGGTCTGACCCTCTTCTCTTTGTTTCAATGCTGCTTGCAGGGCCGCTTGTGTAGCCTCAGATTCTCCCAATTTCTCCTGTGCCTGTATAAGTTGCTTATAAAGGGAAATCATCAAGGTTGTGGCATCCTACTCATGTCTTTGCTGAGCTACTTCATCTGTTTGAGGGTGAATGGTAGCTGGGAGTTTGATTTTCTTCCTCAAGGCAGCCATGTCAGCATCCCTCAACTTCAAGATTTCCTGTATTCCTTTAATATCTTTGGGGTCATGCCCAATTTCAATGATTATGTCTTCCAAGGACCTTATTCTGTTGTCCTTCGCCTGGGATGATGCCCTCTCCAATTCCAGCTGAGAGGCTGTAGCATTAAGGCTGCTCTCTAGTTTGTAATTTTCTAATGTTTTGTCTGCCAAGGCAGCATACACCATCTCACCTGTCTGTTTGTGCAGTTCAATTTTATCCATTGGGTGTATGTCCTTGGCCAGGACCTCCAGGTTGGTTCTAAGGTAATCTGAGACAGATTGGGGATGCAGTGCTGTGGGCAAAAAATGGCTCATAGTCAATTTGCCTTCTTGTACATCAAATGCAGACATCAATCTTTGTTGGTTGGTGGGAGCCATTTTCAATAAATGGTTGTACAGCTGTACCTTGACAGGGTCACTCCTCCTTTTGATGTCTATAAATTGCTGCTTGATGCTCTTTTCTCCTTCTCTTTGCTGGCTGGAGGAGCTGACCTCTCCTCCCATAGTTCTGTCCTGCTCCTGCTGGAAGGAACTGGCTGAAGCTTCTCTGCTGGGTGGGCCCATGCCCAATGCTTGCCTTATTACTATGTCATCCTCCGAAAAGTCATTCAATCTTTGTCTTTTCTCTTCCTGGTTGATAGATGAAGTCAGAGGAGTTTCTCTATCCCTTTTTCTGCTTAAGTCCTCCTTCTGTGGAGTTTGGAGGACCGAGTTGTCAATGGTGACTTCTGGCCTAGGAGGCACTATGTTCTGAGCCTGTTGCTCAGTGGAAGTTGGAGTATCAACTACTCTTTCCTGCTGTAAGGGCTGCTGTTTGTCATGTTGCCCTTTTTCTTGCTGCAATTCTTGTTGCTGTTGTTGCTCTGCCTGCTGCTGCCTTTCTTTATCTGCCTGCTCTTGAGTCACTGGAGGTGGCTGCTCCTTGCCATGGAGGGATTGTTATGTCTCCATTTCCTTTTCTTTGCCTTTGCCAGATGCACTTTCAGTGGCCTTAGTAGTTTGTTGTTTGGCAGTTGAGGAGGATGCAACTGCTCCCACTTGTGTGCTTGGAAGTGTGAATACCTGTGAACAAAGTTCAAGGTCAGCCATCTTCCTTAGATTCCTTACTGCCCTCTGATTTAGCTCTTCTTGTGATACAGGCTCTTCTAAGGTCCCTCTCCTCCATTTGTCTTGGTTAGCATATTTTTCAATGTGAGGGATGCTATGATGATCATAGGCAGACAACTTATATTTGAGCTTCCTCATTGTTACAAAATGATTAGGGTCATAGGGTGTCCATGGGAAACTGGTTTGAAGGCCAAGGGACTCAAGCATTCTATCTGCTTCCTTCCATCCTTGCTCCCTCTCGTTATAGATAAAATGGCCAAGTTGGCTTTTCACCTTCAACTGTGCTTTTTTACCTTTTCCTGAAAAGTGAAGCACATCCACCCGGCCAAATTGCCTAAAGTACTCTAGGGCAAATAGCCTCATAGGCACATACTTAGGTAATCTGAATGGAGGCAAATCACACCCATATATCCTGATGACGGTGTGGTGTTGGTAGAAGTACCAATCCCCAATGCTGTAAGATTTAGACAGCTGAAGAATTCTCTGCATGTCATCAGTGAGTCTTGGAGGAGGCGAGCTCATTAGCATTGTCATAGCTGGATGGATGAACTGATCAATAAATTCACAGTAAGTGTATGGAGAATCAGGTGTAGTGTGGAAGACAGAGGACCAATAGACCACTGATCTAGGATTGCCCTGGGCATCCACCCTTTTGATAGAAAAATGAAATTTTTCATGTTGATGGTATAAGATCAAATGATAGATGTAGGAGGTATATCTGAATACCCTTTCTCTCGCCAAATTCATCAATTGCTCATGAATCTTGTCTTATATGTAGGTGGCATAGTCATAGCAGATTGGTGACTTGCCAGGAGCAAACATAGACATCATTACCAGCACAGTTGTATCAATATGCTCAATTGAATTATATCCCAAGATGGGACTAATCATATCTGCAAGGTCTCTGCCCAGCCCATTGAGATATACATGACCAATTGGAGGGTACATCACAATGTAAGAGTTAATGTATAATTGATTAAGTTTGGTAATTTGAGCATCTGTCAGTTTAGCCCCTTGTTTTATCAGGTTCACTAGTGACAAAGGGACCAACTTCTTCTGAGTGTTGAAGCAAAGCATGTCTCTGATGGCTTGAGGGGTAACATAGAAAAGTACTGAACCAGATGGGTCAACAACAGCCCTTTGAGAAGCATCATAATTTTCAGCACAGAGGTGGATTAGCTCAGGGAACTGGTTGACCTGAGGGAGCTTAAAAATAGGGAGGAAAGAGTCCCATATGCCCAATATATCTGTCCCATTTTCATGCTTGGCTTTCAACTCATTCAACAGATGAATGTGGAATTTGCTGCTCATAAACATTTCTTCTGTAATTTGGTAATCCATATCTGCCAAGGCTTGCCATTCCAAGTTCCTTTGAGGGGCATTCAGAGGCTGAACATTTAGTACTACAGGTGTCTCCATTGCAAAAGAGGATTTTGAATTGATTGCAAAAGTGGTTTCAATTGAGCAGAGCTGTATAAAGAAGTGACTCTTCAACAGGGAGGTGAATTTGTAAGGAACAGGGAGTAATTCTTGTAAATAGCAATTGAAATACTATTTGCAGTGCAAATAGGACAAGTGTTTGGCCTCACTCTGTCTCTCTCAGTAGTTAAATTCAGTTTGAATGAGTCTGTCGCGATTGCGCGAACAGAGCTTGATTTTTCAATGAAAATGTAGGTAAACAAGGCTCGGCTAGTGTTGTTCGAGTTCACAACTGTAAAAGGGCCAGGTGCAAGGATTTCTGCCGGTGAATTCAAGAGTTTTTTTTGTTATAAGCTCTTTTGAGGGAAATAACAGACAAAGCAGGTACGTGAAGGATTTACAGTGGAAAATACCTGGTGAGGAGTAGGAAATGGTCGCGGATGACTGTGGAAATGGCGCATCGCCGGTCTCCTGGTCAGGTTCTGCAGGTTGGTGGACTTTGGACGTGAAAATCGCATGCAGGCGCAACAAAGTCTTTTGTAAGAAAATGGGAAAAAACACGAAATTTCACCATAATATTGGTTTTTTGGACTTTTGGCGCGTTTTTCTGCTGACGTCAGCATGATGTCATAGGTGGGGTCAGGGCCGGCTGACGTCATAGGTGAGGTGGCGGGCTCTGATTGGTCCACGGGGATGGTGAAGTGGCAGGACAGGTCGGCAGACGGTCGAGCACAACGGTTGACTTGACGGCATGGTGGCAGTGACGTGGGATGATGTGGAGGTGACGTAGTATAGGTGGAATAACCGAAACCGGAAACAGCCAGCGGTTTCATATCGCACCGCTCATGGTACGGGGGGGGAATCTGTCAGACGTACCTCCGACGAGCTGCGGCGGGGACGCGTGGCTGCCGAGTGACGTAACCCTTTTACGGACATCGGAAGATATCCGTCGGATGTGAGACCCGCTCCGATATCAACGATGACCGTCTGATCTGGAGGGCTCGATCCAACGGCTGTCGGGGCAGTGATGTGATCGGCAGATATGGCGGGTAAACAGTGGACGTCAGAGCCGCTCCGATGTGATAAGAGCCGTTGGATGTTCAAGCTCCGATCGGATGGATGTCCGGGTCGATGACATGATCGGTGGATACGGCAAAGGCGCGGCATTATTTAATATTTATTTTCGGAATGCACGCTTAGGCGGAGGATCATCGGGGTATGGTGTTTAGTAAGTTTTTTCAATATATTTCGACAAAACAAATACGCGCCGAAACTTTGGTTAATCACAAAAAATGGGTTTTTGTGTATTATTTGGCAATTTAGAGCGGGTAAGGGTAAAGTAAGGTTTTTACAAGGTTCATGTTTGCAAATGGGGTGCAATGGGTTAAAAATGGATTTGGAAAGGGGGAAGAGGGTTTGGCTTAGGTTTATCAACATGACCAGGTGTCATTTGATCCCCTTTTTTAGAGAACATATGGCTATAATGCCAAGGGGAGGGATATTTATACAAAATTTGGGGTTTATACACCATGGTGTTAATAATATTAGGGGAAAGGTAATATAAGGGATTTATATAGTAAAGTTAGAGTTAATATGGATGGGGGGTGAATGAAGGGAGAAACACTAAGTTTGTTTGAAACTTACTTAGTTTAGGGAGTAGATCAAAATGAAAAGAGTTTAGACAAGAAATGTGGCTTCTAAAAAGATTAAGAACCACCATGAAACCATAATTCTTCCATGAATCTCAAGTGATGAGGGAATGTTAGTAAATGATATGAAAAGGGAAAAGGGAGGTTAGACATGCTCCTTTGCTTGCTGCAACCTGATGAAGAAGAATACCTTCTCATTTCTTTGACTCTGCCTTGGTAAACAAAGCTAACACAGCTGCAATGGTAAAAATAACCTTTCTGCAACCCCAACTACTTACCCAACTACTTGCCTAGCATTTTTTGTTCTTCTTGGAGGGTGCACTTGGACTTGCAGACCCTTACCTGCCTTTTCTTTTCTTTGGCTTTTTCTTTTGTTTTTTCTATCTACTTCTACCCTTATTTCTTCCAAGGTCCCAGATTAAGCTATTGGGAGCCTTTCTTTCTCTACCTGAACTACTTGTCTGCCAAGATTAAACAGTTTGGACAGACTTCTTTCTCTAATCTACAACTGCAATTTAAAACATGACATGGTCCAGATTAGGCTGTTGGACCATCCATCAAAATTGGGATGCATTAATCTATTTACACACCTTGTACTTCTTTGGAAATATGTGATCTTTGCATGATCAAAGCAGAGCATATTTGGAACTTCTATAGCCAATCATGAAATATGAAACCTATTGGTATAGGTAGCTAACAGTGGCTCCACATGGGGATGGTGTTTCATCTGAAAGACCAAGAACAGCAGGTCAGATTGCCTTGCTTCTTGACTGCTCTTGCCAATCTTTAAAGTTTGCTGCTTTGAGATGCCAAAATTGTGCTTTTCCTCCTTGGTCTATCTCTGATTCTATGTGCCTTCTGCTGATAGTCAATAATCTTCAAAAACTGCATTTTTACAATCTAAACAGAAAATAATATATACATCTGCATATATACAAGGGAACCTCAGGCTGCACTCATGGGAAATAGTCAAAATAGTGCTTCAGCATCCTGCCATTCACAGGACCTTCATCCAAGTCAGTTTCACTAAGACTTTTTAGGAAGTAAGTGTTGTTACCTTGCACTGCTTGGACAACAAATGGTCCTCTCCATAAGGAATCAAATTTTCCATGTTTTCCTTTGTCTTCTCTTCTTGCATCCCACTTGAGGACTTTGTCTCCCACATTAAAATCTTCTGCTTTGGTTCTTCTGTCAAAGGGCTTCTTTAGTTTTTCTTGTAATACCTGAACTCTGCTGAAAACTTGATCTCTGGTTTGCTGCAGACATATGATTTGATTAATCCTTCTTTGCATATCATTTGGTTCAGCTAGGCTTTCTTGAAGGAGTTTCATAACAGGCACTCCTAGTGATGAGGGAAATTTGGCTTCTAGTCCATAAACCAACTCATATGGGCTGGTCCCAATTGATCTTTTGGTTGTTAGTCTATCTGCCCATAAGGCATTGACTAGTTTCTTATGCCAATTCTTTTTATTTTCTTCCAACACCTTCTTTATGATGTTCACCAGGCTTTTGTTTGATGATTCAGCAAGGCCATTTCCTTGGGGATAGTATGCAGTAGAATGGCCCAAGGTGATGTGAAATTTATGGCAGAAGTTCACCATTTTCTTGGATCTGAAAGCAGCAGCATTGTCTGTGATTATTTTATCAGGACAGCCAAATCTAGCCAGTATGTTGTTCTCCAAGAACTGAATGATTATTGAATCATTTGCTTGTCTACATGGGGCAGCTTCAATCCACTTAGTGAAATAGTCTGTTGCTGTTAAAATCCATCTATGCTGTCCTGAAGATGAGGGATGAATTTCCCCAATGAAATCCAAGCCCCATTGTTGAAAAGGTCTCTCTGTTGCAATAGGTCTTAAGGGGAGTGGCAACAAATGTCTCTTTCCCTCAAACACTTGGCATTTGTGACATGAGGTTGTGAATTTCTTGACATCAGAGAACATGGTGGGCCAGTAATAACCAGCCCTCAGTATTTTGTCCACAGTGGACTTCCAGTACAAATGTCCACCACAGTCTCCTGCATGAAACTCTTGCATGATATTGTTAGTTTCATTTTCAATTAAACAGTGCAACAATATACCTTCATGGTTTTTCCAAAGAAAATTGCCATCCATTACACAAAATCTTGATGTTTTAATTTTTAAGAACCTACACTTAGTTTTGGACAGTCCTGGGGGAGCACACAGGTTTTGTAAGACATAACAGATATCAGAGTACCAAGGAGATTGTTCAAAGGCTACATTGATCTTTGGAGTCGCCAGCTCTGTTTCACTGTCCAGCTGATTGATATCTAGGGCTTGAAAATTTGCTTCTGTCATTAACTTGGCCAAGTCAAATTCAAGTATGTTAGCATTAAAATGGATTGCTAACATTAAAATGGATTTGCTTCTGTCATTTGCTTCTGTCATTAACATTGGCTTTATTTCAATGTCAAATTCTAGTATGTTAGCAATCCATTTTCCTCTTCTGCCCTCTAAGTTTTCTTGAGTGAGTATGTCTTTTACAATAGGACTTGGCACATATGCTATGACATGGGAATAAAGGATATAAATCCTAAAGTCCTTGATTGCTTTGACCAAAGCATAGGTTTGTTTCTCCATGATTTGATATTTTAGAGGTGCATCCCTAAGAGCTCTGCTAAAGAAAGCAATAGGCTTCTCATTACCTTGGTCATCTTTTTGTAATAAAACAGCAGCAATAGTATGCTGAGAGGCGAAAGAGAAAATAATAAACTCTCTGTCAAACTGAGGATTGGTCAAGACTGGGGTTTGGGTAAGGGCCAATTTTATACCTTCAAATGCTTGATTGGCTTCAACAGTCCACTTCACTTTTGAATCCTTTTTCAGCATGTTATTTAACAATCTGATTAGTTCTGCCAAGTTTGGGATAAACCTTCTTAAGAAATTGATTTTTCCCAAGAATCCTTGCAACTCTTTGACATTTCTTGGGTGGGGCACTTGTAGGATAGCCTGTATCCTATCTGGGTCAATTCTTATGCCATCCTTTGAGATGATGTGTCCTAACAGTTTACCTTCTTCCAAACCAAATAGAGATTTCTTGGGATTTAAGGAAATTCCATATTTCCTGCATGTTAGGAAAATCTGTCTTAAATGTTTGAGATGTTCTTGGTCAGATTTTGAAAAAGGTGTGAGATCATCTAAGTAAATGACTAAGAAGTCATGAATCTCCTTAGAAAAAGCAATATCCATTGCTCTTTGAAATGTTGCCCCTGCATTTTTCAATCCAAAAGGCATTTTTACATATTTGAAAGTTCCCCATGGGGTTGTAAATGCAGTCTTATCTTGGTCATCAGGGTGAACCAAGATTTGATTAAAGCCTGAGAATCCATCAAGTAGTGAGATCCTTGAGGCCCCCACCACTCTTTGGAGAATGTGATCCATTTTGGGTAAGGGATAGTTGTCTTTGAGGGATACTTGGTTCAGATTTCTCAGGTCCACACACAGCCTAATTTCACCAGTCTTCTTCCTTGTAGGGACTAAGTTGGAGATCCATTCAGAGAATCTGATTGGTGCTATGATGCCTGCCTTAAACATTTTCTGTACCTCTTGTTCCATTGCTGGGAGAAGCATAGGATTGATTCTCCTCAATTTTTGTTTAAAGAGCTTTTGATCAGGTTTGAGAGGGATTGTATGCTGGATAACAGAGGTATCATAGGACTTTAGGTCCTCATAACTCCATGCAAAGACATCCTGGAACTCTTTAAAAAGGTCAATGTATTTAGGCTTTTGATCAGGAGGCAAAGATGCAGACAATTTAATTATTTTGGGTTTGTCAATTGTACCTATGTTGCATTCTTCAATGGCTGCGTTTAAGGGCTGCATTTTTGGTTTTCTGGGAATATCATTTGAATCAAAGATGTCCTCTAGGGGAGTTAGGCCTGTTGGTAGAAAATTGTCTTTCAGCTCTATGATTTCAGTTTCAGCATTGGCCACCTCCTCACAATTGATTGATTGAATTTGCTGAATGCTGTCCTCGTTGAAAATAGTTGGATTTAGCATTTGTTTTGCTGTTTTGGGTGATATTGGGTGAGTAATCTTTTGAAACTGTATTTGTGATGGACTTGCTCTCTCAAGTATTTGTGATTGACTTGTTGTCTCAAGTATTTGTGATTGACTTGCTGTCTCCGTGTCAATATTTAATCCTGCAAATTCTTGCTGTAGAGTTAGAAAATGGTTTATTTGCTTGTCATCCTCAAATACTTGCCAATCATTAACATTGTTTGGAATGGAGGGTCTGTGTTTTACCTCAGCTGTAAAACAATGATGGGGCTTAAAAGGCAGCTTGCAGGTACTTGCAAAGGTGGCTAAACTGTGAGCATGCAGATTGTGCGTTCTAGGAATCTTAGTGATTTGGAATTCAGAGAAAAAGTTTAGTACCTCAGCAACAACATCCCTATAAGTCCTTAGTCTTTTGTCATTGGTGACAAAGTTTCCTTTCACTTGTTGAATAACTAAATCTGAATCACCCATGATTGAAACCCTGGCAGCTTGTAAGAATTTTACTAACTTGAGGCCTAGTAAAAGGGCTTCATATTCTGCCATGTTGTTAGTACATCTGAAATTCAATCTATAAGCTCTGCCCTCTGCATGACTATTTTCTTTATTGTGTATCCAAACTCCAGCTCCTGCCCCTAACTTGTTGACTGAGCCATCAAATTCAAGGAACCATAGAATATCCTGTTGGGAAGGAGGCTTACTGATCTGCTCATGAGCTGGCAATGTGAGTAGCAGTTGTGGTTTTTTCTCTAGCTTGTCTTCTAGAACAGTCTCGTCATTTGATTGGCTATTCTTGACAACCAGGGCAGCAGCAACATCTAGTGTTTGATTGACTGTTGTTTCATGGGTGATAATACTTTCATTTGAATCTTCCTCTTGTATGAATATCTTGGTTTCAACCTCACCTTTTGGGGGAGTAACGGTGTCATTGAAGAGAATATATGAGTCTATGTCTGAATGGATAGCATATATGGGAAAGTTTTGAGGCTTTTCTTCACTGCTGACCATGTATTTCATTAGTGTTTCTCTGTACAGTCTTTTTGGTTGCCCAAAGACAGAGATGGTGGCATATGACATGTCTAATTGTAGGGAACCTTGGAGTTTAGCTCCCCATGACCTTGATAACAACATTCCATACTTAGGTGGGATATCAGCAACCACAACATCCATTAGGATTGTCTTATTTGGGTATTGAACCAAGGACACACATAAGTCTTTTATGAGACCTAGACACTTGACTTGGCTGGAGTCAAAAGAAAACAGGTCTTTGTATGGTCTTGTTATGTCCAAATTCAATCTTTCCATGACTGCTTTTGGCATGAGGTTGTGAGAAGCACCTGAATCAAACATTGCATTGTGTAGTATTTTGTCATGAATATGTAGACTGACATAAAAAGGTAGTACCCCTGTGACTATTGTTTTTCCATCCACTTCTGGGCCAAACAATAATTCTGGAGTGTCATCCAACACATTGACATCATCTTTGCTGTTAGTGAGTTGAAGGGATTTCTTGATCTGTAGCTTATAGATGTCATGCTTGGCTAGTTCTAAGAGAGGAACAACTATCTTTAATTTACCCATTTCAGTCTCTAGGTCAAAGGATTTTTCAGATTGGGTCTTGGGGTTATAGATAACTGTCCTTTCCTTGTTCATTAAATCTTCTTCTTGATTTTTATCTTGACTTTGGGACTTATCCTTTTTACTCATCTCTTGAGGAGAAATAGTTGGATAAGGATGAGAAGGGGGAGTAACCATAGGCTGCTGCTTTGAGGAGGGTGGTTCAGTGACCTCCTCAACAATTACTTCTTCTGCAGGTAACTTTGTTTTGTCATTAGGTGCTGTGACTATAACTTTTTCAGGCTGCTGATTATCCTTTTTCTTTTCAGGCTGGTTAACATTCACAGTTCTGCTCCTCAGCTTGTATTGTTTATGGACCTCATAAACAGCAGTGTCATAGCCTTGCTTAAAGTCAAAGGATTCACCTGATTTAGTTTGGAACAGTTTGATTTCATCATCCTCATGATCTTCTTGTGTTAAGAAAACTTGACTCTCACCATCTAGACCCATCAAGTTAATCTCAGGATCTTCATTGGGTTCTGTTGATGTGGAAGTTTCTGCATAATTTTCTTGAAAAGGGGGTCTTATGTCTTGGTCAGCACTGGCCTTGCCAACATTCGGGTTTTGAGTTCTCCTAAAATTTGGATTCCTAGGAGGGTTGTTTTGCGGTGCTTCCCATGATGATTTTCTCTCAACCGATTCCACTCTATCACCCAATCTTTTCATTCCATTGAGTATTGCATCTAGCTTTTGATCAAAGGCAGTGGGTTCCTCTTTGAAAACAGTCCTTTTTTCCAACCTTGCCCTGTTTCTTTTGGCAATGAGGTTGGCTTCTACTGTAACTGCAACCCTTTGGGCCTCTGCTAGGGATTGAGGATCTCTTTCTTTCAACTGATAGGCCATGTCAGGGTCAAAACCATCAGGGAATTTGTACAAAGCTAGATCAGGAGGAGGTCTTAAATTTTGTGGAATCGCGTTATATACATTGTTAAATCTTGCACAATATTCCAAAACAGTCTCTTGGGGACCTCTTTTGACAGTGTCATATTCCCCAAGTATGTGCAGAGGATCTTTCTTCTTTTCCCATCTACTAGTAAATGCTTGATACAGTTCATCAGGAGTTGTAATGGAGTTTGCATTCAGGGATCTAAACCAAGTTCTTACATCCCCAGTTAGGCTTTGAACAAACATCCTCATTCTGACACTGTCATCATCTATTTCATAGGTCTCAAAATGGTCTTGCATCCTCTTAGCATGTTGGACAGCTGTCAGAGGGCCATTGGAATCAAAATATGAAATTTTGGTTTGGTAGTCTTGGGGTAGAGCTGCAGCATTAGCTGGTATCTGCAGAGGTGCATACCTGTTAGCCATATTTACAGGATTTAGAGAATTAACAGGGGCAGCTGGGATAATGGGAACAGTGGGTACCACAGGGGTGACAGGTAGGGGTGAACCTAGAATGTTGGTCAAGGGGATATGAACAGTGGATGAGGATGTGAGAGGAGGAGTTTGAGATGTGGATGATGAACTAGGGGAATTAGGGGTAGACCGGAAAAGAACCTTGCATGGAGTAGGGATGAGGCTGGGATGATCTGACTCTGAAATCAAATCAGCAGGCTGCTCCTGCCTTTGCTGCCTCCTAATGTTTCTAGGGATGATATTTGGATTATCAACAATGATTGGTGGATTAGGGTCAGGATTTGCCCTAGTGTGCCGTGGATTTCTCTTAGGAGCCAGCTTCTAACTGTTTTTTAGGATTTTTATAGGAAGTTTTTTATATCTGTAAAGACTGAATGAAGATTCTGGAATGGCTATATATATTTCAAAACTAAGATGAAGATTCCCTAAACAGCTCTTCCCTAAAACTGTTAATGTAATACAGAAACAGATTAAAGGCCTCTTGACTGATTTCAGGCTTGATAGTAGCTATGGAAGATATATAGTAATTGAAAATCTCAAGCAGTCCCCAGTGGAGTCGCCAATTATGTTAACACCCAGGTTGTTCCCTATGACTCCCAAGGGAATACGGCCGGGGTAACCACTAACCAATCTTTGGATCACAGTTTCTAGCCAAACTGTAATCAGAGAGGGCTCTCTCTTTATGATTTGTCTCTGTTATGATGGTGTTTTAGGCTAGGTATTATGCTCAGGTTTTGTTTGATGTTTTGGTTGAAGGATTTCTTTCAGGTCTTAAGATGTAGTGTTTAGAGAGTAATACATCATTGGGCAATGGAGTCTGGAGTTGTGAAATGCTTGGAAACGCAAGATTGGTGGTGTTCTAACTACATGGCCTATTGTGTATTTCAGACAAACAAAATTAACTTGAATGGTGAAGCATGTCAGCCAACAGAAAGCAATTAAGAATTTTCTATTAAGCCGGTGAGGTGAAAGTGAAACACGTTGCACATGAGCAAACTTGAATTCCTGAGACAAAGGCCACTGTGAAGAATGTATTCTAAAAGTGCAGCAATTAAGAATTACACTTATCAAGATTACAGCTGAAGAAGAAACATTCATTAACAACACGGATTGAACCCAGGGTATCTCTTGAATAATCCTGGAAGTTAGTCTTTTTCCTTGTTGCTAAATATTCAGAATTGGAAAACATATATGGATTTTAACAAATCAAAAACATAACAGAGAGAGTTACAGAGACTTATTGTTTCGTGTAATACACAGGAATCCAGCAGTTTTCAACAGACACCAGAACGCATTCAACACTTCAGAAATCCGAGAAATTCCATCACTTTCTTTATTAAACTTCTGAAAGGATTACAGCATAAGAACTTCTTCAGGAGAAATCAACAACAACCCTTGCAAACTCATGCGAAGGGGACTTTATAGGAAAGCTTATACAAAATATATCAGGCATTGAGTCATCTGAGAGAGAAATATCTTGGTTACTTTGTTCAGAAAGTAGAAAAGAAGTTATTGCAGCTTTGAATGCAACATAAATGCTCTTTAAGTCTGTCAGAGGATGTTTTGACCTTTGGGGGTCATTGAGTCGGTTGCAACGCTTTGCTTTAATGCTGATAGATATGCCTTTATTTTTGTTGCGCTGTATTTTCTCGGCCCTGCCACCTGTGACTGCGCTTGCTGCTGTGGTGACCGAGCAGCGTTGCTGAGTTGGCTCAGCTCTAACCTTTAATGCATGCTGATTTTGTTGAACTGTGCTTTACATAACAATTCATATTTCTTCAAAAACAAAATTTGGTGAATGCCTCACTGTTTATAAAATTTTCTGTATTGCATTTGTCCACCAGTCCTGTGTAGGGAGTTGATGCCTGAGAATTGCATCCATTGTCTCCTCTGCTTCTGTATATTTATAAAAATTTGGGGCCACATCAAACAAGTGCGTGATTTCATTCATTATAAAAAATAGATTTTCTATCTTACTATAGAAAATCTGTCCTGTAATAGGCCCTGTATCATCTGAAGTGCTGGCCTTCTCATTGATCTGGGTTGAAGCAAAAACGTTCACTCTTTTGGCATACTGTTCATGAGTGAATAGTTTCCCTCCGCTGTTCAGTAAGCTAGGGAGTCCTCTGCTTTGTAATATCTGAAATCTCTCCATGAACCTGTTTACCTCAGTTTGCATATCCTGGGTTCTTCTTTCCAATGTCTGCACCAGATTTCTCAGAGTAAGAACCCTCCTGATCATTTGGATAGTCTCAGTTCTGTTTGTAATTCCCATGGTAGCTAACTGAGAACTTGTTTTATGGTTAAGTACATTGATCATTCTGGTGGCCACTTCAGGCATATTGCTCAATAAAGCTCTTGATCTGTGAACCTCCTTCTGTGCTTTTGGGATGAGCTCTAATTGCTCATGGATTGTCTCAATATATTGCCATTGATTGGTAATTGATTGGCCTATATTGGACCATAGCATTGCTCTAATTTCAGCTACAATTTTGTCTAGTTTGAGCTCATTTTCCAGCTCTTTGATCTTGTCTTTAAGGGCTTTGATTTCCCTGCCCTTTTCTGCCACTTCTCTCTTTGATTTATCATGTCTGTCATTGACTTTGGCTAATTTTTCCCTGGTCTCATTTAACTCTGTCATTTGAGCTTCCAGGATTTGGATTTCATTCTTCAGCTTTTGCATATCCAGGCTTTGGGCCTGCTCTGTAGTTGTTGGCGCTGCTGAAGTAGATGTTGCTGTTTGTTCAGTCTGTTGAGGAGGAGGAGCAGTGATAGGAGCAGTTTCCTCAAGATTGATGATCTGAGGAGGAGGCTGAGAGGTCTGACCCTCTTCTCTTTGTTTCAATGCTGCTTGCAGGGCCGCTTGTGTAGCCTCAGATTCTCCCAATTTCTCCTGTGCCTGTATAAGCTGCTTATAAAGGGAAATCATCAAGGCTGTGGCATCCTGCTCATGTCTTTGTTGAGCTACTTCATCTGTTTGAGGGTGAATGGTAGCTGGGAGTTTGATTTTCTTCCTCAAGGCAGCCATGTCAGCATCCCTCAACTTCAAGATTTCCTGTATTCCTTTAATATCTTTGGGGTCATGCCCAATTTCAATGATTATGTCTTCCAAGGACCTTATTCTGTTGTCCTTCGCCTGGGATGATGCCCTCTCCAATTCCAGCTGAGAGGCTGTAGCATTAAGGCTGCTCTCTAGTTTGTAATTTTCTAATGTTTTGTCTGCCAAGGCAGCATACACCATCTCACCAGTCTGTTTGTGCAGTTCAATTTTATCCATTGGGTGTATGTCCTTGGCCAGGACCTCCAGGTTGGTCCTGAGGTAATCTGAGACAGATTGGGGATGCAGTGCTGTGGGCAAAAAATGGCTCATAGTCAATTTGCCTTCTTGCACATCAAATGCAGACATCAATCTTTGTTGGTTGGTGGGAGCCATTTTCAATAAATGGTTGTACATCTGTACCTTGACAGGGTCACTCCTCCTTTTGATGTCTATAAATTGTTGCTTGATGCTCTTTTCTCCTTCTCTTTGCTGGATGGAGGAGCTGACCTCTCCTCCCATAGTTCTGTCCTGCTCCTGCTGGAAGGAACTGGCTGAAGCTTCTCTGCTGGGTGGGCCCATGCCCAATGCTTGCCTTATTACTATGTCATCCTCCGAAAAGTCATTCAATCTTTGTCTTTTCTCTTCCTGGTTGATAGATGAAGTCAGAGGAGTTTCTCTATCCCTTTTTCTGCTTAAGTCCTCCTTCTGTGGAGTTTGGAGGACCGAGGTGTCAATGGTGACTTCTGGCCTAGGAGGCACTATGTTCTGAGCCTGTTGCTCAGTGGAAGTTGGAGTATCAACTACTCTTTCCTGCTGTAAGGGCTGCTGTTTGTCATGTTGCCCTTTTTCCTACTGCAATTCTTGTTGCTGTTGTTGCTCTGCCTGCTACTGCCTTTCTTTATCTGCCTGCTCTTGAGTCACTGGAGGTGGCTGCTCCTTGCCATGGATGGATTGTTCTGTCTCCATTTCCTTTTCTTTTCCTTTGCCAGATGCACTTTCAGTGGCCTTAGTAGTTTGCTGTTTGGCAGTTGAGGAGGATGCAGCTGCTCCCACTTGTGTGCTTGGAAGTGTGAATACCTGTGAACAAAGTTCAAGGTCAGCCATCTTCCTTAGATTCCTTACTGCCCTCTGATTTAGCTCTTCTTGTGATACAGGCTCTTCTAAGGTCCCTCTCCTCCATTTGTCTTGGTTAGCATATTTTTCAATGTGAGGGATGCTATGATGATCATAGGCAGACAACTTATATTTGAGCTTCCTCATTGTTACAAAATGATTAGGGTCATAGGGTGTCCATGGGAAACTGGTTTGAAGGCCAAGGGACTCAAGCATTCTATCTGCTTCCTTCCATCCTTTCTCCCTCTCGTTATAGATAAAATGGCCAAGTTGGCTTTTCACCTTCAACTGTGCTTTTTTACCTTTTCCTGAAAAGTGAAGCACATCCACCCGGCCAAATTGCCTAAAGTACTTTAGGGAAAATAGCCTCATAGGCACATACTTAGGTAATCTGAATGGAGGCAAATCACACCCATATATCCTGATGACGGTGTGGTGTTGGTAGAAGTACCAATCCCCAATGCTGTAAGATTTAGACAGCTGAAGAATTCTCTGCATGTCATCAGTGAGTCTTGGAGGAGGCGAGCCCATTAGCATTGTCATAGCTGGATGGATGAACTGATCAATAAATTCACAGTAAGTGTATGGAGAATCAGGTGTAGTGTGGAAGACAGAGGACCAATAGACCACTGATCTAGGATTGCCCTGGGCATCCACCCTTTTGATAGAAAAATGAAATTTTTCATGTTGATGGTATAAGATCAAATGATAGATGTAGGAGGTATATTTGAATACCCTTTCTCTTGCCAAATTCATCAATTTCTCATGAATCTTGTCTGATATGTAGGTGGCATAGTCATAGCAGATTGGTGACTTTCCAGGAGCAAACATAGACATCATTACCAGCACAGTTGTATCAATATGCTCAATTGAATTATATCCCAAGATGGGACTAATCATATCTGCAAGGTCTCTGCCCAGCCCATTGAGATATACATGACCAATTGGAGGGTACATCACAATGTCAGAGTTAATGTATAATTGATTAAGTTTGGTAATTTGAGCATCTGTCAGTTTAGCCCCTTGTTTTATCAGGTTCACTAGTGACAAAGGGACCAACTTCTTCTGAGTGTTGAAGCAAAGCATGTCTCTGATGGCTTGAGGGGTAACATAGAAAAGTACTGAACCAGATGGGTCAACAACAGCCCTTTGAGAAGCATCATAATTTTCAGCACAGAGGTGGATTAGTTCAGGGAACTGGTTGACCTGAGGGAGCTTAAAAATAGGGAGGAAAGAGTCCCATATGCCCAATATATCTGTCCCATTTTCATGCTTGGCTTTCAACTCATTCAACAGATGAATGTGGAATTTGCTGCTCATAAACATTTCTTCTGTAATTTGGTAATCCATATCTGCCAAGGCTTGCCATTCCAAGTTCCTTTGAGGGGCATTCAGAGGCTGAACATTTAGTACTACAGGTGTCTCCATTGCAAAAGAGGATTCTGAATTGAGTGCAAAAGTGGTTTCAATTGAGCAGAGCTGTATAAAGAAGTGACTCTTCAACAGGGAGGTGAATTTGTAAGGAACAGGGAGTAATTCTTGTAAATAGCAATTGAAATACTATTTGCAGTGCAAATAGGACAAGTGTTTGGCCTCACTCTGTCTCTCTCAGTAGTTAAATTCATTTTGAATGAGTCTGCCGCGATTGCGCGAACAGAGCTTGATTTTTCAATGAAAATGCAGGTAAACAAGGCTCGGCTAGTGTTGTTCGAGTTCACAACTGTAAAAGGGCCAGGTGCAAGGATTTCTGCCGGTGAATTCAAGAGTTTTTTCTGTTATAAGCTCTTTTGAGGGAAATAACAGACAAAGCAGGTACGTGAAGGATTTACAGTGGAAAATACCTGGTGAGGAGTAGGCAATGGTCGCGGATGACTGTGGAAATGGCGCGCCGCCGGTCTCCTGGTCAGGTTCTGCAGGTTGGTGGACTTTGGACGTGAAAATCGCATGCAGGCGCAACAAAGTCTTTTGTAAGAAAATGGGAAAAAACACGAAATTTCACCATAATATTGGTTTTTTGGACTTTTGGCGCGTTTTTCTGCTGACGTCAGCATGATGTCATAGGTGGGGTCAGGGCCGGCTGACGTCATAGGTGAGGTGGCGGGCTCTGATTGGTCCACGGGGATGGTGAAGTGGCAGGACAGGTCGGCAGACGGTCGGGCGCAACGGTTGACTTGACGGCATGGTGGCAGTGACGTGGGATGATGTGGAGGTGACGTAGTATAGGCGGAATAACCGAAACCGGAAACAGCCAGCGGTTTCATATCGCACCGCTCATGGTACGGGGGGGGGGGGGAATCTATCAGACGTACCTCCGACGAGCTGCGGCGGGGACGCGTGGCTGCCGAGTGACGTAACCCTTTTACGGACATCGGAAGATATCCGTCGGATGTGAGACCCGCTCCGATATCAACGATGACCGTCTGATCTGGAGGGCTCGATCCAACGGCTGTCGGGGCAGTGATGTGATCGGCAGATATGGCGGGTAAACAGTGGACGTCGGAGCCGCTCCGATGTGATAAGAGCCGTTGGATGTTCAAGCTCCGATCGGACGGCTGTCCGGGTCGATGACATGATCGGTGGATACGGCAAAGGCGCGACATTATTTAATATTTATTTTCGGAATGCGCGCTTAGGCGGAGGATCATCGGGGTATGGTGTTTAGTAAGGTTTTTCAATATATTTCGACAAAACAAATACGCGCCGAAACTTTGGTTAATCACAAAAAATGGGTTTTTGTGTATTATTTGGCAATTTAGAGCGGGTAAGGGTAAAGTAAGGTTTTTACAAGGTTCATGTTTGCAAATGGGGTGCAATGGGTTAAAAATGGATTTGGAAAGGGGGAAGAGGGTTTGGCTTAGGTTTATCAACATGACCAGGTGTCATTTGATCCCCTTTTTTAGAGAACATATGGCTATAATGCCAAGGGGAGGGATATTTATACAAAATTTGGGGTTTATACACCATGGTGTTAATAATATTAGGGGAAAGGTAATATAAGGGATTTATATAGTAAAGTTAGAGTTAATATGGATGGGGGGTGAATGAAGGGAGAAACACTAAGTTTGTTTGAAACTTACTTAGTTTAGGGAGTAGATCAAAATGAAAAGAGTTTCGACAAGAAATGTGGCTTCTAAAAAGATTAAGAACCACCATGAAACCATAATTCTTCCATGAATCTCAAGTGATGAGGGAATGTTAGTAAATGATATGAAAAGGGAAAAGGGAGGTTAGACATGCTCCTTTGCTTGCTGCAACCTGATGAAGAAGAATACCTTCTCATTTCTTTGACCCTGCCTTGGTAAACAAAGCTAACACAGCTGCAATGGTAAAAATAACCTTTCTGCAACCCCAACTACTTACCCAACTACTTGCCTAGCATTTTTTGTTCTTCTTGGAGGGTGCACTTGGACTTGCAGACCCTTACCTGCCTTTTCTTTTCTTTGGCTTTTTCTTTTGTTTTTTCTATCTACTTCTACCCTTATTTCTTCCAAGGTCCCAGATTAAGCTGTTGGGAGCCTTTCTCTCTCTACCTGAACTACTTGTCTGCCAAGATTA
Source organism: Pinus tabuliformis (assembly GCA_031772625.1). Classification (NCBI taxonomy): domain Eukaryota; kingdom Viridiplantae; phylum Streptophyta; class Pinopsida; order Pinales; family Pinaceae; genus Pinus; species Pinus tabuliformis. The sequence goes on from CM062804.1 coordinate 874,839,461, forward strand.
AACAGTTTGGACAGACTTCTTTCTCTAATCTACAACTGCAATTTAAAACATGACATGGTCCAGATTAGGCTGTTGGACCATCCATCAAAATTGGGATGCATCAATCACTTTACACACCTTGTACTTCTTTGGAAATATGTGATCTTTGCATGATCAAAGCAGAGCATATTTGGAACTTCTATAGCCAATCATGAAATATGAAACCTATTGGTATAGGTAGCTAACACTATATATAGGAGTCTAAGGGGTCACAATATAACCAAGCTGACCTAACGATAATAATATAAAGGCACAAAACTAACAATAGAGGGATTCTATGGGGCACAGTAATAACAATATGGGGAAAATAGGGGCACAACAATATTAATAATGGATACAAATACAATAGTAATGGGGGCATCACTAGTATTATAGGCACCTAACAGCCACCCATCAGGAACCAGTGCCAGAAATTAATGCACACATATAGTATTAATGATGTTGTGGCTAAAGTATGGCATCCACAACATGTTGAGCAATCTCGCGCGCTCAATTCTAGATGCCCACTTCATTTTCTCAAGCCATTTGACACATGACACCTCATAGTAGATTGATTTCAAGTATTTGTTGGGTTCGAACTATGGGAACTTTGAATGATCACCAGGTCCCAGACCTCCATCTTCAAAAATGGTACCCAGACTAACAAATCACCCTCCACACGTACATCCTCCTACAACAATGGTGTGAAGACCTTGTATTTCACTGAGTCTGGGTCCTTAGATTAATCGACATTGCTTCCTCTACGTCAATATATTCAACCCCTATAGCCAATTCTTCCTCATCCAAGTCTAGGGGTTCCGTCAGTTGCTTGATTTTCTCCATCTGACCCTTCTGTCTAACCTCCGTTGGATTTTCATGTGGTGATTTCCAAACTGGCGCTTGTTGTGGTTGATTTTGCTCTTCTCTCCTATCACAGAGGCAATAGCTTTTGGCCTCGATGACCTAGGCGTTGTGGTAAGGACTGGTGGTGTTGTAGTCATTCTCTCCCAGAATAGTTTATTCTGCCACTTAGGTACATCTACCTCAAACCCAAATCCTTGCTGCGAAAACTTCTTTTGTATCTATTTCCAATCTCGTTTAGACATGCAGCAATTGTCTCGACACAGACTAAGGCACAAAAGCTCAGAGAAATATCTTTGTAAGCAAAGTGTTCAAATGTGTACCAAGATGTTGTATTTATAACCCTTTTTGAATTCAAATGCATCCGTCCCTCCAGATCTTCTTCATTAATTCTCATTTGGAAGCACTGTTCCAAAGATATGCTCCCTAAATGCTTCCCCCTAGCTCCCTTTAATGAAAAAATAGGCATCCAATCATCTACAGTGTTGCCAACGACTATGTTTTGGCTAGGCTACGCGAGACCCATCGTGCTAGCACAGCTCCTTCATTGCATCTCCTCTCTGTGCTTTTCTTCTAATCATCACACAACTCATTTGCTTCACCAATCTGTCCTTCTGGCAGCGTAGTTTATGGTCCCACACTTCCTTGCAACTGCCTGAAGTACTAAGACTATCCTGCATCCATATAGTAATCGCGTAGGGGTGGGATGAAACTTGTACAACTTCAACCGGCTCCCATTGAATCTTTTTGGAAATAGCTCCCCATTCAGCTTCATGAGCTAAATTGCACCTCCATCTATAATCTCCTTGATGATGTATGGCCCCAACCAATGCGTCTGAAAATTTCCTAGAAAATTCGTAAACTTGCTATTAGGCATTAGTACTAAATATCCATTTTAAAAGGTGTGTTGCTTAATGTGGTGATCATGCCACGCCTTTTCTTGAGCCTTCTGCACCCGTTGATGAAAGCCTGCCAAGAAGCGATCTTCTTCTAATTAAAGTGTCTATGCGAGGTGTTTTTCCAATATATCCCGATTTACCATCTATGTGACTTCATCAATCCTCAAACTGGGCATGATGTACTTCATTTGCATCACTACCTCTTGTCCATAAACTAGCCTAAATGGTGTCTTTCCAGTCAACTTCTTACATGTAGTTCTATATGCCCAAAGAATTGCTGGTATGCGCACATCCCCATTGTTCCTATTTTCGTTACAGATCTTCGTCAAAGAATTCACCAGGATTTTATTAAAGGCTTGAACTGTGCCATTTGCTTTAGGATGATACAACAAGGTTTTCTGATGATACATCTAGAATTATTCAAGGAAAGCAACAATTGTTTCATTTAGGAAATGTGAACCCTATCTCTCATCAAGCTCCTGGGAAAGCCAAACCTAGATAGAATGTATTCAAATATAAACTTCACAGCTATGGCCATGATGCAATCCTTTATAGGTTGTACCTCAACCCACCTAGTTAGTATTATATCGTTGTGATGATGTATCATGCTCCTGTGTTCTTTCTTGGTGGTTGAATAGGGCCAACAAAATATATTTCCCATTTGTCAAATTCCTCTAACGAGACTGATGGGTTTAGAGGTAATTCATCCCTTCGCGATGGCCTCCTAGTACTCTAACAGACAACGCATGCCCTAAAATATTCTTTGGAATCTTTGTGCATAGTAGGAAACCATAGTGCAACCCATAGGATCTTCTATGCAGTAGCTCTTCCAACATAATGTCCTCTAACATCTCCTCCATGTGCTTTAGCGAGGATGATTTGTCTTTCATAGTCCAATACATACATGTGCAGAACTTAATTTGATCCCATTTTATACAAGTTCCCTGCACTGATAGAAAAATACACAGCCCTAACCACCAATTATTTCTTCAGCTGCATCATATATCCTTCGAGAACTATACATGTAGACAGGAATTGGAATATATATGCAAAACTTTCATCTACAATGCACACAACAAAGAGTAGCACATCTGGCAAGCCTTCATCGAGACTTGTAGGTTCTTTTTCATTTTCAGTCTGCGAAAGGTGATCAGGTCCAACATTTAATCTCCCTGGTTTCACAATTACTTCAAAGTTGTACTCCTAAAATAGTAGTAGCCACTTACAATTCCCCCCCCAACACAGGCTTGTTGACTAGGTACTTCAAATCTGAATGGTCCATGTACATTTCGAAGTGTGCACCCAAAAAATAATGCCTAAACTTCTGGAGCACATATACCATCGCCAACCCTTCACGCTCTGTGGTTGAATAATTCTTTTCTTCCTTAGACAACTTTCTACTTGTAAATCCAATTGGATGCTAGATATCTCCTGAGCCTGGGTGGGTTAGCACTGCTCCTAATGCTATGCAGGATGCATCTACATGTACATGGAATTCCTTCTTCCAATTGGGGAATACTAAAATAGGTAATGTAACCATTTTTTCCTTCAACACATCTGATATTTTATGGCAATCATCATCCCAACAAAATTTCGCATCCTTCTTCAATAATTTTTCCATGGGTGCAGTGATCTATGCATATGCCTTGATAAACTTTCTATACTATCCTGTATGGCCCATGTCACACACAACTGTTTTACATTCCTTGGAGGCTCTAGATTGGTAATCACTGCAATTTTGGTAGGGTCCACAATCAATCCTTGCTTACAAAAATGGTGGCCCAAAAGTATCCCATATGGTACGCAAAATATACACTTCTTTACGTTAAGGGATATTTGATACTTCCTACAAGTATCTAGCATTAGGCGAAGACTTGCAACATGCTTTTTCACTAACCCAAATAATGCCCAATCATCAAAGTAAACCTCCAAAAAATTATGAATAAATTCTTTAAAGGTTATGACTACCACCCTAGAAAAGATCGTAGGGGAATTCTTAAGTCCAAAGGGCATAACTGTATACTGAAAAGAGCCCCATTATGTGGTTAAGGTAGTCTTACTTCGATCTTCTGGCACAATCTTGATCTCATGATACCCTAAGGACCCATCTATAAAAGAGTAGGCTTTTTGATATCCAACATTTCGAAGACTTCATCTGTGAATGGCATAGAGAATTAATCATGTACACAAGAATCATTCAACTTCCTTAGACCTACGCAGATTTTGATTTTTCCCTTTGTCTTCTTTTCTTGAACTACCATAGGACCAACCCAGTCTGATTTTTATACAAGCTCAATAATCCCTACTACAAGCATATTATTGAGTTCTTCGCGCACTTTTTCTTTGTACTTAGGATTCAACCGGTAAGGGCGTTGCTTTACCAACTTTGCATCTGTCTTTAGATTGATCTTCATAACACCCAAATCACCTACTATCCCCTTCAAATCCGAAAACTTTGTTGGAAACAAGTCTTGATATTCCCGTAATAGCTCTGTGACTTTTTCAACTATCCCCTCATCCCAGTAATCACCTATGTTTGCGAACTTCGTTTGTGCGTCAAATCCAATGTTCACTTGCTTGGTCTTCAATGGTTTTGATATGTCAGGAACTTCTACCTTAGGCCCAACGACTTCACACTATCCCTCCAACTCGGGCATACAGATATTCCTAGGGTCTTCCTCGCCTTCTTCTGTGGTAACATTGTAGCACTCCAGAGCATGGCCTAGCTACATAATCCAGTCTATTTTTACCTATGTGACAGGTTTTACAGGCATTCTGAATATCGCAGCCTTGATTTCTTGTAACGCTTCATTAATACATTCTAATGCATCCTCAAAACTGAATGTTAACAGAAAGATTTCCCTCAGAACGTCTGATGGGCCTCATCATTGGGTAACTATATGAACCTTAATTCACCTCCTAGGTTATTCAAATCAACTCTTCTCATAATTTATTGCATATTTTGATTGTATTTTTCTTAAATATGTAATGATTGCAGGTTTTTGGGAGAAAATCATGGAAATTTTGTCTAATTAAGGGTTCAAACTTGAATGAGACAAGGAGGAGAGACTATAGGAGGTAGATCCCCCTCATTTACTCCTCACTCATTTGAATATTTCTCCATCAATCACATTAGCTCAAAGTACAAGAAGCCAAGTCATGGATCAAAAGGCAGTCAAGCAAGTGATGGTCAAAGAGCTAGTTTCTCTCAATTTTGGAAGCCGAGCCCCCCTATATTTAAGGATGTCATTGGATGCTTCAGTTGCATAAATAATAAGGCCTAGAGCCTCACTAGGATTCAAATTTTTTCTATAAAAACACTAGTCATTTTTGGAGTTCAAGACTTTTGGAAGACAATGTTATGTAATTTTCTTTTTTGATAATGAGAATGAGTATTTCCTAGATCCAGCATTGAGTTGACTCAGAGGGCTGAAGCTCTTGGGTTAGGGCCCAACCCTAGCAATAAAGGCTCCTCTTCTTGTATTTTTATGCTTAGTTGACTTCATAGTTGAATTGTCTTCAACATTATTTCATTGCAAGTAATTGTGGATTCGATTAGTTTGCTTCCATTTGTGCTTTACTTCAGAAGTAGCTTAGAAGAGATAAAGGAACATCAGAATTCTTTCAGTAGGTGGATTTGGCCTCACTCCTTCCTTTAGGGATCATGGTTTGAGGAAAGAACCCCTATGCAGCCCCAAAAAGAGAGAATTCTAGTTTCTCATGGAATTTAGGGTTTTCTGTACTTAGGTGAGCATTTGATTAGTTTGCAAGAATAGGATTTAGTTATCATTTCTTCTATCTTCAGTTTTACTTTAGATCTCATCAAGGTTTCATATTATTCTGCAAGTTTTCCCCTCATGCATGAAGTAGGCACTAGCTCATGAAATTATGTTTTCCTTAGTTAATTGAAATCCTTCTTGTTTGCATGATTTATGGATAAGTGTCAATGTTTGATGTAGTGCAGGAGTTTCAATAGTACATAGAGATTTCATGACCAGAAACCTCATCCCAACTTCATCCATTCATGATCATTCCTTCCTTTCACGAAAACCCTCATCAACTTCATCATTTCACAAGAGTACTTCTCCAAGCTTGTTGAGAAAATCTAACCATCTTCAAACTCTGGTTTTGAGTTCTGAAGTAGTCCTAGGCACTCCCTTGCATCATTCCATCCACCAACCACCTTCCCTAAGCCTTCCATCACCTTCAACATCCCTCCTTTTTCTCTCAGTTGTATCCTGTAGGAATACAGGGGATCCTATAGGAATTCATGACATCCTGTAGAATGCATTAGGACATCCTGTAGATTGACTTGTAGTGGCCTATTATGAGGCATAATTGTGAAAAAGCCCCTAGGAAGCTAGAAGAGGACCCATACTTGTCTCCCAAGCCTTCTGACCATTCACCATCATCCTTAAGCCCCCTGCCACATCACCAAAAGAAGTTAGCTTTCACACTTTCACACAAAAAAGACAAAAAGAAAAATAGAGTTATTTTGGTCATTTACATGCACAATAGTAGAATGTTTGATGTTTCAATTTGCATGCTTATGACAGTAGGATTGAAAACATGTTAGCTTAGCACTTGTTTGAAGCAAATAATCTTAGTAGTTAGTTGGGAAAATGGTGTGTTTTAGCATTTGATTTCAGTCCTTTTCTTCACTGCAGTAGACAAGATTTCCCTTAGTGTAGATTTCTCTTTTCCTTATTAGTAATCAAGATTCTTCTGAATCCATAGAAGTCTGGTTTGAAAAATCTTAGTGGTATATCACCATCTTAGCATCGACAAAGAGCAAACCCATCACATTTACTTGTGTATACATCACTGTCACCTCCAAATTTTTACGAACCTCGGGTTGATAAAGTAAAGTTGGTAGCCCTAGGAGTTGTAGCACTCTTGCTGCAATACTAGTGCTCATCAACGTCCCACTCTATGGTTCTGTGTCACAACTCTGTTTCTAAATACCATTCCATTGGAATAGTTTCCAGAGTGTGACATAATATATGTACCCATTCAGGCTACGGTTCCTCTCCCCATGATTTCGTCCAGTGAGCTAGATGGTCGCTCAGGTCATCCTTCCCTGTATATTTTTCAATAATTCAAATATTGGCATATCCAAAACGCAGCTTAATCATCATTCGATACTCCTTCTAATCTACAAAATTGTTCTTATGTGTACCCCACCATCTGGAAGGCATATCTCTCAGCGTGATGTACAATGCCTGGAACTAATGCTCCTCTGGTACATCCCTTTCAAATTTATCCAGAAAAAATTTACATCTTTTAAGCCATCATAATATGGTAAATTGTGTACCTCAGTATATATACACCTGAGTGATTTAGTAAGCATATTGCATCACAATGTTGACACTTCATGCAATCTATTCTGCCAATGTTTGAGATCCTCATTTGAATCTGAATTGAAATATTTTTCCTTTTCCTAAGTGATTCTCCCAACCTTCATATGGTTAATGCAATCCTCATTCAACGCAGTAAGCTTGTAGATCTGCTCAATATCATCCTCCTCATAGTAATCTCGAACTAGTTCAGTATATCACGCACCCTCGGCTGGATCCAATGGAACAATGAATCTTAGTTCCTTCTTCTAAAATGTCATGTTATGCTTCTTTAGGTTGATGATCGCATTCATATCAAACACCCAATCAATTACAAACAGTGCCGGGTAGGGATTACTGCCATCCACTATTTCAATTACTTAAAAATCAACTATAGCGCACACCCCTTTAATGTCTATAGTTACTCCATGTAAGCGTCCCATAGGAATAATCTTTTGTTGGTTCACCATTTGCAGCTGGATTGGGGCCCACTATAGCGCCAACTTTCCCATTCTTTCCCAAGTCTATTTAGGTAAAACATGTGCACCTAACCGATTTCAAATTCTTCAATTTTTGCAGTCAATCTCATCTCTCAACTAGTCCTTTTCTTACCTTTGTCTACTTTATGCACTACACATTGTTCAGGTAGGGGCTTACCCTTGCTAGCGTAGTTGTCTATCAACTCTTGTAGCCCCTCCACTACTTTATGCTCCCTCTTGAGCTTCATGCAAGTCTATAAGAAGGATGTTAACACTGAAGAATCTATTTCGTGCATAGTAATGACCTCTTCAAGCTTCTCTATTCGTGTATTCTGAGTCATTGATGTGGAAGCACCTGAATCCACAAATCTCTTTTTCACCTATACAAAAGTTTCCTCTTCATTATGAAAATCAAATCCAACATCTTTGTCAGTAGCCTTGTGCACACATATATTTTCTTTTGATTGTTTTCCTGCGGATTTATCTTCCCCAGTAGTTATACTGCTTCACGTAACTATATTAATGTTGGGCCATCTTCGTGTGATTCTACTCTCATGATCTGGATGTTTTGGGTGGGTTGTTGGTTCTTCTTCTCTTGCATATTTTCGATGAGAATGGGACAATCCTCTACAACGTTGTCAAACTATCAACAATATTGGCAAGAGGGGTGTGTCGGGTTTTGAAAATCTTGCACAAAGTGGCCTAAATCCCCATAATTGTAACAAATAATCTGTCTGCAACCTCTTCCATGTCCTTCCCCTCATCCTTTTCCTCATCCCTAGAATCCTGTGCACACTACTATTGCGCCTTGATCCTGCTGAGGGCTTGTCTCAAGCTAAACTCTATATGTTAGAGTTCTGTCCATCATTAATTCATAGCTTCAAAAATTGCACTCATCATGGCTTACAGACTTAAAGAATCGCAGAACAGATGTTGGGGAATCTTTACAAACTTCTGCAATAGATGGCAGTTGTCTGTCAAGTTTTTTCCTATTATTTGATAGATAACACACCATGGTACTACGCCATTACTCAATCCAGCAGTATTTTCTGGCTTCAGGGGGATAGGACCTCCTTCAATTAGATAGTTCTGATATACTTGGCAATGATCCTTGTCGTTCCCATGCCCTTTGCACTTTAAGCATCATACTTCATCACAAGTCTCATTGTGGACTTCTTTCCCCTTTTTGAGATCCTACAACTCCATATGTAGGCTAGCCAACTCTGACTGAATCTACTGGACTTCCAGATTCATATCCTAAATAAGCGAAGCCTCCAACTTCATAGAAATTTCCAATGCTTCAGCCTACGATCCAACCTTCTGCTGTGACAATGGTAATATAAAATGAGGTAAGAACTAAGAAATATACTAATCCTTATGTTGCTCATCCAAGATCTGTAGATTAGCCTATTGTTGCAGATATTTCAACCTTTGATCAAAATCACATGTAGATTCATTCACCTTCTGCCTAAGTTCTTTGACCTCGGTCATAGACTAGGATTGAGTCTTAGGATTTATGAATTCATTATTCAGTGCATCTTTTATGTCTTTCAATGATGCAGCTAGATGAGTTGTACTATACTTAACATACCAACTCAAGAACCTATCTTGCAATGCAGTGATCAACTACAGGTTTTTCATATCATCATCCATTATCTGGTGTGACTTCCATACAACATCTACTACAAACAAGAATTGATCAGGGTCTTCTATCCCCAGACCCTTGAATATAGGCATCTTCATAGTGTTTGCCATACTGAATAATAGAGGTGGAGATGGAGGTGGAAGTGTGGGTGTGTGAGGTGGAGGTGATGGCGAAGTTAGAGTGGATGGATGTGGTATTCCTGCAATACCTTGATCTATCTGTGGCACACCTTGAGGCGTCTTCAAACTAATACTTTATTTGTTGCTATGAGATGCTCCCACCAACAATTGTACTCAAGATTTGTATATAGATCTCTTATGAATGGTCTTCCTATTCACGTAGCTCTCGTCAAATCTCATCTAAACTTCAATTTAGTAGCATAACCCATTTCTCACATAATAGCATTTTAATCCATGTTTTCAGAGACTTCAGATACTTACCTCTTGGTACTTTGAAAAAATGGTGTTCAACTTCTCTATAACTAGCAAACATATCAATCATGAACTTAGCAATAAATCCGCCCAAAATATTATCAATCCAATAATTAACAACCTTCATGACCTTGTTTTCTAATCCTTCCAGGCACTTCACTAACTTTGGAGTCCACACAGTAGGGTTATCCAACTTCTAGGTAGGTTTACCATTTTCCAATTTAGCCAACCATTCGTATAATTTGCGCAGAAAAGAGCAGAAGAAAACTTCGTGTTTGTTTGTATACAAGTATCTATGCAACCACTCTTCTTTCGACACGTGGGGATTCCGATTTTCTTGGGATGCAAACTTGTACAGCTTTCTATCTATCCACTTTTCAATCTCCTTCTTAGTCGGTTTCCACTTATGCCACATCACACATTCATCAGATAAATCTTGATCTCGACAAAAGAACCATTTGTTGGCTTGAGGGGGCTTGGACCTAGGTTCATAGTTAGCTGTGCTAACTAGAAAAACCCTACACTACTAGCCCTTTTAGCAACAACCATCATAGCACAGGCTACAGTCTCACCCGAGGTAGTATTGGGGGATGCTAGAACCAAGTTTCTACATCCAAATGACTATGCGATGTGTTTATGTCAAACTTAAGGCTTTATCTCGACCTTCGCAAACCATTAACTCTTAAAACCTAGAAGTTACAAAAATTAATAGTTAGCTAATTTATGCTCTTCACCTATTGCGCTAAACATGCATAACGTCATATAAATAAATAGATCTAGTTCTTCGCAAATCTATCAAGTACTTTTCCTGATTAATTGCATTCAACGGATCAAAAATACAGTAAGTTTAGAGAAAAAGAAATGATACATAGATAATCAGACAGTTCTTCAAAACAAGCCTTTATTACGCTTTGGATCTTCAATTATAGTCATTTCCAACCCTATGTACATAGTTGCAGGGGCCAACGCACTTAGCTGCGGACTGACCAAGGTCTTCACGCACACAGTTGCAAGAGCCTTCCCCTTCACCCAAGTAAAGAATAGACAAAATAGACTCAAATCCTTCACTTCTATCTTCTTCACTATACCTATGACTCTTCTATGACTTCCTTTTATATTATTCTTAATTACAATACCATGGTCCGCGAATCATGGGTGTGTCTCAAAACAACTTGACTCTTAACAAACTAAGGGGCTTTGACCTTCCTAAATCCCCTTTAACTCCTATTGACCTATGCTACTCATGCTACGCTCCTCAAAATGCAGGGAATTTACAATATTTATCAAAACTTTACAAAATTTGAGCTAGGGGACCCCGTCCCAACATAAATATAGGAATAAATTCAATTCCTTGGCTACCTTACAATGAATAAAATTATGGTTACTACCTGAATCAAATAGTAATATTACTTTTTTCTTCTTGATATATCCTTCTATCTTGAGAGTTTGGCTGGTAATTCCTACCAATGCATTACACAATATGGTTGGATTCATTTCTTCTTCCTTTGGGGTTGGTTCTTGTTGTATATCCTCCTTTTTTGATGTTTCTTATTCCTTTTCTTCGTCATCTTAACAATCTATGTAAAATAATTTATTCTCAACAATCTTATGACATTTAGTGTATTTGCTATCACAACTGTAACAAAGACCTTTTCCTCTTTTCTCCACCAATTGTTGTGTTGTCAACCTTGTAGGTTGTGGAAGGCTAGTAGCAACAACACTTCCATATTTATAGTTATGAGTGGTAGGCTTCCTTGTTACCATAATTTTTCTTTCAACTTTTATTGCCACCTTGAATTCCTTCTCCAATGAATCAAGTTCCCAAAGGTGAACCTCATGTTGGATGTTATCCTTTAGAGTACTATTGTCGCTGCTAAAACACTCCCTAAAATTTTTGCCTACACCAAATTTTGGAGCCTACCTTGGTCTTGCATTTTGTCTTCACAAACATTGAAGTCATGTGTTTTCTTTAAGTATTTTGGACCCTTTCACAAGAAGGGAAAAATGTCGTCTTTTCACATGTTAGCTACCACATAATGTGTATAATCTCATTTTGGTTGTTTTAAGGGGTTATCTTTGTGTGAATGACTTGATATATCCATACAAACATTCATCGCACTCATTCTGAAAGTTTTAAGAATTGTTGCCCAAGTGTCATCACAGTCATCGCACAAGTGTTCTCACAGTTGCCACAAAGTGTATCTTTGGTATCACACTTGTTGTAATCCATCACAAAGTTGTTGCAGTGATGGAAATGTGTGTTTCATGTGTTAGAGATGATCTATGTTGTTATGTCATCAAGTGTTCTAAGTGTGTGGTAATAGTCAAGTCATGTCACTAATAAGATAAATTCACTGATCCCACACTTAGCCAATATTCAAAAATTTTCTAGCAACTTAGCCTCATCCGACCCTCCCCAACTACATATTACGTAGTTCTGACACTCAAGTTGTAGCATTACCTCTTAACATTGCACAATGCATAGTTCCTACCTCCCAAGACTACATAATGCATATTTTCAGTGCTTAAGCCTGGACCTTGGCCCCCATAGATGTGCAATCCAGACCTCCAACGTGGTTTCGACTGTGAATTGCGCAATATCTTAGATCAAGCTCAACCATTAATCTCTTGAGCTATGTAATTGTGCAGTTATGTAGCCTCCTTTTCCTTCCAGAATTGTGCAATGGGTTAAACCATTTCCTATCCCCTCATCCTGTCACACTGACCTCCTAGGCTACACAGTTTCCTTGCTCAGTCCAGCCCAAACTACATATTGCATCTTCTCAAAGCTCAAAATCCACTCTTGAGCTCCTAAGTTATAAAACTGTGCAATCATAGAGCTTCTCTCTCAGCTTGCAACCCAGTTCTGGCCCACTCAGTGAATCAACATGTACCACCTTATACTAGGAGTTTTATCGGACTGATGTCATCTTGTCATGAGTGAATTTTAGATGCAAGTAATTTAACATACCATGAAAAGATGATGAAGAAGGAGATTGAGAAGGGAAACTTGCTAAAATACATGTGTAGCTGATTATGTAAGATGATCAATCAAGGAAAAACTAAGGGACACTAGTTTGTGACCACAACTCAAAAATTTATACCATTGAAGACTCCTTACCTCTAGCCATAAGCAGGTGGATGGAAGAGATTCTTCAAAAATACATGTAGCAAGTGTTACACTAAAAAATGTCACCATGACTATTTACAGTTAGTATGGCTCAATCAACAGTCATGCTACCCTCTTAGGCAAGTCTTATGCCTCTGCTCTCCATGTCAAACTCCAAAAAAGAGAGAAAGTCTTGTATAAATGTATTTATCTCTGGGGACGCAGGTTCTCTCAACCTTACCTGCGGGGACGCTCCCAACGTTCACAAAAGCTGCGTCCAAAGACGCTCTGTATGTAAAGGGACAGGTGCGTCCCCCTGTAAAGGTTAGAATGCGCAAGTTTCATCTTTAAAAAGTTACTTGTGGTCATTTCTAGAGCATTCTAGAAGGTTGTTCGACGTGTATTGGGCGCCTCCAGATGGTTCATGCACTCCTATCAAAGAGGAACTTATCCCATCAATAAGGGAGCTATCCCACCCAAAGAGGGGATTATCCCATTGATGGTGGACCTGATTAACCTCCTCTTGAGCACTATAAATACAGGCATTGGGCCAGAAGGAGGGGAGGTTGAAGCTATACATTTTCTAAGGGTAAACGCTGCAGGAATTAGGACTCCCATTTAGAAGCTTGTGAGGAGAGATTTCCATCTTTGCTTGTTCTATTTGGAAGTGGGTGTGCTTTGTCAAAGTAAAGGAGAACTCTTGACGGACCCTGGGAAGGACTTGCACAACACCAAGGCTCAGGTTGTATTTGTTCTTTTTGTTACCTATTAATGCAAATGAGTCCATTCTTCTCAATAACTTGTTGTTTATGAGTTATTTCATGTACTCCTTGGTCTACATTTTGAATATGCTTTGTTTTATGTTATAATCAGGTGCTATTTAATTGTTTGACTGTTGGTGATTACAGGTTTTGGAGAAAAGGAGGAGCTCATCCAGATCAACAAAGCTTGGACTTCTACAACAACGTTTGGACAAAGGTAAGAACGAAACACTTGATATCTCATATCATAATGCATGTTTAGAGAAGGATAGATCTTATTTGTCTTGTTTGTCACTAGAGAGTCTTAGGCTCCTAGGGAGGTTGGTTGTGTCCGCACAATCGACTCTTTCCGCCTGACAAATTGGCGACTCCACTGGGGAATCCATTGATGAGAAAAGTCTTTTCCTTTGTGTGAACTTTGCTTTGAGAAAATTGGTTTATTTTTCTGGTTTTGGCTCTGTGATTCTGTCTCTGGGTGGGTTAGCTTAGGATTAGTTTTATTTTGGTTTTTCTTGAGTTTTTCAGTAGGACGCACCCTCTGAGTGCTGCACAGTGCGTCCCTGGACGCACTTTTGCTGTGTGCACAGAGCGGACCCGCACCTGTGCTAACAGGTTGCCTGCGTCCCCTGCCAAAATTTGAGAAAAATCCATTTTTTATACTTTTTTCTCTTGGATTTTGTTTTTTCTTAGTTTTTTCTGCCCAGATTCATTAGTCCCTTGCCAAGGATCTTCACCTGAACTTGTTTCTATAGCATTGAGTGTTTTAGTGGATTTCATCGAAGTATAAGCCCTAGGGTTTGATTTTGAGTAGGTCTTGTAGTGACTTTGGCGGTAGGAGTTGTCAAGCCTTAGATCTCTCTGGTTTTGTCAACATTCTAAGAAGTCAGACCTGTCATAAAGTCTACCTGTGAGAGCAACTTACCATTGAGTTGTCTTTTGGGCCAATTTCGAAGTGCTTGTTGTTTAAGTCTTGAATTCCATTTTACAAAAAGAACAAAAAGATTTGAGTTTTGTTTTGACTAGTCTTTTGATTCTGCATTAGCTAGTCCTTGATTTGATTTTGATCAAGTAAAACAACCTAGAATCATCTTTGTGAGCTTTTGCCTTGTTAGGTTTGTTTAGAGTAATTTCTCTTTTGATTTGCTTGTGAGTCTAGTTTTCATAGTTTTTGTAGCTTTTGAGATTGTTTTGTGTTAAGATAGGTTTATATGCTTTATTAAAAAGAGAAAATACAAAAACATCTCCTTTGAAAAGTTTTGTTTCAAGTAGCTTTGAAAGTTTTGAAAGAAAAAGAGTTTTTCGTGCAAGTAAAGAGTAGTCATGTTTGTGTGCTTGAAAAGAAAAAGAGAATTGTTTCTTTGATTGTCTTTTCTAAGGAAGTTGTTTTCTCTAAAATTTGCATTCTCTCAACTCTCTTAGTTAAGAATTTCATTGAAAAAGCAAAGTAGCGTAAATCATCTTAGGTGCATCTTTGTAGTGGTTGGAGTCGAGTCTACACACCATTGGTTCCACTTCCACTACCTTGTGAATTTAAAGAACAACCATAAAAGTAACGCTTAAAGTAAAATCGAAATAGTAACTTTTATTTACTAGGGCTCTGAAGCACCAATTTAGATCAGGCTAGTGTCTTGGAGTAGGTGAGTAATTAACTCTCCAAGACAATAAAACCAAACAAGTAGCTTATCTTGTGATAGATTAAATCCAATTGTCTCATTTGTACTCTGGGAAAGCTCCTCTTAAAGGAGAAGCACGAGCTCGTGTCCGAACCAGTGAGGGGATCATTCCCCCCTCGTTGGGAACGACGCCAGACACACACGTATTACAAACGGTAAACCTCAGATTAACCATTGTCGAGGAGCCAGGGGTCACTTGTCGGTAAACCTTGGATTATTGTCAAGGAGCCGGCAAGGGGATTGAGCTTGCTACTCTGCCCTTGCGTGCTGTCGGAGTTTAGACTGTTCCCCCAGGTGCATTTGTTGCGGTTGGTAACCTTAGTGGCCATTATCTTTAGAATTCTACCGAGGTGACGGTGGAGGGAAGGTCCCACTGTACCTGGAGCAGACGTCGGTTATACTCACTTGGATTTTCTGGGGGGTTCACTTCACTCGAGACGGTTAAAGTGGAGGAACTTGGTCCAGTCTATTCATTAAGCAGGTTGCCGGGGTAACTGTTCCACCCGCCATTTCTGTACTGAATCCAGCGAGGTTGGGCTTCATCACCAACTAGCGCTTTTGGTCCGGAAGACTACTGTTTGTGTTTGGTTTGACGCCCTAGATTCTTTAGGCGTGTGATTCAAATTTGTTTGGTTCTTTAGAGACTTTAGGTGGTTTGATTTGAAATTTTATTTTGTTTTCGTGTGTAGTAGTTAAAAGTTTTTAGCTGTGGCGGAATTACCGAGACAGTCCCGTAGACTTCGGGGCAAGTCTCCTGAGATTGTTACCGGAATAGATTTGTTAAGAAAGCTCCGTAAATCACGGGGTGAATCTCCTGAAGACATTCCGGGTCAGTACGAAGGGTTAAAGGTCCTTGTAACTCCTCCTAGTGACAGTAGAGTAGGTTCACCTGAAGAAGGAGAATCTTCCTTGGTAGTCCATCCAGATTACCAAAGTTTAGAGACAGGTTATAATCCCGAAGCTGTTTCAGTTTCTGAACTTATTGGTAGTTTTTCATCTGCTAGTGATACAGGCGAAGAACCTGAAATATCTGAACCTGTTACTCCGACTTCTAGTGTTCCAGATTCACCGCGAATAGAAAGAATTATCACCGAAAATATTCCTACTGGTTTGATTGCTATAGAAGAACTTGCTCCAGAGGAGGATATAGGTGTCTCTAACCTTGAAGGTCAACTTACTATTGATCTAAGGGAGCGTGAATCCATCTTTTACAGTCCTCCTAGAAGTACTTCTTGGTACCTTGCGTTAACCAATTTTTTAGACAACTCAGGGGTAGGTTTTTCTACACCTCGTACTCCTTTTCCACCTGGAGGTATTTATACTCCTGTAAATATGTCTGGTCAGTCGTCCGTGTTTACTCAAAGTCCTGAATCTTTCTTACATGGCGGTCCTTCTGTTCCCACTGGGTATCAATCACTTTCTGGTACCTTTGCGGGGGCATCTCCTCAACCCGTTGATCATGGGTTATTTGCTGGAAACAGTGGTAATATACCATTGGGTGTAGGAGACATTTACATGATGTCAGGTTCAGTTCCCGTTTCCCAACCTCAAGGTGGCCAATTACCGCCTGGGGGGCAACCGCAGTTAACGCCTGGGGGGCAACCTCAAGGTACACAAATCGTGTCTGGGGGGCAACCTCAAAGTCAGTATGTACCTATGGTGCAATACGTGCCTCAAGGTCAACCCCAGCCTCAATATGTACCCCAGGGTCAACCTCAGTATCAATATCAACCTCAAGGATGGCAACCTCAAGGATGGCAACCTCAAGGGTATCAACCCCAAGGTTATCAACCTCAAGGGTACCAACCTCAAGGTCAAGGTCAACCCCAGTATCAGTATTTACCTCAAGGTTATGAACCTCAAGGTCAATACTCGAGTCAAGGTTATCAACCGCCTCAAGGTCAGTCATATGTTCCAAGTATGGGAACTGCACCTTACAATTATCAATCCTACCCTCAATCCGGTTATGGATCTCAGTATCCTCAACCTGTTACGGGTCAATACCCTGGAATGTTAGTGTGGGATCCATCACAGGGTCAACAGGTGTTGCAGCCAAGTATACAGATGGTTCTGGTTCCTCAAGCTGGACAACCCGTAGTTTCTGGTCCAACCCAGCAACCGCAACCTGTCCAGTCAAATGTTCAAACTTCTGTAACTTCGGTAGTTACTCAGCCGCCAATTGCACCTAGTACTCCATCTCAAACGGCTGCTGCAACTACCGCTACATCTACCATACTTACTTCTGGAGTATCAACGGCTCCAGTTTCTACTGTCCCTGTTACCACACCTCAGACATCTTTACCGTTGTCTGGATCTACGATTCAAACCACGGTCCAGATGCCTGTAGGTCAGCCTGGTATAAGTACGGTTGTCACTACTCAACCTCAATTTGTTCAACCTCCGTACCAGGGACAGTACCAACATGGGCAAGCTGTCCAACAACCGGTTTACCAGTATCAACCGTATCCTGGGTACACTTATCAACAACCTCAACAACCCCAGTACGGTCCGGTTAATCCTGGTTTTCCAGGAGGATATAATATCCCAAATGCGACTCCTGTTCCTAGTTATCCTGGATATCCTCCTCCTGGGGCTGGTATTGTGACCCAGAGTTTTAGAGATCCTAACCGTCAGTTACCGTTTATCGCAACTTTGGATTTACCAGACTTGACGCGCCTAACGAACGATCCAATTCAATATCTTCAGTTCTGGCCGCCAATGCCAAATAAGTTGCCCAGTGATATACCCAAGTTTGAAGGTAAGTCTGGAGAGGATCCGTCCAATCACGTGATGACTTACCACCTCTGGTGTGCTTCAAATTCTATCTCGGATGATTCGATCCGCTTACGTCTTTTCCAGCGTACACTCATTGGTCTCGCGGCCAAGTGGTACATTGAGTTACCACGGGCCTCTTTTTACAATTTTAGCGAGTTAGCTACCTCGTTCTTAACTCACTTTCAGTTGCCGGTCAGATACGATAACGGCACGGAGTTATTAACTTCCCTAAAACAATCGACGTCCACGTATATTTCTGATCACATTCATGAGTGGAGACATCGAAGAAGACTAGTGAAAGTTTTTATCCCGGACCAAATCTTAGCTGAATGGTTTGTCAAATCATTATTACCGAAGATTACTGAAGATGTAGCTAAGGCCGGAGTAGTTACTGAGGAGCAAGTCATTGCTCAGGCACAATACCTTGACTTAGTTTACACTCAGTCGGGTACGTTACACGAGAAGATTCCGGATCTTCCAAAGTCGAATCAAATCGCTGCTGCTCCTTCGGGATCTCATGCCACTGATGGTATGATTGGTATCGTGAATACAAAGAGCAAGAAGAAGTCTTCCAAGGCTTCAACTACTCCAATTATCACTTTGCCTGATTCTCTGACAGGAGAGTCTTCTCCTGAACTTACCACCGATATTCACACTGTAGAGTCATCTACGGCCAAATCAAAAAACGGTGGAAAGAAGAAAGGAAAGAAGAAGGCTAAAGCAGACAAGGCTCCAAAGGAGAAAACTGAAAAGTCGGAAACCACTGACGAAAAGCGCAAACCTCGATATCCTTGTCTTATTTGTGAAGAGGATCATTTTACGAGAGATTGCCCTCATCGGGCCGAGGTTGTGAAAATAGTCAAGGTTCTCCCACTCCTGCTGTGTTAAAAAATCCATTTCCGGAGCAGGAGAACAAGATGATAGGTTCTTCATCGAATGCCAGTGAAGAACCCATTTTGATGATGTCTCATGTGAGGATTGCGACTCGATCGCAAGATTATGGTAGTAAGGCTCCTGTTGATGGTAAGGAAGCAGAATCTTCTCATTCTAACCCATCAACCTCAGCTCCTGGTTCCGATCCACTACAGATCGAAAAACCTAACCCAGACTTAGTAATTAAACCGCCCGCCAAGGGTGTACTTCGAAGGTCTGCTTTCAATCCACATGCGAGAGCAGCCCAGAATTACAACATTGTTGAGGACTTAGCTGTTTCACCCTCAGCAATGTCGGCGTTAGAAGTGCTGCAATCATGCCCAGCACAACGAAAATTACTTTTGTCGGCTATCGGAGCTGTTGATGTTCAGGACCCGAACCTGATAATCTTTGATCTAGAAAATAGTACACCGCGTCTCCCCCATCAAATGGCTTTCCAAATTCCAGTGATAGTAAAAAACAGGCCTATTCATCGGACTGTGATTGATGAGGGAGCTTCTACGTGTATTATGTCGATTCAATGTTGGAGATCCCTTGGTTCTCCTTCGTTGAACCAATCCCCCACCATCCTTAAGGCCTTTGATGGTCGTGGGTTTCGTCCGTTTGGTATTCTACAAGAATTGCCTATAGGGGTAGAAGGTAAAACCGTTAGTCTGGATGTGGAAGTGGTTGATGCCCCTCTAGACTACAACCTTCTTTTGGGTCGAAGTTGGTCATATGCTATGACAGCGGTCGTTTCATCGGTCTTCAGAATAATCAAGTTTCCACATAACGGTAAGATCGTGACTATTGATCAGCTGACATACTTTTCATCCGACCCAGCCTCTTCAGAGAGTATCCAGCATGTCGGTAAGACGACAATCCCTTATAGGGACGTTGGTGTAGGTTTAGTTAAAGATTCCGGTTTACTGGGAACTTTTCCTCTCCCTCCACTCAGCGTAGATCCTTCGTTTGCAACAATTCATATGATTACATCAGAAAACATTATTTATGATGATCCTTGGTTCGTCCCATCTGACTCTGAGATAGACTCATTCGGTAATGCTATGCCCTTGAGTCCATATGAAATTGCTTATGAAGCTCTCATGTCTTTTACCGACTTTCATTCGACCGAGGTCGACCAAATGAATGTGGTCAGTGAAGAGTCACTTTTCACCTCACCCTTAGAACGGATAGCGTTTCCCGAAGTCGTGTCATCTGACGAACAACTTCGCGAAATCCTAAGTGTAGACGATCTACCATGGGAGGATCTCCATCACAGATCTTCGTTTTTACCTAAGGATGATGCATTTGAAAATGATTTTTCATCTATCTTTACCGCTGAATATGTCAAAGACGCTCAGGATCCAACGAAACATTCTGATTCAGAGTTGAATTTAGGGAATATTTCTCGTACTATTCCCATTGATATTTCAGTGAAGCCCGGAATTGAGGAAAACATTCATATAGGTGCCGCTTGTACAGAAGAAGAAATCCAAACTTACAAGGCCCTATTCCAAGAATTCCGCGATGTGTTTGCCTGGTCTTACGAGGAAATGCCGGGAATCGATCCTGCCATTGTTGTTCATGAAATAAAGACCTACCCGGATGCTAAACCCGTCCGGCAACGGTTGCGTCAGATTCACCCTCGAAAAGCGGCTGCGATTAAAGCAGAAGTCGAAAAGCTGTTGAAAGCAGGTTTCATATATCCGATCCCGTTAACGGATTGGGTATCAAATATTGTTCCGGTCAACAAGAAACAAGGAACAATAAGAATCTGTATCGACTATAGGGATATAAATCGAGCTTGTCCAAAAGACAACTATCCTACGCCTTATATCGATCAAATTATTGATGATTGTGCCAGAAGTGAAATGTTTTCCTTTATGGATGGTTTTTCGGGCTATAATCAAATCAATATTCTACCTGCCGACCAACCAAAAACGGCATTCATTTGTCCATGGGGGACATTTTCTTATTGCAAATTACCTTTTGGGCTTAAGAATGCCGGGGCCACTTTTCAACGGGCGATGTCTTATGCATTTCATGACATCAAGCACATTGTGCAACCGTATCTCGATGATTTGCCTGCTCATTCTTTACATCGAGCTGATCACCTTGTCCACCTACGAGCAATCTTTATGAGGTGTAGGCATTATTGAATTCGGTTGAATCCCCACAAATGTGTTTTCTCTATAGAAACAGGTCGATTACTGGGCTTTGTTGTTTCAAAAGCTGGCATTCGCGTCGATCCCTCGAAAGTCGAGGCTATCATCAAATTGCCTCCTCCTTCGAGTTTGCGCCAACTCCAAAGTTTGCAAGGGAAAGCGAACTTTTTACGCCGATTCATCCCAAACTACGCCGAGGTCACTAAAGGTTTTACACGGTTGTTGAAACAGAACGCACAATTCTTTTGGGACGAGATTTCTCAACAATCTTTTGATGCACTTAAACACGCGTTGACCCATGCACCGTTGTTGCATCCTCCCAACTACAACCAGGATTACTTCTTATACCTCGCAGCTTCGCATTCCACCATTGGAATGGTGTTAGTTCAAGAAGATGAATTCGGAGCGGAACATGTGATATATTATCTTAGTTGGACCTTAAATCCCACTGAGTTAAAATATTCGCATGTGGAGAAATTGGCCCTGGCAGCCGTTCAAGCTGTCCAGCGTTTCCGTCACTACATTCTTCTCCGTAAAACTACAGTTATTTCGGATTGCAACCCTATGATTTATATTTTGACAAAACAACTGCTAGGGGGCAAGTACTCTAAATGGATTGTTATCCTGCAAGAGTTCGACTTGGAGTTCGAGAAGTCCAAGTCTAAGAAATCCTTAGTTTTTGCGGAATTGATGTGTGATTTCCCGAGTGCTGACACAGAGACTGTGGCAGAAGAGTCCATTGCGGACGAATCTTTGTTTCTTATCAGTACTGTAGATCCGTGGTACGGGGATATAATCGTCTATCTCCAAACCCAAACCTTTCGGCCTGAAGCTTCCAAGGCAGAACGTCGAAAAATTCGGTTTCAATCCCAGCAATACAAAATTATTGGAGATACACTTTATCGCCGGGGGGCAGACTTAGTTTTTCGACGTTGTTTAACACACGAAGAGGCTGAGAAGGTTTTGAATGATTGTCACTCTGGAGCATGTGGCGGTCATATGTCTGGGTATGCCACCGCCCAGAAGGTGTTGCGCGCTGGCTATTTCTGGCCGTCTATGTTTAAAGATTGTATCATTGCCGTCAGGAAGTGCCACAACTGTCAAGTGTTTGATCGCAAGATGCGCGCTCCACCTGCTCCTCTCCACCCTATAATTGCCGTTGGTCCATTCGCCAAATGGGGTATCGACTTTATTACTTGTAACCCTCACTCGGCCGGGGGGCATGCGTATATCATCCTCGTGGTTGATTATTTTACTAAATGGGCCGAGGCGATGCCTACATTCGACGCAAGCGGCAAAACAGCTGCAGTTTTCGTATTCAATCATATCATAACTAGGTTTGGTGTCCCACAAGCAATCATTACTGACCATGGGAGCCATTTTCGAAACATCATGATGACTGAGCTTACAAGCCAGCTTGGTTTGCGCCACGATAGCTCTACTCCTTATTATCCGCAAGCCAACGGTTTGGTTGAGTCTATCAACAAAGTTCTGGTTATCATGATCCGACGAACCATTGGTGTTCATCGGTCGAATTGGCACAACATGTTATTTTCAGCGCTATGGGCATACCGAACCTCAGTGAAAAATTCAACAGGGTTCACTCCTTTCCAGCTAGTTTATGGCTTGGAAGCTGTGTTACCCATTGAATGCGAAATCCCATCACTTCAAATGGCTGTCGAATTACTTCCAGCTACTTCCGAAGAGGAGAAACGTTTATTGTACTTAGCTAAATTAGATGAGACTCGACGTGACGCTACATTGGCAATCGAGACTCATGCGAAACGAATGAAAGCTCAGTATGATAGAAATGTAACCCCTCGAAGTTTTTCGGAGGGAGACCTAGTGCTATTATATGATCAAGCTAACGATAAGCTAGGTGCTGGAAAATTCGTTCCTATGTGGCATGGACCCTACATTGTAAAGCGAAAGCTAGCAAAAGGGGCTTATGAGCTGGTTGATTTTGATGGGGACTCTTTGGGTAAACCCAGAAATGGACTTTACCTAAAGAGGTATTATGCTTAAATGGTGGGTATGGAGAAATTTTTAGATAGGATAGATTTTCTTTCTAGCTAGCGTGTTTGTTAGTTTAGTCAGTGTGCTTAGCTTAGAGAGTGTGTTTTTCGTCGTTATTCTGGCTTATCTTGGTTTTACTCTTGATATTGCAGATGTCGACGCCTCTCCAAACATACATTGGATTTGCTGATGGTGCTTGTCGTAGTACACGGAATATCTCTTCTGCAGCTTGGGTTATCTATTCACCCTCTGACGAGTTAGTTTCTATGCATGGGGTAAGCCTCGGTCAAACAACGAACAACATTGCAGAATACAGTGCAGTGGTTGAATTATTATCCGAATCTATTTCATTTGGAATTCGACGTTTGATAGTGAGGTTAGATTCTGAACTTGTTGTATTACAGCTTAATAGAGTTTATGCCATTAGAAATCCTGTGTTATTAAGGTTGTTTTTGAGAGTGCGTCTCTTGGAACGTGAATTTGATTACATTGAATATCAGCATATTCCAAGGTCTTTAAATACATTAGCAGATGCAATTGCTTCTCGAATGTTGGACAGACATTTACGATAATCATGCAAGTAAATTTAAAAACATTTCATCACATATGTTAAACAAGATAAGCCGGTAATAGTGATATATATGTAGATAGGAGTGTGTCAAAAAATATACATCGTCTTCGATCATAGGTTGAAAAACACCTTATGATCGGCAAAAATGATAAGTACAAAAAGCCAAAAATGTCACATGTGTCTACAAAAGTGACTAGTCAATCACTGGTGGTGCTCCCTATACGACACCACTGCACGGGCTACCTTACGCAAAAATCTCCTAAACGGTCCAGGGACTGCGACTACAAAGCGCTGAAGCCTGATAGGAATGTCATCCATAGTAGTCTCAGGCATATCTGCCGTCAGACGCTCTAGATCATGCTCCAACTCAGCTAGTACTTCTGCAGCCGCGTCCTGTGGGGCCGGTACCGGTGCAACTGGGTGTCTCCTCTCAAAAGGCCGGAGGTTGGCTGGGCGCTGTGGACCAACATCTGCATTTTGAAAATTTTTACTGTCAGTTTTGAGACGATATATATAAAAACAAAAAAAATACATAATTTGAAAACTTGTGAAAAATAAGGTACCTCTGTCATCCCATTGTTCTCCTTGTGGAAGAACCATGTCCGGATCATGTCGAAAATCTACTCCGGCGTACGGAAAGTCCTGGATCGAGAAAACCTGGTCCTCCAACCAGTGAAAGTAACTATCAGAAAATCGAACAACTGCCGCGCCCTCGTCAGGATGCCGGGCCATCACCGCAACCCATCGTACCAGCTTTGGCTCCCGAGGACCCAAAATATCAACAGTGAGTTGCTGAGGGATCAGCATCGGAACTCTCTCTAAGGCAAAGCTCACGACTAAAGGCCCATATCCAAAAGTTTTCAGTCGTCCGTTCTTTGCCTTAGTCAGTTGGCTCTTCACATTAGCCGACACAACATCACACCAGTTGAAAATGGTGCCTTGGTAACAGTCAATTGCCATCCGCATTTGGGACCCAGAAGCAATGTGTAAAGCGGCTGCGCCGCAAATTCTGGTAACCGTGAACGCTATAACTTTGAGCTCACGCAGAGAGATGTGTTTGATCTCCACGCCTTTCGAATGGTGTGCACCAGGTGTGCACCAATCTTCCCGGAGACTAACAAGGGATTGGCCACCCGGCCTAGTCCCGGCTAGATTAAGTTGCTCGCCTCTGTTTGGCAAGCCAGTGAGAAAGTATACATCCGAGGGCTCTATCTCGAGCTGGTGCCCTCCTATGTAAAAGCTTTGCTCTTGAATGTTCCATCTCTCAACCAGCCATTCTAAGAATCTTACTTGAGCCCTCATGCCCGGTATGGCCCAGTATTTGTATAACCTGCATGCTTTTAGGGCATCCAGGGAAGGTTGGTGTTCTATTGCAGCTTCATCAACCTCTTCGTGCTCTCTTTCTCTCCAATCCAACATGGTGAGTGCCCTACGCACCAAGAAATAATGATTAGAATTAATTTGGGGAAATTTGATTGGTTATTTGTGAGGATTGGGGTTTCAAATTCCGCGTTCCACGGAGGACGCACCCCACGTTTGGAACACAGGGCGTCGGGATGCAGCTGGCCTGAAGGTGGGTTGCGTCCCCCGACCATTTTCTTGTATAGGAAAAAGTCGGGGGACGCAGGTCACCTGAAGGGAACCTGCGTCCACCGAGGAGCGCATTTTGAAACCTAAACCCTCCCAAAAAACAAAACTAAAACCTAAAAAACAATTTTAATCGGATAGAAATGAAGAGTAGGATGTTGTAAAATACTTGGAAGAGACGGCGTTCGATTCTGACGGTCGGATTTTCCGCAGCAACCACGGGAAGTTTCTTGCCCAAAAGCCCTTTGTTCAACCTCAACAGTAAAACGGTAAAAATGACATGGTAAAAAGTCTTTTTATAGGTTTTTTGGATGAATTTGTTCATTTTTCACCATGAAAAGATGTTTTTCGATGTATTTTTGCCTATCTTAAACAGGTATGAGTAATGTGTTGCTTTTTGTGCAGGACAAAGGGATTTAGAGGGAAAATTGTCATTTTTCACGAACCAAAATATCAGAGTCATATTTTAAGCCCTTTTCTGACTCCTAAAATATGAAATGATTGCCGAGCGTTTCTTTTACACTCGTTAAAATGGAATTAAAAGACGATCGCCTTATAGCTCTTTTCTGACCGTAAAATCAGGAAAAGTTTGCCGGGTTTTTGTCGTTTCAAACTCGATACGGAAATAAAACGACGTGTCCTTGATCGCTTTTTACTTTTCAGGTCAGTGGCACTAATTATGAAAGTACTCCTTGGTCGCAAGATCAAGCGGTTCCCCCAGGTATTATTTTATACTTTTTCGGGCTTGAGGGACACAAATCTACGAAAAAGTTCAACTTGGAGTCTTCTTAAGTTTTTCAGACTCTCTAAAATTGAAAAACACCGAGTTTCTCCTATACTGGGCTCGTTAAACATTTCACAGTAAAGGACCTGTTCAATTACAAACAGGAACGAACCACTCCTTCCTAGGGTTCGAATCAAAACTAGGTTGGACTCATCCGAAGGATGAGCTTATAATCAAGCATATGTTATCCTCCTCAAGCTTGTTAAAAATAAAGAGGTACTTGCCAGAAATGGTGGGGGAAAAGAGAGAAGAATGAACCTGTTTGTTACCTTTTGTCTCAAAAGAAACTTTATTACCACTCTTGAACACGACACTTTTCATTCACCTGGGTTGGGAAATCTTTTACCTCACAGTTGATCAAACCACTTTGAAAGTCTTTAACCGGGTTCTGGGGATTAACTTTGAGTTATTCGTCACCAAGCCATCTGTCGTGTCGTTATGTGTTCAAGAGGTCTGCAAGCAAAACTTTCATCTGCAAAATACTTGTCATCCATTTGACCATCCCTGAGTCAGTCCTTACAGCAACATTTCTTCAACTTGAACAATGATTTCGTGTTGCGGGCTTGCCTGCAACGGGTCGCTTTCTATCGACATCAGCACATTATCTAGAGAGATGACTTAGAAATCGTCAGTACCTTGAAGTCTGCATGCATCAATGGTAGGTTTCTCGCCTTTGACGTCAGTTTACATCATTGACTTTCGATCGAAGGATTCCGTGAAATGTTCGACATCAACTCATTCATTCACATCTCATGGATTGTACTGGGTGCTTTGAGAACCATTGACATTACTGGTGGTCTCTCTCACGCTTGTTAACAGTTTACATCATCGATTGGTAATCAAGTGGTTTCTACCATGTTCGACATCAACTCATTTATTCGCATGGCTAGAATCGTACCAATTCGGGAAGTAGAAATGAAGACCCTGGATCTAGTTTCCACCATCCAGGCTGCGAGGAGTTTTGTATTCATTATCTAAGTAGACTAATCATAAACAGATGGCTGCGTCCATACTGTGTCTACAAAAGTCTATGATTGTGATCTACTGCAAGATCATTCCTGTATCAGAGTAGTTAGTCTGTTAGTTAAAGTTTTGATCTGAGTATGGGAATGCCTACCTCAGTGATGATATAATCTTATACATGTATTTTGTGTTGAAAATTGCAGGTTCTGACCAGGCTCTCCACAGGATAATCCTTGAAATGATAAAGCACTTCACCCTTCCTAGATATTACAAACCCTAATCTATTCCAGGCTTCGCACTTTAGGGGGCAATCTGTTACACTAAAAAATGTCACCATGACTATTTACAGTTAGTATGGCTCAATCAACAGTCATGCTACCCTCTTAGGCAAGTCTTATGCCTCTACTCTCCATGTCAAACTCCAAAAAAGAGAGAAAGTCTTGTATAAATGTATTTATCTCTGGGGACGCAGGTTCTCTCAACCTTACCTGCGGGGACGCTCCCAACGTTCACAAAAGCTGCGTCCAAAGACGCTCTGTATGTAAAGGGACAGGTGCGTCCACCTGTAAAGGTTAGAATGCGCAAGTTTCATCTTTAAAAAGTTACTTGTGGTCATTTCTAGAGCATTCTAGAAGGTTGTTCGACGTGTATTGGGTGCCTCCAGATGGTTCATGCACTCCTATCAAAGAGGAACTTATCCCATCAATAAGGGAGCTATCCCACCCAAAGAGGGGATTATCCCATTGATGGTGGACCTGATTAACCTCCTCTTGAGCACTATAAATACAGGCATTGGGCCAGAAGGAGGGGAGGTTGAAGCTATACATTTTCTAAGGGTAAATGTTGCAGGAATTAGGACTCCCATTTAGAAGCTTGTGAGGAGAGATTGCCATCTTTGCTTGTTCTATTTGGAAGTGGGTGTGCTTTGTCAAAGTAAAGGAGAACTCTTGACGGACCCTGGGAAGGACTTGCACAACACCAAGGCTCAGGTTGTATTTGTTCTTTTTGTTACCTATTAATGCAAATGAGTCCATTCTTCTCAATAACTTGTTGTTTATGAGTTATTTCATGTACTCCTTGGTCTACATTTTGAATATGCTTTGTTTTATGTTATAATCAGGTGCTATTTAATTGTTTGACTATTGGTGATTACAGGTTTTGGAGAAAAGGAGGAGCTCATCTAGATCAACAAAGCTTGGACTTCTACAACAGCGTTTGGACAAAGGTAAGAACGAAACACTCGATATCTCATATCATAATGCATGTTTAGAGAAGGATAGATCTTATTTGTCTTGTTTGTCACTAGAGAGTCTTAGGCTCCTAGGGAGGTTGGTTGTGTCCGCACAATCGACTCTTTCCGCCTGACAGCAAGCAACAAAATAATTTTCTTGAAATTTCCATCTCATTAAGAAGTCCATGTCAATAGTTTCATGTCATGTCATGTCATGAGTTATCATGTGCCACATTATTTTTATGGATTGTGTAAGTACTTATTAAAAATGTATTGTATAGTCGAAGTCTAAGGGACACATTCAGAATGTGAAGAGTCATGTAAAGTCAAAAAGTCATAGGAATCCAAAGATTCATGAGGGTATTCAAAGATTCCCAAGGAAGGTGAAGCATCACCTCATTAGTTTTATATACACTGTCATTATCTGAGCAAAAGAATTTTCATCTTGGCTCCTCCCACAAGGCATCAGAGAGACAAGCTAGTTCTTTTGGGGAGCAAGGAGTGGATCCAACACTCCACTATTGGACCTAGTGGTGTTCATTGTATACATTTTTCTTGGAAATTTTACTTAATATAAGAAGCCTCATGGCCAACACATTCTTCATGCATGGATTATGAAAATTTGTAAGACTATTTTGTGGATGTTTGTAATTCATGTTTTCTTTCATCTGTGCTAAAGTAGTTGAACTATTTCGGTTATTTTAATAAATATCATATTGATAATGTGTTGTAATGGTTACTATTGGTGTCATGTCCTTGTTGACTATTTAATTGGATATTAGACAAATCACTCTTGTTGATTGGTTGTATTGACTGCCACATCTTTGTGGACTATTCTACTAGATGTTTGACGGAACCTTCTTGGTTACGTGTGTCTCTACTAGGGTGGTACTATTACCTCTCTCTTAGAGGGTCACTTTATTTTATTCCTCTATAGTAGAATAACCTTGACACACTTACAACCAAACACTCACATGATTTTAGAAGGCACATTTTCATTCCTCTCTCTTGCTGATAATTAGAGACAAGGCAAATCTTTAATAAACTGACAACCGAACCATATTTTGGACGTGGATCCTATTCCAAATGGTGTGAGTTATAATTGGGACCACATATTTTGGATAACCCTTGAATGTTGGAAGGTCCAACACCATTAACATCTCTAGCGCTAGAATGAGGGCAACCATATTTTTATGGCTAATAACCTCACCCACCCAAATCCTACTTCCTCCAGTCAAGGAAGTAATATTCCCAACACCTCCCCTATGCATATTCATCAGGTTAGTAATCCTTCTTAGACAGAGACTGTACAAACATGTGAGATTTGTTACGACCAGATCTAATCAATTTTCTGTATTACCTGTAAGTTTGCAAGAGTTATTGGATTGATACTTGGAGTACATAATCTCCATATTTTCCAAAGAAGAACCCAACCACCCCTATTGGGATAGTGGTTTCAATAGTTAAATATTTGGTTCTATCCACACTTGAAGAGTTAGCTAAATCTAAAGAGAACACACAAAAACTAGAACAACCTCCATATTTTAACAATGATGATTGTGATAACGTGGTACTCTCAGATGATACTTTCACGGGTTAGGAAGTGAAGAAGAAGGGCGATTAGATTCTGACAAAGAGGAGGAGAAAAATGATGAATAAATGGTAGAAAAAGATGTATATTGGATGAAATAGCGCACACTTGCACTGTCGGGTGTGTTACACAAAATTCCGATGCACTCGGAGAAGTTGTTAACAAAGTATGACCCTGACAAAGTAGTAAAGGGGGAGGACAACCTTGAAAACTTTTACTTACATCTACAAATTCTTGAGGTATGTTATGATGATGTTGCATGTAGGATTTTTCCATCTACCTTAGATGGCAGACAAGTTGTATGGTATCACATCCTTCCTTTGAACTCGATCCAAAATTGGATGGGTTTTAAGAAATTGTTTCTTGAGAAATTTGTTGATGATAAAACCCCTGTGATGCTTTTAAGAGAGCTAGGAAGTCTTAAGATGGAGTAGAAAGAGAAGTGAAATATTTCAATCATATGTTTAAACATATCCTTAATATATTTATGGTAGACACAAAATTTCATGACTCCATCGCCATTGATTATTTCACATCTTCCTTACCAATAAGCATTGTGCAGTTCGTGAAAAGAACTGTGAAGCCAACTTTGGCTCAAAATTTTCAAAGAGGAAATTACAATTAAAAAGAAATTTCTTTCGATCGGAGTAATCATAGATGATGAACCAACAAAGGACTCCAAAGTCATTGGTAAATATCTTAGGCCTCCATAAGCATGTCCAAGGAGAAGGAAGCAACCAATCTAGAGAGCTTGACCCAAACCATCAAGTCCTTGTCTAATGAGCTGGAAAAATTGAAATAGAGGTCAAGTGAGACAACCGTGAGAAACAAGCCTCCTATATTTAACATTATAAGAAGGGATTCTAACAATATAAGCATCAACAACTAGCTGGCCAAGTCGATGCAGAGCTCTAACATTGTGTTGAATGTTGAGAGTATGGGCATGGACCGATATTGTTCATTTCATCAAGAGTATCATTCAGAAAAGACATGCTTGCAATGGAACCATAGCATGAATGCTCATGCTATGCATATTATTGATACAATGTTTTCAAATGAGTAGACTGATCTGGCAGAAGAGAAGGAAGAGAATGATACAGCTAAAGAAACTTTGAATATTAGACATGTAGTAAATACACCGAGTTGTGTTTTCACAACTTGCAGAAGAATGTTGGAGAATAGCCACTAAGTGAGGTCCCGATTGATTAGAAAATTGTTTGATACAACTTGAGATACCAAGGGCTAGCCTCTGCACAAGCATTTACGAAGCAAAAATTTAAATAGAATTTGCTGAGGAAGATCACAACACCCATCAACTCATCCCAAAACACTCAAAGCAAGTCTAGAATGTAGCTACAAGAAAAGGTACTTATATGAACAACAAAAGTAAGCCCATCATTCCAGAAGTAAGAGATAAAGAAAATCTGCTAGACACTTTTGCAATGTCTCTTGCACTGGATTATAACATATTTGATGAGATGAAGAAATCTCACGTGAATATTTCACTCTTCGAATTGACAAAGATCACGAACCAGTGGGAACTACTTGTCCGTGAAATATAATAATTTTCCTTAGGTAGCGTTGCTTCTTCACATAAGGGACTTGGTACATCCTCTAGTTCCCTCAAATATATACTTAATGGTTTAACGTTAGATGCGAACACACTCTACCCTCGATTTCTGTTAACATTTGAAATTTTTAATTATAATATGGACAATTTATTAGTTTATTTGGATGCATCTGTAAATTAATTCCTTTATATGTAGCAAAGAAAATGAATATAAAATGGGATATAACAGATGCACAGATCATTCAACTAGACAGGACTCTAGTCCATGTGATTGGTGAGCTCATAAATGTGCTTATTTTCTTATCATCTAACCAACAAGTTCACAGATGTATGAATATTTTAGTTGTGGACATTCTAGAAGCATACATTGTATTGTTGAGTAGAGACTGGTCCAACAAGTTACATGGGTATTTTTCTAGGAATTGGTGACGTTTGTGGCTTCTAATCAAGGGCATGAACAATCATATCCAAGTGAACTCAGAGTCATACATGAAACACATGGTTACTCCCTTCAAAGGAAAAAAAGAGCTAGCCGCTTTCGTGCATATTATTTCTGGAAATTTCTTTCTTGAAACTAATTTGGGGTTCTATCTTGCTTAGTCATCCCTAATCCCACCTTATACACAATTGGATATCCTTCCTATTCCAACTAGTAAAAATGACATTTGTAGAGTTAGTAGTAGTAGTAATAGTTGTACTAGTGTAGTACATATGCCTTGTACATACCATGTTTGGACACTATATTTTGACGGTTCTAAGACAATGCGAGGTCTCTAGAGCTAGTTGTGTTTTAACAGATCAACGATAGAGGACAAATCTGATCTCCAACTGCTTTGAATTTGAGTGCACCAATAACACTGTGGAATAAAAAGTACTCATCTTGGGTTTGCAAAGAGACATTGACCTCAATGTTGTAGTCCTCAAAGCAGTAGCTGACTCAGAAATTGTCATACGATAGGTATGTGATACTATATATTGTGTGTCACCTCATCTAAAAGGTTATCAATAAGAGGTGTGGTGTTTGATTTCTCATTTCCAAAATTTTAATATTATTTTTGTTCCCTAGAATGTGTAACGTAGTTGTGGATGCATTGAAAAATGTTACTGCTAGGTTATCACCAGTTAGGGATGATTTTTCTGTAGAGACTATTTATAAATCATCCATCCTTGACAATATAACTAACTTATGCATTTTTAATGATGACCAACGGATACTATCCTTTATGGCAAACACTGACGTATTCAAGGACTCAATTATTGACGAAGATGAGCGGAAGAAAGCGTTGCAAAATACAGTACCCATAAACAAGGATTACCCCATGCTAGAAGGCATGGTATCACTTGAGAAGTTGTATGGCCTCTAAAGTCACTTTCGAGGGCTAGTTAATGCAAAAACCCATAGTTCAACGATGTCACATGAGAAAATATATCTTGTAACAGAAAAATATCCGAAATTTGTCAATATCAGTACTTGTTGTACACCACAGGAGCAGAAAGATTTCATCGGCTTACTCGAGCGGTACTGAGATGTTTTCACGTGGACATATGATGAGCTCAAAACTTATGACATGCTAATAATCCATCATGTTATTCCAATAATAAAAGGGACCAAGCCTTTCCAATGGAAGCTGCGAAAGGTAAATCCAATACTTGAACCTTTAATTCAAAAGGAGTTAAGGAAGTTGTTGGATGCTATGATCATATATAAAGTGAAACATTCTACCTAGGTATCAAATCTATCCTAGTTAGGAATAATTCCTGGGAAATCCACTTGTTTGTATATTTCCGCAACTTGAATTGCACCTTGGACAAGGATATCTACCCTGTCTCATCTATGGAATAGATATTGCAGACAATATTGGGGTCAGAGATGTTTTCTTTGTTAGATGAATATTCAGGTTACAACCAAGTTCTAGTCTCAGATCCTCATAGAATCAAAACTACATTCCACACCAATTGGGGCACGTTCGCATTTAGAAGAATTCCATTTGGGCTAGTCAATTCTGGTTCGAAATTTCAATTCACCATATACATTGCATTACATGGACTCATCAGGTAGAGCATAGTGGTCTATATGGATGATTTTGCAATGTTTTCTAAAAGGATATCCAACAACCTATGCAATCTAAAGAAAATCTTCGAGCGATGTCATAAATACGGGATATCCCTTATTCCCAAAAAGAACATTTTTTTAGTGTTTGAGGAAAGCCTCTTAGGCCATATTATTGCGAGTGGTAATAAAGTAGACCTGGAAAGGGTCAAAGCCATTATGCAAATTCCCTTCCCAGTGAACAAGAAAGCTATGCAGTCCTTCTTGGGAAATATCAATTTCCTCCACAATTTTATCTCCGATTATGCTCAGATTATTAAACCTAGGTAAGATGTGGTGAAGAATGATGTGATATACAAATGGAATAAGATGGAAAAGGAAGCTTTCGCCCATATTAAGCAAGCCATTGTAGAAGCACCCGCTTTGTATATCCCATATTTCAACAAATATTTTTTGCTCTACAACTTTGCTTCTGATACTTCTCTTGCCTTAGTGATTACTCAGAAGGATGATCAAAATAATGAGTGGGCAATATCTTTCATTAGTTCCACCCTTCAGGGACTCGAACTCAACTACCCAACCATTGATAGGCAGACATATGCAGTTTATAAAGTGGTGAAGCACTTATGGACCTATCTCTTAAAGAACCATTGCATTGTCTTTGTGTTGCACCGAGTAGTTAGATCATTGTTTATTCGGAAAGAACAAGGTGAGAGAAGAGTGAACTTGATGACTGGTTTATAGGAGTATTACTTAGAATTCAAGCAAATTCATGAAATTAAGGGACACGGTCTTTGTCAGCTAGCAACAGAATCAATAGATGTGAAATGAGAATATGTGTTTGGTTGCGAGCATGAAATCGGAATGTACAATGTTGAGCGAGCTTCCCTCACTACCATTGCGAACTATTTGTACACGTATGTGCACCAATATCTTGAGAATGGCACCTTTACCTCTCACTTATATGCACAACAAAAGAGGGCACTCAGACTCAAAGCATTATCTTATTAGTTGATGCATGGGGTTCCTTTTAGAAAGCACCATAACAATTTTTTTCTCATATTCTTAGAAGCACATGATTCAGAGAAAGTACTGCATGATCTACATGACAGACCAGCTGGAGGACACTTTGAAGGTAACACAATTGCACACAAGGTTATGCAGACTAGTTTCTATTGGCACACATTTTTGAAATATGTTCACGCCTATGCCCACAAGTTTTTTATATCCCAAAGGTGTGCCAACAGAGGAAAGAGGTCAGCCACCCCATTGCAGCCTAATCTAGTGGAAGAACCATTTCAATAATGCGGCTTAGGTGTGATCAGTGAAATTTTTCCACACTCATCAAAACCACACTGCTACATTCTCACTACCACATACTACTTTACATAATGGACAGAAGAAGTTCCACTCAAATAGGTGAATGATTAGGAATTCATCAACTTCCTTAAACAAAACATCATCTGTAGGTTTGACATTATGACTTCACTTATTTTTGACAATGCGACATATTTCACATCATTAAAATTATATCATATTTCATTGGGAAATGGAATTGTATTGAAACATTCATCTAACTACTATCCATAAGGGAATGGTCTTGCTGGGTCTACAAACAAAAATCTCATCCACATTATTAAAAATGCCATTTTCTCTCAATACAGGTACTGACACTCCACTTTGATGAATTCTTGATGGGTTGCCCGAGTCATGCCAAAACATTCTTGACCACGTCTCCTTACTTACTGGTGTACGGATGTGAGTGTACCTACAAAGAAGAGATTACCAAGTTAAAAACTCAGTTGGAGGAAGGAAACAAAATAAAGAAGTAGTACAAAGACAAGGAAGATCAAAGTCAAAGGATGTAGGATGAAGTGACATCATTGAGAAATGATGTTAATGAAAAGGATACAACAACCAAGGAACTTATAGAAAGAACCTATTACTATGAAGGTCTCAAAATTCTGGTCATCTTTCTAAAAGAAGATATTAAAAATTCAAATAAGCAGAATGAATAACTACTTCAAGAATTTGAAGAAAAAGAAAATGAGGTTCTCAAATTAAGGAAATAAGTGGAAGAAGGAAGAAAAGTTGAAGAAATCATGAAGAAGCAGTATCTTGGAAAGGAAGAGAAATATCAGGTTGAGGTAAATATCCTAAAAGGTAAATTAGAACAAAAGGATAAACTTTTATGATTTCAAGATAGTAATAAGCTTTTGGAAAATATTCTTAGTAGCCAAAGGTCTCCTACCATAAAATCTGGTCTTGGTTTTCATGAAATTGTTAAAGGTGAATCTAGCTCACAAACTGAAGAAAGGAATTCTAATGCAAAATATGAAATGATCAACAAGGAGAAAAGAGGTTAAGCTCATAAAAAACTAAGGAAAGAAAGTCTTCAAAGAAAATCATTTACTCCTCACTATGGAAGTGTAAATCCAATATTTCCTATGATGAATAATGTTGAATTTTTTATATGTCATAATTTTTTACATGTTGCGGCCAGATGCAGAAGTAGAATGGTCCAAGCTAATAACCATCTCACAGAAAGATCATCAACTTCCAGGTACTTTAAGGGATATTTTTTTTCTTGCAATATGTTTGGTCACAAAGCCATTGATTGCTATAGAAGGAATATGAAACATATAAGATGCTATGTTTGTAACAAGTTTGGTCATATAGAAAAAGATGCCAGAAAAAGTCTATGGATCATCTTAGATAATATGGTAAGCAATCAAATAAGCAGATTTATATCAAAAAATCTGGAAAAGTTGAATCCATAGAGAATCAAGAAAAGGAATATTAGATAAGGTGTGATCTTGCTCTATGCTCATTCGAAGACAAAAATGGTAGTGGATGTGCTCATCACATGACCGAAGACAAGAGAAAATTGGATTCTCTGATAAATAACCATCTTGATAATGATATTCTTGGAACTAATGCTTCAGCAAAAGTTCTAGGACCAGGTACAGTCAGAACAGACTCAGGAGGAATTGAAAGTATGAAATTTCAGGGTTCTAATTCTCATATGAAGATATTATGAAGACAAGTAGTGTATATACTCTAGTTTGAAACTGCATAGTCGCGTCTTTGTTGGTTTGATGAAGAAACAATGGGACATACTCATAAAAAAAAGGGTTTGATATGGCTCAGACAATTATCAATTGTCTTTTCTGGTTTGATGTTTGATTACTACAGTCTGTGGACATTATTTAGAAGTGATTTTGACCCTCGTATTTTGTTGATGATATGATGTATAACTAGTTGATGATGGTGCCTTAATGATTCTTACTGATATTTTCAATGACCAAATCTATCACTGAACAATTGGTATAAGATCTAACAGTGAACAATTGGCACAGGTTCAGGGGGAGAATATGCTATACTTCTAATAATGCATTGTTGGAATTATGTTTAGAAGTTTTTGGTAAATAATGATGGTGATAATACTTATGTTGTTGAAGTTCTTAAATGATGCATCATGTTATGCTATGGTCATGGGTTTCCTATGATGAAATCTCAGATGATACTTATATTGCTTGGGCTACATAGTTGTTATTCTGATCAAATTTATGGATGATTCAGATGATTCTTTTTTATGATGCATATAGTACATGTGTCATGTTTCTTACATAGGTGATCTTCATAAGTTCAAGGAGAAGAACAAAGCTTGAGTGCATATATTCATTATTTGATGATGATAAGTGTCACTCATTTCTTTTATGTTGTCATCATGCTTTCAAAGATGCATAAATTTCATATGGTGCAGTTATGGATAAGGATTCGTATAGTTCTTGGCTCTCACATGGTATATCAGTTGAGGATTGTTAATCTTGATGGTATCAAGAATGTTTTATAAATGACCGTGAGATCATGGTTTTATTTTCATGTTGATGAGAAGCTAGATACATATTTCTATCTCTACGATGGATACATATTATTATGGATACATGGATGATTACTTAAATTGCATATTGTTGGTTGGCCAAGAGAATGGTGTTATTACAGGTTTCATGAAGACATGGCTATAATGATGAAGACTTCTTACTTTATGAGGATAGGTTCGATACTCACATATGTTGATTATCATGGTTGATGCTTATCAGATGTGGGATGCTCCCTAGTGATAATACATGGTTGATATATTGAGGGTTCTTATGGAAAGATCATGTAGTTCTTGCTACGATGATGATGTTATGGACATAGATGATGACTATGGTGGTTTCACATATATATGATATGATGTGAATGGTTTTGTATTACTACTTGGAGATATGACATATGCTTAGTTAATTCATGGAAGACTATGTTAAGGATATTTCTACTAAGGAAACAGAGCAAGTTGATCTTGATAAGATCAAGAGGATGAGTTGATATCTATATGTGGCATACTTTTTCACAGGTTGATGATATTTACATTGTCATATCTTGCTAACCGATGATGGAAATATATAGGTTGTTATTATGGATGCCACTAACATATACGTATGGTGAAGATCATATATGGTGTATGATAGTCGCTGATAACTATCATGGTCTTATTTAGATCTTTGGTATTTGTTATAAATGTCATGTATATCATTTAATGTAAAGGTCAAGTAAATACCTATGATGTGATAATTTTCATATTCAGTCATGTATGGACTTTTGAGATCATGTCAAATATGTAATCCCACTTGGTTGAGTGGTTGAGTCATTTGGTGTATCCCCACTTGGTTGGGTGATTGATGTATGTATGAGTCATTGGTGATAGGAAAGTCATACTCACATATTTGATTTATAGAGTCATGTTATTATTTTGCAAAATATTCCTCTATAATTTTCATGTGCTCAATGGGAGCATGGACAATATAGTGCATCCCAGCATGTACTAAGGGGGAGTTTGACTAGAGAATTCAATATGTGCCTATGGGGAGCATGAACAGTCTGCTATTCAACAATTGAAATATGGAAGTCTTCATTTAACATTGGTCATCCCTTTTCCCTTGATGTCAAAGGGGGAGATTAGCTTAGTGTTTAGAGAGTAGCTTGATGTTCTGAAAATCTTGATGCTTGTCTTGATGTTATTTACAGGCTATGGTGACCAAATGCCAAAGTGATTGCAATAAAGTCCAAAGGGGGAGATTGTTGGCATTATGATGCATGTGTTGTCCCTAATGAAAACTCGTAGCAGAACAAGTATATGGTAACTTGTTGGCTTAGAGGATCCTAACCCATGTGTTTGCTTATGGAGGCCTGACCTAGGTTCGGAGTTATTTAGCCAAACAAATCCCTACACTACTGGCCCTTTCGGCATCAGCCCATGGAGCGCGGGCTGAAGTCTCACCCAGAGCAGTATGGAGGGATGATGGAACCAAGTTTCTGCACCCTTGAGATGTTTGAGATGTCAACTTAGTCCAACTAGATCTGTCTTCACACAGGTCATTTTGCGAACTGTTATAACCTTCAATACCCTCGCGATCTACTATAATCATCTTTCACGCAGCCCTAACTAAAGGTTGAGATGCTTTCACACTGCTACGACAACAACCTACGCTATTTCCCCAAATTACACTGCGAATCTTACTTATCTTCTTACAGATGTTAGTTAAATTCGCGGAAACAAATATTCTATCTCGCATTCACTTAATCAACACAACCATATATATTCGCGCATCATATAAATAGTAGAAGTGTAATTTATACCTAATATATCCAATGCATAAAATAGAAAATAAATACACAGAATTGATATGAAACTTCTCTTTATTAATGCTTACAACTGTTATAGACTCGACTCATCATGAGTACTCAGCTGCAGGGGCCTGCACACTCAGCTGCGGACTACTAGGCCTCCGTGCACTGAACTGCAGAACCTTCTCCCACTCTACGACCCAAAACTAGACTTTAATCCATAGATACGACTCAACTTTTCATCCTTTTCTTGATCATTATGTTATATTAGATTAGATTCCTTAACTACTTAGAGCCTCACTCTATTTATACAATCCCATGGTCCATGGACCATGGGTAGATCTCTACAGCTGACATTACATTAAGAAAATTGAGGGTGGAAAACCCTATGAGTCTTTTACATGCTACGTGCTCTGCTCCCACAAAATGTGGAGTCTTTACATTGGAGTTACAATTTTTGACCAAAATCTAGGCTCTAAGCCCCAAAACATCTCTTGGGGGATACCACGCCCAACAGGCCCCCAACACAAACATTGTGACTCGCCCTTGAGTCACTCTATCGGTGCGGAGATCTTTGTGCGAAGACCTCCCAATTCTACCTAGATTGCTACAAGATCTACATCGCACTAATCGGCTACTTGCTGTACTTCCTTGACATGCTGTTCAGAGATCGTTGTGGCTGAACTGTTGCACTAAACCTTTTCCTGTGTTGCTTGTAGCTGCGTGAAATTTACTTAAATGGAGGTTGTAATGATATACGCCTCATCAATCCAAGACTTTAAGTGCACCTTCAAAACTTCTTCCTTATGTCGAGCAACATCTACCTGTTCCTTGAGTGCTTTCGCCTACTGCATCCTCACGAGCCTCTATGTAAAGGAAATTGTCTGCATAGTCCCTTTTACTTTGTCATATTTTTGATGTATCTCACGCACCTCTATCTCTAGGCGTTGTATGTTCGGGTCCTCCTGTAGGGCAGTGAGAACCTCTA
The DNA here is from genome assembly GCA_031772625.1 of Pinus tabuliformis. NCBI lineage: Eukaryota > Viridiplantae > Streptophyta > Pinopsida > Pinales > Pinaceae > Pinus > Pinus tabuliformis. Next base: position 874,879,549 of record CM062804.1, read on the forward strand.
ACAACTACTCGAACATATTTGTGCAGTCTGTCACTACATTGTTAACCTCCATTATTGTTGCTATAATCGTGATGGTGGACTATTCCTTAACCTCCGACAGAATTGAAGGCTATTGTTGGCTTGTATGGGCCTGACCCAGGTTCAGAGGTGATTTAACCAAGCAAATCTTGGTACTACTAGCCCTTTTGGCAACAGTCCATGGAGCGCGAACTGAGGTCTCACCCGAGGTAGTATGGGAGGGTGCTAGAACTAGGTTTCCGCACCCTGGGGATGTCTGATGAGCTTTTGGAGGTCTGTGGTTTGACCCTGCATGCACGATGCTATGTGCACTCGTTATTCCTTCGCAACCTGTGATGCTGCTTCTGCGCAGCCCTACTCGGGGTGCAACCCATATAATACCCAATTTCCTTGATATTTAATCTGTTATTACCTGATTACTTAACTTATTTGTGTAAGACTAATGATTATTACAACATATTCAACAATCATATCAGTGCGTGCGATAAATAAACTAGTATAAATGTAAAGAAGGAAAATGCTCAAGCAGATACACAAAAATAGGAATCAACTTCTCTTTATTATTCTTCGACCAATATTACAGAATCGACACCACCCTACACACTTAGTTGCAGGGGTCTGCGCACTCAGCTGCAGACTCTACTAGGCCTCTGCACACTCAGCCGTAGAGCCTCTTCCTACTACTACACCCCAATACACTTAGACTCTTACTCTATGCTCAAACCATTCGCATTCATCTCTTTTCCTTCTTCGCTCTCTTTACAACTTAGAGCCTCACTCTATTTATACAATCCCATGGTCCGTGGACCATGGGTAGGCTGAAATGAATTTACATTATATTCCAATACTTTAGGGTAGACAACCCTATAATTAACATATACTTCATGCTCCGCGCCTGCAATTCTTGGAGTCTTACAGTACCTTCGACCAAAGCTTGGGCATTGAACCCAAAAACATGCTGTGGGGGGATTCCATGCCCAATAGGCCCCCAACACAATCATCGTGACTCGTCTCGAGTCACTCTACTGGTATGGCGATCTTGGCGTGGAGCCCCTCCAACTGGTCAAGTAATGCTCGGAGGTCCGTAGTGCACTATTCTGCGGTTTGTTGGACCTGCTGCTTGCGCTCTTCCAATGCCTCTTTGTGAGGATCAGCTGCCTGCCTTAGCATGTAGAGTCCCTATATCTATGCAAGCTTACCCTCAATATCTGCCGTAACGGTGGAGGCATCATCAATCCATGGTTGGACGCGCGCTTTGAGAAGTGCCTCTTTCTATCTTGCGGTATCCACTTGCTCTTTCAGTGCCATTGCTTGCCACATCTTTGCTCGTTGTTGGTGAGGACGACTGTCTACATAGTTCCCCTTACATTATCATACTGCTCTTGAAGCTCGCGCACCTCTGTTTCTAGGCACTGTATCTTGGGGTCCTCCTGCAAAGATGTGAGGACATCAAAGGCTTTGTCCAACATATTGGTACAATCCTGCACTGCCCGTCTAATTTCTTCCAGTCCTGTTCGAATAGCGCAAATTTGTTGCTCTCTAACTTCCAGAGGAGTGGAAGGTTGCGCCTTCAGCCGTAGCTCAGCAATATAGATGTTCAGCTCTAGATGCACTTGCGTTGTTTCCTCATGTGCGCTTCAGACTCCACTTGCCAGACAGTGGATCCACATCTCTGTTGGTAGGTCTGTGGCAATGGACAACTCTGGGACTCACCGGTATGCTTCATCAACTGTCTACATGATCAACTGGTTTTGTGACACCAGTTCGTCACACTACTAGCTGAGCTATTCGATGTTGATATTGTTCTCACTCATCACCTGAATCGCGTGACCCTCCCTGGCACGGAGCTCTGCTGTTATGCCATCCTGCAGTTGGTACAATATGTCTCACGGAAGGGTGGCCAAATTAAGGCCAAGTCCCTTGATCCTACCCACCACGGCTCTATCGTCCTCTTTCTCTATTGTTAGCACTCCTTCTAGTAGCACTATGGTGTTGCCCATCTTTTCATGTAGTAGCTGCTCCACTGCTGATGTGCCTGCTGCGCCGTAGGTGGCTATGATTCCTTTCTGTGGGGATCGAACCTATAGTTCTTACAGTTGCACCCTTAGGGCCCCCAACACAATTTGCTGCTCTGACATGGCTTCCTAGAGTGCCTCCTTGGTGACCTCGCGAACCGTGTCACCGATGTCGTAGAGGTCGCCTTTTGTTAGTGTGATTGGGTCGATGGCCAATTTGGATGCCTTAACCTTTTTTCGTGGACCCAATCTCTCTATGATGCATGGCCTTTTCATCTGGGTGGAAGTTGTGCCCAGGTTTATGCCTTCTTCTATGTCTTTTGCTTCCTATCTTGTAGACAAGTCCTGGCCCTCCTCGTCCTGCATTGTGGTGGCCCCTGTTGCCTGTGCTGCTGCTGCTTCTTCGACGGCCTTTTCCTGCTCTGTAGCTACCCTTGCTACCTCACGAACAACCCTTACCTCTGCGGTCACTTTTTCGTTGTGCCTCTTCTTAGCCAACATCGTGACATGAAAATTGGCTTCATCCTTTTGTTTCTTTACTGTTGTTCTATCCAACTCTGCCAGATTTGGGGCACACCACTCGGGGGGCCATGATTCTAACACTGAAAAGATTGCATCATCAATGGCGATGAAGGGGAGCTTGGTCCATTGTTGTGCCAGATCCTTACGCACCTTGATGTAAACATTATGCATGTCTGCCTTGAAGTCTGCAAAGCTCCGCAGACTGTTGTACACTGTGGGGGATAGGCGCAACCGTCTATTGATCCACATCTAGATGCTTGCCTCCATGAGCACCCAGAAGATCTTTGTCTTGCGAATTCGCTTTGTGTCCTTGGTGGCCCAGAGTGACATGTACTTTGCGGCCTCTGGTATGTCCTATTCAATGCTAGGGAACTAACTGTCCTCGAGTAGTTCTCCTGTTACCAGCAAAATGGACAAGAGAAACCATGTGTAGTGGAAGGTATTGCCCTGCTCCTAGGCTTCCTTGTAGTTGGTCAAGAATTCCTCGTAGAGGAACTCAACCCAGTTGAATTGGACCCCCTCTACGCATTGCTTTACCAGCATAACTACCAGCGCTGGTGCCTCCTCACCGTGACATTTTCACATTACCTTCCTAGCCATGAGTTGGGTGGCTACACACACCCATTTATCTTTGATGTTGTTGATTACGTAACCCCTCTTTTTCTTCTCAAGCTTGTATTTTTTCTTCATGGCCTCCATGAGTGCCAAATCTCCACTTTTTCCTACTATCGTCGCGGGGTCCTCTCCCTTACAGGGGAGCTGGAAAATTCTATGGATGAGATCCACCATGATGGGAATAGGCTCCTGCACCCATAAGCACCCATTGTCCACCAAGTAAAGCAGTTGCCTGATGACAAAAATAGTGATAGGTGCATGGTGAAAGTGTGGAATCTGCAACAAATGAAGTAATTTGGCCTTCTCCACACTGCACAGCCATTTCCGCGGCCCTAGTTTTGTGACTGGCCCCTCCGTGCTCTACTTCATGAGGCTCTCCGTCTCTAAGTGTGGGAACTTCTTGCTGTTCACGAGGTTTCAATATTCAAACTTCACCGTGGGAATGTGACCCAGGTGCAAGCCCTCAAACACAATTCCATTGGGGAGGAGCTGGGTCTGGAGTGTGCTCTTAGTGGCATCCAGGTCCTTTGGTATCTTAGTTTTCCCTTTCCACGGAGGGACGTACTCGGGCAATTTTGTTACAGAGCACATCGGTTGGATGTCTTCTTCCATGTCTTTCGCTTCCTCTATCTCATCGACAAGAGCCTATAGGTCCTCCTCCTCGTCATCTGTCTCAATGGTGACAACCTTGCCCTTTTCTTCCATTGAGAGTTTAGTGAGCCGTGGATTCCTCAGGGACATGCAAACTGGTCCCGCTGCCTGCTTATATTTCTTGGGCCTCGGCGTCCGAGGCGATTTCGGGATTTTCGGCGTGACCCTAGTGTCTCCAGGAACATCATGTACCATGGGGTTCTATGCGGCCTCGTCGATGGTTCCTTCTGTAGAGCCTAAACCTCTCTTGGTACTCGTCATCCTATTTTAGCTGTCTGTGGTCATTCGTGAACTTCGGGGCTCAAATCTTGCTCGGCGTTCAACACTTTGTGCTCTAATCAACTGCTCAAATCTCTAATGAATAAGTGTTGTCTCATGGTTATCCCTTGGAGTTTTATAGTGCCTTTTGAATTCAAATTCGACCGTTCCCTCCAATTCTGGGCCATAAATGCTTTCTTGGCAGCAGATTGCCCCAAATATTGCCCTTAATTCATGTCTTAAATTCCCGCCGCCCGCTCACTTTTGCCTTGTTACACAGTAATTTGTCACTGTATTCACTCCAGTATTCCTACTATGTCATGTGTCCAAAGTTGTTCATGCTCATGTTAGACAAATGCTCTCTGATGTTGCCAAATGACCCACTTTTCCAAAGGTTTCTGCCTCATCGCATCTGTTGACTAAATAAACGCACTGAAGGGCGCTGCAAAATAGCCCAGAAGTGCTCCCATCATGGAAGTACACCTGATTCCCGTGATGGTCCGATTTTATGTGCTAGCACAACTGTCGTTTGTAATCTTTCAGGCTGACCTGACTATCTACGTTATTCAATAGCGATGTCAGAGCGGCAGGCAAATTATGTGCCCATGATGATCCAGATTGGGCGAATTTGTTCCAACAGTCGGCCTTCCAGATGACTCCAGACCTGGTTGTTGGCTTAGTTTATGTCGCCCTCCTTTCTCTGACATGGTTGTTCCGTCATTTGTGCTACCTTCCTTGGAGATAAGCTCATCTTACCACCTTTCATGGAGACTCCTTCTCCTATTTAAACTCCCACCATTACTATGTGCTGCTAGTTTTGGAGTTCTTAGTCTTTGGAATAGTGTTGTTAGTGCTTGTGAGTTTGCTAGATAGCTGGTGTGAGTGTGACAAGTGTGAGATTGTTGATAGCTTGAGGAAGGTTGTGAAGTGCCCTTAATCTTGTGTAAAACTTGTGAGTGAGAGAGACTTGTATGTTGGTAGATCCATCTTCAAAGAGTGAATGCTTGAGGAACATGCTAGCTGGACCCTTCTGAGGAAGATTGTGATGTCAAGACTTTGGTTGTAAGCTTACTCTTATTTCATAATTAATGCAATCAATGATGTTTTCCTATCTCTTGTATGTAATGTACTTAATAGCTCATGACTTCTTGACTTTGTGAGTAAATAGATCATTTGTTGTTCTGGTTACGTGTTTTGTTGTATTTCCTTTGCATTGCTTCAGGTTGATTACTCATTGAGGAGAAGGAAGCGGAAGTTGGAGTAGTGCAACGGAACTCCATCGACCATCGGTTGAGTTAGGCCTCCAACTATGACTATTTAAGGAAAGCTATTGTTGATCTATCCTTGTTTGTGACTAGACCCACTCTAGGGCTAGAGGGGTTGCCTCTGTCCGCAGAGGGAACAATTTCCTACATCACAGCCTTAAATCGAACATCTTGTCATGAATAGTGACACCAATGGTCACTTCCTAGCCTACCTGCGCGGCAGCGCAGCCACCCGTGTGCGGTCACGACCGTTGTGCCATGTTGATTCTGCGTGCCCCTCCCTCATCGTGTAGCTCCCAAACAGACTCTGTTATAGTCCCGCACTCTCTTTCAATTGCCTTGAGCTCTAATACTGTGCTCCCTACGGTTAGTCAAGTAGTCATACCACATGTGCGAGACTTCAACTTGCCTTCCAGTATAGTCCATGAAAACTCCTCAATTTCCTTCACGACAACCAACGCCACGTGTTCTACTATATGTAGTGCGTTCCCCTGGTTACTGCATTTGGTGAGGTGTGGTCATACCCATGGCAATAGAGTCATAAATTCTCAGCGACAATCTTCTAATGCAGTGGTATGATCATCCGTATCTTGCCTTGTCATCCTTGGTTCATCGATGAGACATGCTTGCGTGATCTCATTTTCCACCCTCTTGATCTTAGCATCCATCAAAATTCTTTTCTTCCTCAACCATACCCGGTCCCTTTTGACTTTGCGAAGTCTAAGGTTCCCTTGCCCAATGGCTTCCTGAATCCTTATATGTTCGACCTCGCGTAGATGTGTGATTTCTTCGTCTTGGTCATTGCGCACTATCACAACTACGGGAGCCATTACGTGCAGATCCATTTTTGTATTCTCTTCAGAAATTACAATTTCTACCTTATTCCACACCTTTGAAATCATCTCCGCACTCAAGGTTTTGCACATGGTCCTATAGGCCCAGCGAACCGCTGGCACACGCAGGTCCCAATCAGTTTGTCTCGCCTGGTGAACCTTGTTCAGTACTCCTCAGACCCTATCAAATTCTTCGTCGTGCATAATTGGTAGCACATGTCACCTTTCCAGCTGCTGGGGTTTGTTTTGATTCTCTATTCTGGGGGTGGTGTGTGCTTGTGCGGGCTGTACAGCATATGTCTGTACCCATCAAGAAAAGTGGGTGCACAAGTTGTTCCACCCCTGGAGTTGGGGTTTTCCAAAACGTAGGCGCATCATCCTTCTACATCTGTGCCAGTTCTCAAATTTTCCTTGATGTGTACCCCACCATCATGTGGGCATTGTGCATAGTGCTCATTTCAGAGCATCGAAACGCTACTATTCTAGTACTGCGCTTTCAAATTGGCTCTGAAATTCATCCACCACTGTTAATCCATCATATGTCAGCAGCTCCCTTGCCTCTATTGTCACTGTGATGCAGGAAAGTGTTCCCTCTGCGGACAGAGGCAAGCCCTCTAGCTCTAGAGTGGGTCTAGTCACAGCGAGGACAAAACAAAAATTAATTCCCTTAAATAGTCATCGTTGGAGGCCTACCTCAAACTGGTGGTTGATGAAGTTCTGTTGCACTGCTCCAACTTCCATTTCCTTCTTCTTAATGAGTGATCAATGTGAAACACCACAAAGAAACAATAGAGCACGTAACCAAGAAACAACAATGATCTATTTACTCACAAAGTCAAGAATTCATGAGATATCAAGTAAATTGCATACAAGACATAGGAAACCATCATTGATTGTATCAATGATAAATCAAGAGCAAAGCTTACAACCAAGTCTTGACGTCGCAAGCCTTCTTAGAGGGTCCAACCAGTGTGTTTCCCTAAGCATTCACTCTCAAATATGGGTCTCCCAAATAGCAATATATCTCTCTCTCATTCACAAGCTTTACACAAGGTTAAGGGAACTACACACCTTCTTGAAAACTACAAATCCATCCCACACTTGTCACACTCACACCAAAACTATCTACCAAACTGAAAAGCAGCAGCAGTACTACACAACTAAAAGAACTAGCAACTAATGAACTAGCAGATCATAGCAATGGTGAGTGATTTTCTAGGAGGAGGAGACTTCATGAAATGAGGGAGAGGGAGCTTATCCTCAAGGAAGGTAGCACAAAAGACGAAAACACCATCCCAAAGGTGGAAAGGCGACCCAAACTGACCCAACAACCAGCTCTAGAACATCCAGAAGACCGACTGTTTGAACTAAACCGCCAAATCTGGATCGTCGCAGGTCATGAATTGAGGACTAGTTATGACGTCGCAATGATACAGTGCATGATAGAGAACCGTCGCAGATTTTAAGGGTTTACTAGCGATGATGAAGGAACTTAGTAAAAAAGGCTCAATCTTCAGTATCAAAGAACATTTGCTTAATCTTCTTACATGAGAGGGAAGATATGAACATGTTTATTTGACACATGACACAGAAGAGGGACTGAGATGAGGACAGTGACAAATTACTATGTAACAGATGCCCCCAAAAGCATGAAGCCCAAGAGAGTGGGAGGGGTGAAATGCTTTATGAAACTGTCTAAACTGGAACACCACCTGGAAAAACCTGCAGGTGCAAGTACAACTGATATCTATGATAGTGAAATACATGTAGTCGAGGTATGGGCACAACCATATGAAAGACATATGAACTAGGTCTGTGGTATGGATGCAACCACCCAGCTAGTAAGACCATGATAATGATAAAGGTATGGTCGGAGCCATCCATCAAAGAGTCATGTAATCATGAACCAATCCCCGCAGCTTGAACATGTGTAATCTTAGTTCGGGGTCTTAAAACCCAACCGGTCATAGTACAAATTCTAGCATGCGAACAGATGTTCTGAGGTCGAGCATGATAGAAAGTCGCTTGAGTACCGGTCAATGATTAAAACCGTTAACAAGCACGAGAGAAACCACCAATAATGCCAATGGCTCTCAAGGTACTGTCTAGTACAAACCATGAAGTGTGAAGAATGAGCTAAAGTCGAACACTCGTGGAATCACCCAATCGATGACCAATGATGAACGTCGACCATCAGGTGTGAAGAACTTGCCATTGAGGCATGCAAGCTCCAAGGTACCAAAGGGGATCTCTAGATCAGTCTCTTAGATAATGAGCTGATGTAGACAAGAGATGATCCGTCGCAGGAGGGCCATAATGTTTCCCCCATCAACGACACGAGATAAGGAACAAGTGGTAGATGGTGAAGCAGAGTATCAGAGAAGGAGGTAAGGATGTGAACTGCAGAAGGATTATACTCTTAAACATGTCAGTGAAATGACTTTGGAGGGTGGCAACATTCAGGTACCAAGGGATCAGAGGCTTGATGGAGATAGCATGGATCAGATGGAATAAGGCTAAATGGAAACCAAAAACCCAGGAAGGCCAAATGACGATGTATGGATATCCCAATCCAACAAGAAGAAAAAGTGTCGATGTTCAAGAGTGACTAGCTACCGTAGGTAACCAATGGCAACTTCCAAATTTTCCCCCACCATTACTGGCGAGTACCCCAATTATTTTTGAAAACAAGCTTGAAGGGGATAGCATATGCTTGTAATATAAGTTTGACCTTCAGTCGAATCCAACCTAGTAATAGTTTAATGAGCCCTAGGGAGGAGAAGCTCGAGTCTCGTCATGGTGATGAGTCCAATGTCATCAGGGTTTAACGAGTCTAACATAGGTAAAACTCGGAGTCTTTTTCTTGTTTAGAGAGTTTGAAAAAGACATTGGAAAGAAAACTCCAGGGAGGTCCTTTTTCATAGATTTGTGTCTCTTGAGCCCGAAAAAGTATAAAATAATACTCGAGAGAACTACTTAACCATTACGATCAAGGATTATTTTTCGTAATTAGTGGCCTTGATCCGAAAAAGTAAAAAAGTGATCAAAGACATGTCGTTTCATAACCAGTATTGAACTTGAAACGACAAAAGTCTGGCGATCTTTTCATGTTTAAATGGTGAGAAAAGAGCTGAAAGTGGACTGCCTTTCAATTCCATTTAATGAGTTAAAAAGGAAAACTCGGCAATCTTTTCATTTTTTACGAGTTAGAAAAAGATCTTAAAGGTGACTCGTCGTAGAGGAATGAGTGGTACAAATGGTAGTAGCTAGTTTCGGCAATGGTGGAACTGCTCAAAACATGTAATGGTCAAGAGGCTGGCTAATAAAACCACTCATCATTGCGGTTCCTCAGGAAAGGAAAAAAAACCAAGTGAAAGCATATGATCAGCCAAAGAGATGGTGGTGATGGAATGAAATAACCAAGGCTCATCTAGTAGAAATTAGCGGATAAAAATGGCAATCACGAGATGTAAATCAGGTATGGGTTCATTTTTACACAAGCTTGAACCATGGAGAACTTTGCTTGGATTTGGTTTCATGTTTACACAAGCTTGAAATGAAAAAACTATGCTTGTTATGAGTTCGCATGTCCCCAGGAATAATAACACAAATCGAGGTACATTCCCCCCAAGCTTCATTGCATTCAATGAGGTGGATGGAATGAAGGTTCACTTTCGAGATCTTGGAAATACTCGACTTGGATTTTATGAGATATTAACCAAAGACTTGATTTGGAAAAGGAGGTGTTTCATTTTCTAATGAGGTCGACACAGTAAAGGAACTATCGTCATAACCCTTGTTTCATTTTTTAACGAGGTTGACACAAGATCAAGAATTTTCCTCGATGATCCTTGTTTCATTTTTTTAATGAGGTTGACACTAGAACAAACTATCCTTGTAACTCCTTGATTCATTGGCCATACGAGAACATGGATCCCAAGAGGTCTTCGTGGGAGGGAAGAAACGCACTCTGGAAGATATACATGTCATGAGGCATGAATGACAAATCAGGTTCCAATGCCCCCAGTACATGATGTATGAGACCATCTACATGATCATCAATAGATGAAGAGATAGAATTGGTAGCCACATAATTGACCTGTGGCAAGGAAGGTACTGCTTGTGGATAAGAACCAATGGGAGATGATGGTGGTACAGAAGGCACCAGGTGACTAAAGAATGACAATTGATCAATAGTCACCATTCTTGCATCGTACGGAAAAGTGAAGAAACAAGAGCTTCTGTGGCATAAACATAGTCACGGCCAAGGAGAAGACAGAAATCTAAATCATCTTGGACAACCATGACGTCTATATAGATGGTTTTTCCCCCCAAAGTAATAGGAAGCTTCGGGAGGATCCTTAAAGGTTGACTGGTTCGTCCGTCAAACGCCAACAGATTCTGTGTGACTGGCACAAGCTGTGGGGAGCCCAAAGTTTTCCAAGTAGTGGAAGGCATAAGATTGACAGACGCACCCTCATCCAAGACAGTGCCAGGTATTGCCTTATCATAGGCATGTACTTTAATCTGGAAAGGCATATAGGATGGAAGGTGGAATGCAGTCAAATGAATCTAGTCAAAGGAAACAACTGAACTACTTGGTGGGGGTATCATATGATTGCCCCATGCTCTACAAGAACCGAAGAAGGACTCTCTTGATCAGTGGGGATAGGAGGGTCATTTTCGAAATTAGTAGAATCTGACGAGATGAGAAGAACATGAGCATGATGCTCTTCCGAAACAGAGTGATCAACAGGTGGTGAACCCAAGTCGACACTCTCTCTGACCAATGGTTGGTCTAGAATAGGTTTAGCACAGCCAGGCTCGGAAAGAGGAGAATGGACAAGAGAAGAATCTAAGTCAATCTCTTTGTCAATGAGGAGAGGGTCTAAAGAGAGCCTTTGATAACCAATTAGAAGTTGGGGTGAAGAAGCTGTAAGACTTTCCAAAATGGCAGAAGCTTTATCCATGAGCAGAAATAGGTGAAGGGGATGGTTGCCTTCTGATAGTCTACAGGGGAATCGAATCTTCCCTTTCTTCTTACCACTACCAATCGATAGGGTAGCATTGACATGAGCTTTAAAGAACAAGGAGGGACGAGCTAGATCATGAGACCATACTTCTAAGATCCTAGGAATGCCAGGACAATCACAAAGAAGATGGTCACCCTTGCAAAATTTACAAGGAAACTTAACCTTCTGCAGAGGAGTAGAAGGTGGTCTGACCTGAGATGTACTCAGAGTAGTAGCTGCATAGATGGACTCGTGTTTATCAGACTTCTTCTTCTTCTTCATCTTCTTCTTCTTCTTAGTCTCCTGGTTACTAGATGTGAAACTTTCACCAGGCGAAGGAGGAGATGAAGGTGAAGAAATAGGGGAAGAAGGCACAGGCTCAACCTTGGAATCAATGTGTCGTGATTCAAATGAAGGAGAAGGTGGAACAGGAGTCATGATGGTTGGTACCACCAAGGTCAAAAACAACCAAATGGGCAGACCAATGGTTAACTCGGGCAAGGACAATGTTGCCATATACGGATCACCGACATTTCCAAAATAAGGAAACAGACCAGGGTTCCCATCTGGGGGAAGACCTTGGCCGGTAGACTCAGGGAATGTTGCCATCGGGAACAAGCCTGAAAAACAATCGAACTGTAATGAAGAACTCTAACTATTACCAGGAATATTTCGTGGGCAGTAAATTTTATGACACAGGAACAAAACTTGACCTTTTCATGTTTCAAGAGTCGAGAAAAGGACGAAAAGGTGACTCTATCTCTTTCGAGGTTTAATGAGCCTGAAAGGACAAGTGCTCAGATGGAACTTTTCTTTTAAGGAGTCCGAAAAGGAACGAAAGTGACTACTCTAGAGAACTAGGCAAAAGGTTTACCAAACATCCCATAAAACTACATATACACCTTGGCGATCATATGAAAACCAAGGACTTTCCGTATGGTAGTCAATCTTCCCGAATGCTATGTTCGGTGCGTTACGGTTTACAAGGTGGCAGACACGACTTCCTAGGGATATAGGATGATAACCTAGTGGGGTCTCCCAACATATACACAACGGTACTGGGAGCACAATCCGTACTAGACCGCTATTGAGTCACAGAAGGAGGAATCACCCAACCTTGAGTGAAAACAATAGTGACTAGGTTTAACGATGCCGGATCACGTTTCTAGCCTAGACCTCTAAATAGTGTGTGTTATTTTCCAATGCATTGTTAAGTTCATTCAATTCATTTTAGAGTTGATCTCAAATTATGTTTCAATTTCCAGGGCCTACTGTATGTATACAACAAAAACTTAGGATGCAGCTAGAGTGAGTGAACCATCTTTCATTTCAATGAACACCTACTTACAGAAAGGTAGAGAGTTCATTCCCAAACCAAGACAAGCGAATGCAAACACTAAGAAACATAATGCATCAATACACTAATCTCATGATGCATCAATACTACTAATGAAAGATTTAGAGTTCGCTTTTCAATTTCTCAAACATGAAAGTTTGAAATGCACATATACTTTCACTTTTGTATATCAAATGAATGCAATCCCTTAATTTATTTTTTTTTGAATTTAAAGAGACAAAAAAGCAAGTGTGAACTGATCGATCCAAACAATTGTGATCTATAATTGGTAGTAAAGAAATCGAATCAACATAAAAAATTGGTTCAATAATCGACACTAAAAATCAACCAGCAAGAAAAAAAGCAACGAAAAAGCCTCAAGCAAATCACAAGACGGTTGTGGATGAACCTTGAACAGACAAGTAACCCAAGCAAACGATTTCTCGACGAAAATTCTAAAGGGCCAGGTCAATTGGTCTAAAAGCACAAGACTTACTCAATGAAATCAAAGAGATAGTACCCTAACCAAAAGCAATTAAAACAAGCTAATGAGAGACAAGAAACAACAAGGGATAGACAAGATTGATGAATTCAGGAGGTAAAGTTGTAAAAACAACTTTACAAGAATCGTTGTGGGTGTCACACTGACAACTAGAGACTAGTTGCTAGTGTTACACTAACAACTAGATACCGTCACAAGTGTTACACTGGAAACTAGAGACTGTCGCAAGTGTTACACTGACAGCTAGAGACCGTCACAAGTGTTACACTGACAACTAGAGACTAGTCACTAGTGTTACATTGACAACTAGAGACCGTCACTAAAGTACACCTATTTTCAATGACAGTACGATTTCAAGAATCGTCGCGGGAATTAAACTAGCAACCCGAGACAAAAGCCAAATAGTCACGGGTACAATGCTATAACATTGGCGATGTCGTCGCGACTATTAGGCTAACTTCAGTGATGATCTTAAAAACAAGGACAGATGAACAAGAAACTCCCAAACAAAAACCAGCGAATCCTACAGATAATAAAGGGATTTCCCAGATTGACCCAAGTAATTGAAAAGACTGATAGTTTATCCCCACAATTCAAGAGACACTAAATCAAAACCAAAACAAGAGCAAACAAGAGAAGAAACATGCAAAGGACTCCCCAGCAGAGTCGCCAACTTGTGATGCAAGAAAGTGTTCCCTCTGCGAACAGAGGCAATCCCTCTAGCCCTAGAGTGGGTCTAGTCACAGCAAGGACAAAACAATAATTAATTCCCTTAAACAGTCATCGTTGGATGCCCACCTCAAATTGGTGGTTGATGAAGTTCTGTTGCAATACTCCAACTTCTGTTTCCTTCTCCTTAACGAGCGGTCAACCTGAAACACCACAAAGAAACAACAGAGCACGTAACTGAGAAACAACAATGATCTATTTACTCACAAAGTCAAGAAGTCATGGGCTATCAAGTAAATTGCATACAAGACATAGGAAATCATCATTGATTGTATTAATGATAAATCAAGAGCAAAGCTTACAACCAAGTCTTGACATCGCAAGCCTTCTCAGAGGGTCCAACTAGTGTGTTTCCCCAAGCATTCACTCTCAAAGATGGGTCTCCCAAATAGAAATATATCTCTCTGTCATTCACAAGCTTTACACAAGGTTAAGGGCACTCCACACCTTGCAAACTACAAAGCCATCCCACACTTGTCACACTCACACCAAAACTATCTACTAAACTCAAAAGCAGCAGTAGCACTATACAACCAAAAGAAATAGCAACTAAGGAACTAGCAGATCATAAGAATGGTGAGTGATTTTATAGGAGGAGGAGCCTTCATGAAATGAGGGATAGGGAGCTTATCCTTAGGGAATGTAGCACAAAAGACGGAACCACCATCCTAGAGGTGGAAAGGCGACCCAAACTAACCCAACAACCAGCTCCAGAAACATCCAGAAGGCTGACTGTTTGAACTAATTCGCCAAATCTGGATCATCGCAGGTCATGAACTGGGGACTAGCGATGACGTTGCAATGATACAGTGCATGACAAAGAACCATCGCGGATTTTAAAGGTTTACTAGTGACGATGCAGGAACTTAGTAAAAAAGGGTCAATCTTCAGTATCAAAGAGCATTTGCTTAATCTTATTACATGAGTGGGAAGATATGAACATGTTTATTTGACACATGACACAGCAGAGGGACTGAGATGAGGACAGTGACAAATTATTGTGTAACAGTCACACACTGCAGTGATTTAATCATCATGCTGCAATTCAGTGTTGTTACTTCGTGTAGTCGACTCTGCCATCATTCTACATCTTCGTCTGAATACAAAGTGCAGGAGCTTTCGCGCTCCCATGAAATCATTCCATCTGTAGTCAGATACAACCAATCCCATTTTCGTGTAGCTATCTTGTAAATACAATCGAGATCATCATCACTATCATCCTCGCGCACTGGTTCAGTGTATCACGCTCCTTTGGCTGGATCTAGCGGTACTACTACGTGTAGTGACTTTTTCTCAAAGATCATTTTGCGCTTCTTCAGATTTATGACTCCGTTCATATCAGTGGCTCAGTCTATTCCTAGTAGTGTGGGATAGGGATTACTGTCATTGACAATCTCTATCACTTCAAAATCCACCTGCGCACTCGCACCTTCAATATCTATTGTTACCCCTTGCAATCCTCCCATGGGAAAAATATTCAGTTGGTTTGCCATTCATAACTGAATAGGGGACCATTGTAGCGCGGGTCTGCCCATGCATTCCCATGTTTGCTTTGGTAATACATTCACATCCGAACCTAGATCTAGGATTACCTGATCCATTTCATACTCGCCGATTTGTGTACTCAACGTCATTTCCCTTCCTGTGCGCAATGCATGTTTTCCAAGTTTCCAAACCACGTGCAGTTCTCCTGATCCCACGCAGCTAGTGATAAGTTCCTATAGTCCTTTGACTACCTTCCTGTTGCACAACAGTTTCATGCATGTCTCCAGAAAGGTAGTGAGCATTGAAGGATCCATCCCTTGTTCTAGTTGATCCTTACTACCTGAAGTGGAGGCCTCCTTGAAGCTCTTCTTAGCTTTCATGAATGTCTCGTTCGCGCGTTCAAAATCAAATTCGAGTTCCTTTTTAGGAGCCTTGCGAGCCCACACACTTTCTTCTGGCTACTTCCCCTTATCATCGCCCATGGTCATACCGCTCCTAAGAATCATGTTTACATTTGGGTCTTCTTCGCGCGACTCAGACCTCATCATCTATAAACTCTGAGTCGGAGGGGGCTGGAGACCCCCTTTTCATGCATCCTCACTATCAACGAAGGGCAGTCTTCCACCTCATGATCAAATTGAGTAAAGTACCAACATGATTTCCTTGTCGAGTTTGTACAATTGCGGGTATAGTTCCATGTCCCTCCGCAATTGTAACAAATTAGTTGTCTGCGACCCCTTCCTGGTCCCATTCCGCCTCGACCTCGACCGTGCCCCTGAAATCCAGCATGCGCCATCCTTGCATTTGGGTTGAGGGCTCGTGTTTCGGTCTGCACCCTGTAGGCAGGAGTTTGATCCATCATTAGTTCGTAGCTTTGGTAGGTGCATTCATCATGACCTACCGACCTACAGAAATTACAAAACAATTGCTAGGACGTCTGCGTATACTTCTGCAATAGATGACAACTATTCGTAATGTGTTTTCCTCCTATCTGATAGATGGCACACCATAATGCAGACACTGCACTCGATCCTACCTGTGCCTCTGGTATTAATGGGATCGGTCCCCCCCTGCCAAGTAGTTCGCAAACACTGGAAAATGGTCTTTGTTGTGCCCTTGGCCTTTGCATTCTATGCACCATACCTCCTCATGCGCCTCTAGATGAGGTGTCCCAGAGGTGTCCTGTCCTATTTCAAACTTTGCATTTCTAGACACATATTTTGCAATTGCGCGTGGATTTGTTGGGCCCCCAAACTAGGGTCTTGTATAGGGGTCTCATGTAATCTCATTACCATTTCTAAAGCTTCAACCTGGGTGGAAAGTTTTTGCTGTGACAACACCATCCTTAAGTGTGGTGTCAAAGATGCTACAAAACATGCACGATGTTGTCCATTTGTCAACGTCATATTGGCTTCACAAATCGTACTCTTCAGCCTTTGGTCCAGATCCTAGGGGGTCTTGCCCAGGAAAATCACGATCTCCTTAAACTTGATGATTAATTGTGTCTCCAATTTTTTCCTGCTAAATTCCCTATTCAGCGCAGCTTGGATTTCTGTGATTCCTATGTTTGGGTGGTCATTAGAATGCTTGATATACCATGTTAATGCACGATCTTACATTGCACTCATCAACGTAGCCTTATTAATATTATCATCCACGACGCCTTGTGCTTCCCATACTTCTATTACCACGAACCGAAATTGGTGCAGATCTTCATTCCCCACTTCTCTGAATACTGGTAGTTTGATCGCACTCGCCATACTGAAATGTGGTGGTGGTGGAGGTGGGGTGGATGGATATGGAGGTGAGGAGGGTGAGACTGGTGGCGGTGTGGGTGGAGGTGGTAAATGCGGAATTCACTGCCTTATTAAACTAACCATGCTTCTCAGAGAAACTTTCGTGAGCTCTTCCTCGCTCTCCTGTGAGGGTGAAATTAAGGGACTAGATTCTAAGTCTTTGCTACCTCTGCTTCTGTAGTTCTTCCCACTTTGCGTAGCTCCGAACATTAATTTATTCACATAACCCACTTTTCACACAATAGCATTGTAGTCCAAGTGTTCAAAGATTTAATATTTACCTCGCGGTCCCTTGAGGAAACATCGCCCTGCCTCACTATAGCTGATGGTCATGTCTACCACAAACTCAATGATAAATCCTCCTATTATTTGGTCTAGCCAATGGTCCACAGATCGTGCGATCTTATCTCCTAACACTTCTAGTCTACGCACTAATTCCAGAGTCCACACTATTGGTCTGTTGAGCCTACACCTTCCCTGGATGTCTGCTAACTTCGCGATCCACTCATACAACTTAGAAGGAAAGGATGCAAAGAAAATTTTGTGGATTTTCGTAACTAGCTTTCCAACCACTATTGCTTAGATACTCGCAGAGTTCTGTTTTCCTGCATTGCAAACTCGTGAATCTTCTTTTCTAACCACTCTTCAATTTATTTCTTTATTGGATTCCAGTGGCACAACATCAGACATCCCTTATGCAGATCCTGGTCCCAACAACGGAACCATTTGTTGGCTTGTATGGGCCTGACCCAGGTTCGGAGGTGATTTAGCCAAGAAAATCCTAGTACTACTGGCCCTTTTGGCAATAGTCCACAGAGCATGGACTGAGGTCTCACCCGAAGTAGTATGGGAGGGTGCTATAACCAGGTTTCTGCACCCTGGGGATGTCTAATGAGCTTCTGGAGGTCTGCGGTTTGACCCTGCGCGCACGTCGCTACACGCACTTGTTATTCCTTCGCAACCTGTGATGCTGCTTCTGCGCAACCCTTCTCGAGGTGCAACCCGTATAATACCCAATCTTCTTGATATTTAATCTATTATTACCCGATTACTTAACTTACTTGTGTAAGACTAATGATTATTACAACATATTCAACAATCATATCAGTGCGTGGGATAACTAAAACAATATAAATGTAAATAAGGAAAAAGCTCAAGCAGATAAATAGAGAAAGGAATCAACTTCTCTTTATTATTCTTCGACCAAGATTACAGACTCGACACTGCCCTGTGCACTTAGCTGCGAACTCTACTAGGCCTCTACACACTCAGCTACAGAGCCTCTTCCTACTACTACGACCCAATACACTTAGACTCTTACTCTATGCTCGAACCATTTGCATTCATCTCTCTTCCTTCTTCACTCTCTTTACAACTTAGAGTCTTGCTCTATTTATACAATCCCATGGTCTACGGACCATGGCTAGGCCAACATGACTTTACATTATATTCCAATACTTTAGGGTGGACAACCCTATGACTTAACCTATACTTCACACTCCGCGCCCACAATTCACAGAGTCTTACAATACCTTTGACCAAAACTTGGGCTTTGAGCTCCAAAACATGTGGGGGGATTCCATGCCCAACAACTGCACCTTCAATTGTAGTTTAGCTATCTAAAGGTTCAGCTCTAGCTGAACTCTAACCATTTCCTCTTTTGCCTCACGCACCCCTGCTGCTAATTTTCGGATGTGTGTCTCCACTGGCTCTTCTGCTTGGATGGCCAACTCTAGGACCATCTAGCAGGCTTCCTCCACCACCTGCAAGATTTGTCTATTCTGCACCACTACCTCGTCACACTACAGGCTCAGCTGTTCAATGTTGATTCACTTCTCGCTAATTACCTAGAGCGCACAACCCTCCCTGACTCGTAGTTCTGCAGTGATTCCATCCTACAAAACATAGAGCGTCTCTCAAGGGAGTGCAACCACATTTAACATTATTCTCTTCAACTCACTAACCTTAGGCCTGTCGACTTCATTTTCTATAATGAGTGCTCCATTTGGTAGCACTATGGTGTTGGTCATCTGGGTGCACAACATTTCCTCAGCTGCAGACGTGTCTATTGCGAGGCCAATTGACACAGTGTCAGTCTGTGGAGTGCGCATCTGAAACTCCTATATCTGTGCCCAGAGGGTGCAAAACACCATCTGGTGTTCCTACTCGAACTGTTGCAGGGCATCCACGGTGACGTCCCTCACTATCTAACCAATGTCGTGTATATCCCCCTTAGTGAGGGTGATTAGGTTGAAAGAAGTCTTTGAAGCCTTTGACTTCTTTCGCGGCCCTACCTTCTCTCTTAGGTGCAGATGTTTCAGCTGGTTGGACGTTGTCCACTGGTCCATGCCACCTTGCTCTGTATCTGTCTCTGGCTCAGGCGAAGGTGACTTCTGTCCTTTGCGCTCTACCTCTACTGCCTTTGGATGCTCTACCACCAACTTCTCAACATCACGCACAGCCTGGGCCTTAGCTGCTGCTACTTCATTTTTGCGCTTTTCTCCCAACTGCGCCATCTGCAGTTTCACCTCTTCCTTTTTCCGCCGCATGGCAGACTTCTCTGTTTCCACTGCAGAGCTGGCTGGAGTGCAACACTCCAGCGGCCACGACTCAAGGACCGCTAAGATGACATCATCTATCACCAGATAGTGTATCTCGTGCCACATCTTCATGGGGTCCTTCCTCGCCCTGACATAAACATGGTGGAAATCTGCCTTGAACTTTGTGAAGCTCGCAGACTGTTGTAGACCATGGGTGATAACCGTGGCTTGCGATTAATGCCCATTCTGATGTTCATCTCCATGAACACCCAGAAAATTTTCTTGTCCCTTATCCTTTGTGCATCCGTGGTTTCCCACAGTGAAGCGTACTTCACTGCCTCTGGAAGGTCCTGTATGATTGTTGGGAACTGGCTATCTTCGAGCAATTCCTATGCCACCAGTACTATGGACAATAGAATCCACACATAGTGAAAATTTTTTCCATGCTCCTGTGTGTTGCAGCAGTTCTTAAGGAACTCTCTGCATAAATAGTTTGCCCAGTTGAATTGGACCCCTTCTATGCATTATGCTGCTAGTGCAACCACCAGCGAGGGTACCTCATCCGCACAGAACTTCCGCATAACCTTTCCTGCCAATATCTATGTCGCGACTTTAACCACAGGGTTGTTGATGCTAGAAATAGTGTACCCTCTCTTATTTTTCTCTAGATTAAAATTCTTCTTCATGGCCTCCATGATGGCCAAATCATCGTTCTTTCTGTCAAAGATGTTTGTTGGATCCTCCCCTTTGCAAGGGAGCTAGGTAATTATGTGAATCAAATGGTCTATGATGGGGATGGGCTCCTCCAACCACAAGCACCCATCATGCACTAAGCAGAGCAACTGTCTGATGACAAAAATGGTCGCTAGGGCGCGATGGTAATGTGTCACCCAGAGTAGGTTTAGAAACCCTACTTTCTCAACTCCTCTCAGCCATTTATGTGGCTCCAATTCTATGATTCCATCCTTCACATATTTATTCCGGCGCATTAACTGCGTGGTTGCCAAATGTGGGAACTTCTCATGGTCCGTGAGATCCCAATCTTCAAATTTCAGTACAGGCACTCACCCTCTCCTTCAAAAATAATGTCGTGAGGGAGCATCGGAGTCTGTAGAGAGATTTTTCTCTCATCTATATATTTGCACACCTTTGCTTTACCCTTCCATGGAGGAACATATGCATGAAACCTGGTAAGAGGGTCCACACCCTGGGTCTCAACCTCCATTTCTACATCCTCCTCCTTTACCATGATTTCTTCGAATTCTTCCTCCAAATTGATAACCTTCTCCTTTTCTTCCATGGCGAGCCTAGTCCTCAGCGGATTTCTAGGTGATATGCACACCAGTACCATGGCCTACTTGTCTTTCTTGGGTCTCATGATGCACGGTGATTTAGGGATTTATACGACTATCCCGGCACTTTCTGGGGCTTCCACTTCTGTAATGGTTTTCATGGATTTCTTGGCAGTAATTACTCCAGGATCTTGTTCAATATATGGGATCTCAATGATCTGGTCCTTCTGGTCCTGCACGATCAACAGAAGGTATCAATGGCTTCTTCAGGTGCTACCATAGTGCGATTCCACAAGTCTCTCAACGTCTTGGGTAATTGCTCAAGCAATGAATTCACCTTCAGAATATCAAACAAGTATGGGTTCATGAGTGTCTATGCACGCAACAAATCAGTCCTCAAATTTCCATGTGTTGTTTGTTGGACAATCCTTTGTAATTTATAATGCCTTTTGAATTTGAATTCGACCGTTCCCCCGACATTCAATTCAATAATTCTCGATTGGTGACAGATTTTCAAGATTCTAGCCCATAAAGTTCACCTTAAATGCCTACTGCCTGCTCCATTTTGTCTCAAACCAAGAATCACATCGTGAATAATGACTATAACGGTCACTTTCTAGCTGACCTGCGCAGCAATGCAGCTACCCTCGCGCTGTCGTGGACCCTGTGACACTTCTCTACTGTGCACAGTCCTGACATCGCGCAGCTCTTGAGCAGAGTGGTTTATAGCCTCGTGCCTCCTTTCAGTTTCCTAGAGCACTAATACTATGCTTTTGTTGGCTAGTTAGATGTTCAGGCCACCTATGTATGGCTTCAAATGACTACCATTTACTTTTCTTGGGAAGAGTTCTCCATTTAACTTTACCAACTGCACCGCACCACCATCTGTGATCTCCTTAATAACATACGGTCCCAGCTAATGCATTCTGAGCTTTCCTAGGAATTTATCAAGCTTACTATCATATAACAACACCAAATCATTCACCTTGAAGGTGTGCAACTTAATATGTCGATTGTGCCAAGCCTTTTCATGTTGCTTTTGGACCTACTGGTGAAATCCAGCAAAAAATGATTCTTCTTTGAGCTCCTCCAGCTGCACGAGCCTCTCCTCCAGGGCTCTGTGATCCATCATACTTATGAGCGCTACTATGTGTGGAATAGGCACAATGTATTCCATAGGCATTACAACTTCCACTCCATAAACAAGCCTAAAAGGTGTCTGTCCCGTTAGTTTCTTACATGTCGTCCTATAAGGCCATAATACTGCATGTACACACAAGTCCCGATCATTTCACTACGCATTGAATACTTTGGTTAGTGTGCCTTCTAGTACTTTTTAAAATGCTTCTACTGTCCCATTATCCTATGGGTGATATGGTGTACTCTTCTGATTGTACACCTGAAACTCTTCCATCAGCACGCTGATTGTTTCGTTCAGGAAGTGCATAGAATCTTCTGCACAGTCGCTCTTCCCGCATAATGTCCTCCCAGGGCACCCCTATGAGCATCCCCAAGGATGCTACTTTGTTCAAATTTGGGTACATACCTTCGTAGTATTTCATCATTCCCCATCTTGTATAGATGCCCAACAATGACAAAGAATCGGTCACGCGCATCACTAATTCCTTCTTCTGCTAGACAAAGTATTCTTTCGGCGCAACTCCAATTGTTAGAAAGTGAATTATATCTTCAAAATGTCCATCTGATATGCACATAGCAAAGAGCTACACGTTGGGTAATCCTTCCTCTAGACTAGTAGGTTCCTCCCCTGTCTCAATGTGCGACAGGTGATTTGGTCCTGCGTTCAATCATCCAGGCTTCACAACAACTTCACAATCATATTCTTGAAACAATAAAATCCATCTGCATATGCGACCCCCCAACACAGGCTTATTGACCAAGTACTTCAGTACAAAATGATCTGTATACATCTTAAAGTGTCCTCCTAGCAAGTAGTGTCGATACTTCTAGAGCGCATACACCATAGCTAGTCCCTTGTGCTCAGTGGTGGAATAGTTATTTTTTGCTTTGGATAATTTGTGACTCGCGAACGTGATAGGGTGATCCAAGCCTTCTCCACCATCCTATGTTAGTACTACCCCTAGCACTATACACGACATGTCAACATGGACATTGTTGGGTAGCAGATCCCCTGCATAATGGTTTTGGGGCTTAAAGCCCACAATTTTGGGTAATGGTATTGTAAAGGCTCTGCAAAGTACGCGGAGCACGAATTGTAATGTTTCAAGTCAAAGGGTAGTCTTCCCTAAAATATTGTAATCTAATCTAGAATGTGTTGGCCTACCCATGGTCCGTGGACCATGGGAATGTATAAATAGAGCGAGGCTCTTAGTGTAAAAGTTAGCTTTGGTTAGAGTCGATATTAAGAGATATGGGTTTCTGAATGCAATATTTGCTTTGAGTTTGTAAGTCTGAGTCTTGGGTTGTAGGAGTAGGAAGAGGCTCTGCAACTATGTGCGTAGAGGCCTAGTAGAGTCCGCAGCTATGTGTGCGGACCCCTGCAGCTGAGTGCGTAGGGTGGAGGTGAGATTGTAACAAACAGAAGTTAATAAAAGATAAGGTGATTTTGGAATATTGTGTATTTGTGTGTTTATGCTGTTGTTATATTCTTATGCATCTATCTACAGTTTATGATTGTGCGCACTTGTTATGAATGTTGAAAGATTAATAAGAATATTGGACCCACAAAATTAAGTCAGATCTATAATAATAACACAGAAAGGATAAAGGATCTAGACAGTGCCTCTTCACGCTCTTTACAGAGCTACTCAAAGGTTACACAGCTGCGCGGAGTAGCACAAGCATGCAGGATCGGTTCACAACCTTTCTAGATCTCATCAAGATGTACCTAGGGTGTGGAAACCTAGTTCTAGCACCCTCCCATACTACCTCGGGGGAGACCTCAGTCCGCACTCCGCGAATTGTTACCGAAAGGGCCAATAGTTCGGGATTTGTTTGGATAAAAAACTTCTAAACCTGGGTCAGGCCCCAATAAGCCAACAAATGGTTCCTTTGCTGGGATCAGGATCTGCCTAAGGGATGTCTGATGTCAGAACACTGGAACCCTACAAATAAGGAAATTGAAGATTGGTTGGATCAGAAGCTTTGCGAGTTCCTAACACAGGAAAATAGGACTCCACAGATATTCGAGAAGAGGTGGCTGGATCACTACGTATATATGAAAATCCATGATATCTTCTTCGCGGCCTTCTCTTCAGAGCTGTATGATTAGATCGCGAGGTTAGCCGACAGCCAGGGAAGGTACAAGGTCGATCAACCGATAGTGTAGACTTCGGAGTTAGTGCACAAACTAGAGGCATCAGAAGATAAGATCGTGCGCGCCGTGGAGCATTGGCTTGACTGGATAATAGGAGGGTTTATCACTGAGTTCACGATAGACACAACCGTGAGATATAGTGAAGCAGAATGACATTTTCTCAAGGGACCGTGAGGTTTGTAGATCAAATCCTTAAATACCTGGATTAAGATGTTGTTATGTGAAAAACGAGTTATGCGAATACATTAATGAGTGGAGTAATGTGGAGCAGAAAGATCTACAAAGGGATCGAAGGGTTAGGGAATAGTCATTTAGCTTCACCTTTGCGAGAGAGTGAGGAAGAGCACGCTAGGGTTTCTCCAAGAACTGTGGTTAGTTTGATAAGACAGCTCATTCTGCAATTATCATCTCCACCTACGCCTTCACCTGTTTCACCTATTCACCTCCGTCGTCACCCACCCCACCTCCACCAACTCCACAGTTCAGCATAGCAAGCACGATCAAGCTACCCATACTCAAAGGAGTAGGGAATGAGGACCCGGACTAGTTCTGGTTCGTGGTAAGAGCAGTGTGGGAAGCACAAGGGGTCACGGATGACAACATCAAGAAGGCCACATTGGTAAGCGCACTGCAGGATCGTGCATTGACATGGTATATCAAGCACTCGAACGATCACCCAAATGCAAGAATAGAGGAGATCCAGAATGCACTGAACAGAGAGTTTAGCCAGCCAAAGTCCAAGACACATTCAATCATTGGGTTTAAAGAGATCGCGATGCTTCCAAGTGAAACACCCTGGGACTTGGATCAAAGGCTGAAAAGTATGATCCATGAAGCTAATATGACGCTGACGAATGCGCAACACCGCGTGTGGTTTGTGGCATCTTTGACACCACACCTGAGGATGGCGCTGTCACACCAGAAGCTCTCAACCTAGGCAGAAGCATTGGAAATGGTGATGAGGGTGCATGAAACACCGATACAAGATCTGGGGTTGGGAGTTCAATAAATCCACGTGCAGCTACAGAACCTATGATTGGAAATGCAGAGTTTCAAGTAGGATAGGGCACTTTGACCAGAAGCGCACGAAGAAGTGTGGTGCATAAAATGTAAGGGCCAGGGCCATGATAAGGATCACTGTCTAGTATTCACGAACTATTTGGTAGGAGAATCTCATGGGAGCGTGATAGTTCCTGTACTTCGGATTCAGATGAAGAGATAAAACGTTGGCAGAATCGGTTGCACGAAGTGACAACGCTGAATTGTAACATGATGTTCGATCTCTGCGCTGCATAACAAACGAAGCAAGAGAACTGCCAACCTATGATGGGGTAATATGAGTGGATGAGTTCTTGGATGAATTTGAAAGTGCAGTACCTGAACAATAGTGGTACGGTGTGATGGAATGGGCATTGCGCACAACACTCGCACGATGGCGGAAGACACACCACAAGAATATTGGAAACTTACGCAAATGTAGAAAGTGGATGCACATACGATTTGGAAGTCCCCAACGACAAACGTGAGTCGGGTAGCCAAGACGAAGCAGTCTACGCGCCCACTTGTGTCGATGGGTGCAGTCGTGTGCTGTGCAAGCACATCCTAGACTGAGGATCGAAAATCAAAACCCGACGTAGTAGCAGGAAAAGTGACAAACATTCCACGTCAGAGCCTTCACAAAGCTATGCGGAATCATGAATAAAGTCTACCAAACAAGACAAGCTAATTGGGAGCTGCACGTACTGGCAGTCTGATGGGCTTATAGGGCCATGTGCAAGAACTTGAGCGTAGAAATGGTTCTGTAGACAATGAGCAGAGTCAAATGGTTCTGTAGACAATGAGCAGAGTCAAGGCCATAGATTTGGGAAATAATCCTCACTCAATCACCCCCATAATTGTGACAATGCACGAGGACCAGAGTGAAGAGAGTATGCAGCCGCGTGAGGATGAACATATGCAGATTCAAGAAGCCATTCAGCGAGGGAACCTTGAGCTTCGTGAACTCGAGGAGGATCGGGTATGACTAAAGCAGGAAAACATATTAATGGACGAGGATATCAGAAAGCTGGAAACCAAAATCTCACAAGCATTATGCATTGACAGAAGGACGAGGCCACGTATGGGCAGCCCTACCACTGCACTAGAAGACTGTCACTGAGATTTTTTGGCTATACTACCATGGCTGTAACTGCACCTTATCAGACAAAGTCATCAAGGAAGCACACCACATAAGGAAGAAAACGAGGTGTTGACAGGTGTGAGGGTAACTAAGGGAGGGCCATGGACTGGATTGAAAGGTGACTTGAAGCCTCGCACCAGTCATGCGCCCACTTGAATATCCGTAGGAAGCATAGTCTCAGCTCTCCAAGCAGTTGAAAGAGGGTGTGAGATTATAAACAAGTATGTATGGGAGCTGCACGACACAAAAGATGCGCGTAGGATCAGCATGCTACACAATTCACGTTCGCTCACAAGGGACTATGCTGCCGCACGGACAGGCTGGAAAGTGACCATTGGTGTCACTGTTCATGACAGGATGGCCAATTTAAGACAACAAGGAGTGGATGGCGAGCAATTAAGACACAGAGTTAGAACTAGATTTGGGACTATCTACTGCCAGTCTCGCATTAATGAGCCAAATTTGGGGGGAATGGTCGAATTTGAATACAAAAGGGCCTATAAATCACAAGTGGCCCTCCACCAAACAACCCTTGGCATTTTGTGAATTAAGTTGTTGCGTTATCAAGCAGGCATGAACCTGATGAATGAGGAGGTTGTAAGAGCAAGCCCCTGGTTTGAAGCGTTGTCGTAGGATACACCGGAGTCCCTGATCAGAATCATGTCAACAACCAAGGGAGCCACACAGTGTTTTACGCCACCAATAGGGGATGCACCAGAAATCCCTAAATCACCCCGGACACTGAGGCCCAAGAAGGACCCACGGGTAGCAGGACTAGTCCGTATGTCTCCGCGAAATCTGCAATTCGACAAACTATCGATGGAAGAAAAGGGCAAAACAGTTAATATTGAGAGTGACGATGAGGAGGAGGATCCTTCGACCTTTTTCAAAGAGATGGAACTAGAGGAAGAGATGGAAGAATACATCCAGCTAGTACGCGCCACATCAAAACTGCCCAAGTATGTACCTCCATGGAAAGGGAGGGTAAAGGTACCTAAAGATTTGGATGTCGTTAAGAGCACACTCAACACCCCGTTCCTCCCTGTGGGAGTTCTATTCGAAGGTTCGGCTATGGGCCACATTACCACTATGAAGTTTGAAGATTGGGACCTCGCAGAAAGGAACAACTCTCTTGCAAAAATGCAACACAAGCTTCAGCAGACATTGAGTATACTGAACCAAAGATCGCAAGCTTGCTGTTCTTGCACAAAAAGTTCACGCATTTGACATCTCAACTAGAGCTAAAATCCTATGAGGGGTCACTTTTTGTTAACCTAGCAGAGTAGAATGAGAATCATCAGTTAAGCAAATTAGTAGGGGCAATGGAGTAGGAGCTTGAAGAAGCGTTGCAAGAGGAAATGATGGAGCAACAAATTGTGGTGGACCGCGAAGCTTTGGCAGCGTGACTCGCCACACTGATGGGGTGACTTGAGGGTGAGTTACGATGTTTGTGTTGGGGGCTTATTGGGTAGCACATCCCCCGCATAATGATTTTGGGGCTTAAAGCCCACAATTTTGGGTAATGGTATTGTAAAGGCTCTGCGAAGTATGCGGAGCGCGAATTGTAATGACTCAAGTCAAAGGGTAGTCCGCCCTAAAATATTGTAATCTAATCTAGAATGTGTTGGCCTACCTATGGTCTGTGGACCATGGGAATTTATAAATAGAGCGAGGATCGAAGTGTAGAAGTTAGCTTTGGTTAGAGTCGATATTAAGTGATATGGGTTTCTGAATGTGATATTCACTCTGAGTTTGTAAGTTCGAGTCTTGGATTGTAGGAGTAGGAAGAGGCTCTGAAGCTGTGTGCGCAGAGGCCTAGTAGAGTACGCAGCTGTGTGTGCAAACCCCTACAACTGAGTGCCCAGGGCGGAGGTGAGATTGTAACGAACAAAAGTTAATAAAAGATAAGTTGATTTTGGAATATTGTGTATCTGTGTGTTTATGTTGTTGCTATATTCTTATGCATCTTTCTACAATTTATGATTGTACGCACTTGTTATCAATGTTGAAAGATTAATCAGAATACTGGACCCACAAAACTAAGTCAGATCTGTAATAATAGCACAGTAAGGATAAAGGATCTAGACAACCCCTCTTCGTGCTCTTCACAGAGCTACGCAAAGGTTAGACAGCTACGCGGAGTAGCACAAGCGCATAGGATCGGTTCACGACTTTCTAGATCTCATCAAGACATCCCTAGGGTATGGAAACCTAGTTCCAACACCCTCCCATACTACCTCGCGTGATACCTTATTCTGCGCTCCACGGACTGTTGTCGAATGGGCCGGTAGTTTCGGAATTTGTTTGGCTAAAACACTTCTGAACTTGGGTCAGGCCCCAATAATCCAATAGACATGAAACTCCTTCTTCCAATTCGTGAAGACTAGAATCAACACAGTAACCATCTTTTCTTTCAATACATCTAGGATTTTCTTACAGTCATCGTTCCAACAGAACATGACATCCGTTTTCAATAGCTTTTCCATCGGCACAGTGATCTGGGCATAGCCTTTAATGAACTTCTTATAGTACCCTGTATGTCACAAAGTAGCGCACAACTATTTCGCACTCCATGATGCTTCCAAACTCAGAATCACCATGATTTTTGTGGGGCCTACCATCAACCCTTGTTTACAAACCACATGCCCCAACAGGTTCCCGAAAGGAACGAGGAACATACACTTCTTGAGGTTGAGCGCGATTCGGTATCTTCGGCATGTATCTAGCATTAAGTGCAGGTTCGTTATGTGGCACCTAACCAGCCCAAAATAGCCCAGTCATCAAAATAGACCTCCAAGAACTTATGAATATATTCCCTGAATTCCACAAAAACCACGTGCAAAAAGATAGCAAGGGCATTCTTCAATCCAAACAACATGACAATATATTGAAAGAAACCCCACTCAATCGCAAAGGTTGTCGTGCTCCTATCCTCTGACATGATTTTGATCTGGTGGTACCTTATGAAAGAATATGCTTCTCGACTGCCTACATTGTCCAACAACTCATCCATGAATGGAGTTGGGAATGGATCATGTACACATGCGTCATTCAATTTTATGAGATCCATGCATATTCTTATTTCTTCCTTCTTCTTCTTCTCTTGTACCACCATTGGCCTTACCCAATCATATTCCTCCATAAGCTCAATGACACCTGCCATGAGCATCTTATCTAGTTCTACGTGGACATTCTCCTTGTATTTTGGATTTAAACGATATGGCCTATGCTTAATTGGCTTCGCGTCGGGTTTTAACGTGATCTCCATTACCCCTAAATCTTCGATTATTCCCTTCAAATCCATAAACTTGGTTGGGAATAAGTCCTGATATTCACAGAGTAATTCAGCGACCTTAATCATTGTCACATTTTCCCAATAGTCTCCAATCTTCATGAATTTAGGTTCCACCTCTGTACCAATATTCACTTTCTTAGTCTTCACCGGCTCGGTTATGTCAGGGTTCTCAATCTGTGGTCCTTGAACCTCGAGGTGGCCTTCTGTCTCTGGAATGTTAATTTTCTATGGATCTTCATCTTCTTCTTCAGTAGTTACATTATAACATTCCAACGCGTAACTCAGCTGAGTAGCCCATTTAGGCTGAATCAATTCTACCAGCTCCTGTGGTATCCTAAAGATGGTTGCTTTTACCTCTTGTAGTACTTCCTCAATACTATCCCACCAATCCTCAAAATTGAAGGTCATCACAAACCCTTTGTGCAGAACATCCCATTCACCTGTCTTGTGACAGAGCTCTATTTCTATACACCAGTTCATTGGTATAACATCCAGGGTATGACAAAACAGGTGCACCCACTCAGGTTGTAGCTTTTCTCCATATGCTTGTGTGCACTTGGCCAGATGCTTGCAGAGATCATCCTACCCATTGTACTTATCTATCAGTCACACCCTAGGCTTCCCAAATCATGTGCACATCATTTTCCTACATTCGCGCTAGTCGTTAAAGCTCCCTTTGTATGTACCCCACCATCTTGCGAGCATAGCGCGCAGTACCCAGTCCAAGGTATGGAATCATTGCTTTTCCGGAACCTCCCTTTCAAATTTATTCAAGAAGGTATCTACCTCACTTAGACCATCATAAGTAGGCAAGTCTCTTACCTCTTTCAATACATAGCGTAGTGACCTTGTCATCATATTACAATTCAGTGTAGTTACCTCATGTAACTGATTCTGCCATTGCTCCGTTTCCTCATCTGAATCGGAAGTACAAGAGCATTCGCACTCCAATGCAATCCACCAATCCATGATGGGATTCACCCAATCCTGGTTTCACATTGTTATCTTATAAATGGAGTCCAAATCACCATCACTTTCATAGTCACGCACTGGCTCCATATAATGTGATCATTCAGCAGGGTCCAGGGGTACAATTACTCGTAGTGACTTCTTTTCAAAAATCGTTTTTCACTTTTCAGATTGATCACCCTATTCATGTCAATGGACCAATCAATTCCTAGGAGTGCAGGGTAGGGATTGCTATCATCGACAATCTCTATCTCTTCAAAGTCTGCCAACGTGCTCGCTCCCTCAATATCCACAGTTACTCCCTACAATATCCCCATGGGTATTATTTTTTGTTGGTTCGCCATCCTTAGCTGAATTGGAGACCACTACAATGTAGGTCACCCCATTTTCCCCCATGTCTATTTCAACAGAACATTCACATCTGATCCTAAATCCAAGATGACTTGATCCATCTCATATTCTCCGATCTGCACGGTTAGTCTCATCTCTATTCCCATTCTTGTCTTATGTTTTCCGATCTTCCTAACTATGTGAGATTCTCTTGGCGTGGTCCTAGCACATCTGTTAATGAGTTCATGTAACCCTTTCACCACTTTACTGTTGTGTAGTAGCTTCATACATGTTTCCAGGAATGTTGTGAGCATATATGGGTCCATCTCCAGCTCTGGTTTATCTTTGCTTCCTGAAGTGGAGGCATCAGTGAAGCTCTTCTTGGCTTCCATGAAGGTTTCCCAAGTGTGCTCCAAATCAAACTCTTCTTCTTTCGCTGAAGATTTATGAACCCAAGTACTATCTTTAGGTTGTTTGCCTTTATCATCTCCCATTGCGATTCCACTTCTGAGCACAATGTTCACATTCAGATCTTCCTCGCACAACTCAGACCTCATCATCTACAGGTTCTGAGTCGGGGGAGGTAGTAGTGCTCCTTTGTCGTGTATCCTGGCTATCATTGTAAGATAATATTCTATCTCATGATCAAACAAGGTGCAATACAAACACAATGGGTGTGTTGGATTCATGCAATCACGAGAATAATGTCCTGGCCCTCTGTAATTGTAGCATATCAACTGTCCACGACCTCTTCTAGGTCCTCCTCCACCTCGGCCTCATCTGTGCCCCTGAAATCCTCTTTGCACCATTCTTGCATTTTGGTCAAGGGGCTGCATTTCGGCCTAAACTCTGTAGGTGGGAGTACTATCCATCATTAACTCGAAGCTTCTACAAGTGCGCTCATCGTGTCGCACTAACCCACAAAAGTTGCAGAACCACTGTTGTGAATTTTGTGTATACTTCTATAACAAGTGTTAATTGTCCATGGCATGTTTTCCTACTATTTGACATATCGTGCACCACAAATCAGGTGCCTTGCTAGGTCCTGCTTACACTCCTGATATTAAAGGCATTGGTCCCCCTCCCGTGAGGTAATTTGTGAAAATTGGGTAGTGTTCCTTGTCATGACCTCGACCCTTGCATTTTATCCATTATACCTCTTCGCACACTTCTGGTCAAGATGTCCTATCCTATTTCATAATCTGCATCTCAAGGCATAAATTCTTTAGTTGCACGTGTATCTACTGAACTCCTAAGTTAGGATCCTACATAGGGGCCTCATGTAGCCTCATAGCAATCTCTAAGGCCTCCACCTAAGTCATTATCTTCTGTTGTGATAGCGCACTCCTTAAATGTGGCACTAGCGAAGCTACAAACCACTCGCGATGTTGTCCATCCATTAGATTCATATTAGCTTCGTGAATCATACATTTCAGCCTCTGATCTAGCTCCCAAGGAGTCTCACCTAGTAGCATTGTGATCCCTTTGAATCCAATGATCGACTCTGCTTCAGACTTCAGCTTGCTAAATTCTCTATTTAGTGCTACTTGGATATTCGTGATTCCCACATTTGGATTATCATTGGAGTGCTTAATATACCAAGGCAGCACATGGTCCTGCAGGGTGCTAACCAGTGTGTGTTTTTTATATTGTCCTCTGTAACTCCTTGCGCTTCCCATATAACCCTTACCACGAACTAGAGTTGGTCCGGATCCTCATTTCCCAAACCTTTGAACACAGGTGATGAGCCCCAAAAATGGATAATTATTTGGGCTCATTCAACCTCCTAATTCGACTTAATCCACCATTCTCATTAGTTTATTGCATGTTTTAGATTATATTTATGCTAATAGAGTGAATTGAGTTAGTCATTATACCAACAAGTCTAATGGGTGCTTTGTGTATCCTTTTTGGTCAATTTGGAGACAAAATTGAAGGTCTTAATGAGCACTTGGCAACCAAATTCGTGGGAGAACAAGGGAGAGGATTTGTAGGGATGTGTCCCCTTCATTTATGGGCCCTTACCTCGAATTCGCCACCATCATCTCGGAGTTCAAGGGCCACCAAATCAATTAGCACAAGGGCAGCCAAGCAAGTCAAGTAGAACTGCTATTAACTACAAGTTTTCGGTAGCCGAGTCCCTAAAGTTTAGGAGGACTGTTGGGGTCCTCAATTTGTATAAATAAGAAGGCTTAGGGCCTCATTTTGGTTAGCTAGTGGTTAGTCATTTTGCAGCTAGGAGTTAGCCAATGGTTAGTCATTTTGTAGGCAGAAGTTAGCTAGTTTGTATTTCGATTTTTAGGCAATAGATTAGTTTTGCTGTCATCTCATTTTCAAGTTCTCCTTGTGGACAGTTTTGATGTAACTCTTCATTTCTTGATCAATAAATATGAATCCAGCTTTGCACCAGCTCTAAATCTCTCTTAGGAGGTTGTAGCTCTTGGGGTTGGGCCCATCTCAAGCACCCAGTACCTCCTTTGTTTACCTTTATGTGTCTTTGTTGCATTCTTAGAATAAAATCTGCCATTTAGATCTAAATCTTGTTTTGTTATTTAGGTTGCTTTTGATGATTAAAGTAGATTTTCATATTCAGATTGATTTGATAGGTTAATAACATAAAGGATCCTTAGAAAAAGGGCTCAAGCACCTCTGATCTTACCTCTCCCTCAGTGGGATCGTGAGTTGGGACAAAGGTGACCTTGCTGCCCAACAAAAACACTAGTGTGCTTGTCCATGCAATCTTTGGTGTAATGTTTTCATTTGCAGGAGTTAATCATGCGTTCAGGCCTTTTGAAATGCTTCTTTTCTTGAGTGCTGTACATGGTTCTCTTTATGAATAAAGTTGTTGTTCATTTGTTTCATTGACAATTAGACTAGATTAGCTAAGATTTCGATTGTGTGCAGAACTTAGTTGATTCAGTTAAGTGTACACTGTGCAGGGCATCTCCATCTCTCTCTCATTCACCCAAGCTTCGTCCAGGCCAGCTGCTCCATCTCCTAGTTAGGCTCCTCATCTCACAACTGTCTTTCTGCCCACGTAACCCTACCTTATTTCTCCTCCATTGTCTTAGCCTTCTTTAAGTCAAGCCAGCTTTCCACACCCTCTCACCACTCCAACCATTAGTCCTTGGGTCATTTCAGGCCCCTACTCTACCTCCCTATACATTCATGCACCTTACCTCACTCACCCATCCTCCAAAATCCAATTTTTAAACATCCTGTAGAAAAATTACAGAACATCCTGTAGAAATCCTAAACATCCTGTAGAACCCCTGCAAACTTCCTGTAGAAGCTCACGAATGAGGTTTCTTGATAGCCAAACTTTGTGAAACTCTCTGGAAGGGTGTTAGGGACCCCTTAGGCCCTCTTTGTACCATCCCAACCTTTTCCAAGCATTTCTCCTCCTTGATCCACCCCTGCACAGTGAAAATCCAGTTAAAAGAACATGCATGATAATTCTAATAACTCAGTCAAAAATACAAAAAGATGTTTTCTTCAGCTAGAGGCAGTGTAGACACATGTATTTTACCTTCATAGAAGTAATGGCATCTCTTCTTGTAGTTTTCATTCTCTCCTTTGCATCAGTAGGACTAGTTGGTAGAATTAGGGTTTGCTAGGGTTTGTGTTTCTTTTTGGCTTTCAGTTTCTTTCCGCAAGTAGATTAGCTTCCTTTGAGTTAGCTTTCGTCCATCAGTTAAAAAGCTTCTTCTAAGAGCTCATAGAAGTTAGCTTGAGCCCCTAGCGGACTTGTGCCAGCTGACCAAGTGATAGTTGCGGCAAGAGCTAGTACTTGTGCATACAGCACCGTCGCTTCCAAGTTTGTTACGAACTACCGGGTTGATAAAATTAAAGAAGGGAGCCTCAGGAGTTGCAGCATTATTGCTGCAATACTGGGGCCCACCATCTTTTTGGCGCCGTTGCCGGGGAAGCGTCAAAGTATTGGTGATTGCTGCTATTCTTCTATTTTCTACTACAACCTTCTGCTAAGTAGTTTATTTCATTTCCATTATGCAATTTCGTTTATGCAAAAGTAGATTAGCATTTCCCGCTTTCATAGATTAGCATTTCAGTTCTGCAATTTCATTTCTGCAAGCGTAGATTAGCATTTCAATTATGCCAGCATAGCCTAGCATTTCATTCCTGCAATTTCATTTGAGAAAAATAGATTAGTCCTTTCCTGCTTTCATTTCAATTCCGCATTTTCATTTTAGCAAGATAGTTAGTTGCAGTTCAATCTATTTCAGTTTTGCAGGTAGAAGTAGAAAAAAAGAAAAAATCAACCAAAAAGATTTCCTTTCATTCCTGGTAGGAGTAGAGATAAGTTAGAAAAATATTTTCACAACACCCCCCTTTGCTTCACACAGCCAACCTTCTCTCTTCTTGGATGGCTGTGACTAAGAAGAACCCCTGGGTGGACATCAAGACATATCTGAAGAACCTCTAGGGGAGAAGAAGAAGAAAACATTCCTCTGGAGCAAATGGCTACAAGCAGAAATGTTGGGAGCAGCACCTTGTCCAAAGACGAATTTGAAAATCAGATCGAAGATTTCAAGAGTGATATGAGGCAGTTTCTTGCCATGCAACTGGATACCTTGCGGATCCAAAAGAAGCAATAAGAAGCCAAGAGGGCTTTGGCCATTTTTTGTCCTAGGTGCACTAGAAAGCATCCTAGGAACGAATGTCCATTGTACTCCCTAGAAGTGTGTTTCATCTGTGAAGAATACCATCCTACGGATCAGTGCCCTTCCTTACCCAGAATCAAAGCTGCATATCAGAGAGCCAAAGGAGCCACTGAACCACTCTATTATATGAACCAAAGGAGGCCACATGGACCTAGATCTTACGAGCAAGAACTGCAAGGGACATCCGAGACCTATTATGACCCTTATCAAGCCACTTTCATGCCTTCTTGGGGTCCCCCTGCTCATCCTTCCTGGTTCACACCTCCTCCTTGTTCCTTCACAGATCCATATTTTGCCCAACCAGTTGCTCATTCATTTCACTCTTATGCTCAACCACAGCCTCAGTGGAATGCACCTCATCAGGAGTGGAGGCCCCAATACAACACTCCTCCCGCTTATTTTCCTCCACCACCTGCTCATCCACAACCATCACCTCCTACTCCACCAAGGCAGCCCCAAATGCCTACCCAACCACAACCCCATCCACATCCATCTCAAATATACACCCCCACTCAGCTACCCATACCACCATTTCCAAACTCGCACATTGGAATAGCTCAACCTAATTACAAGGCTGAGGCACAACATGTCCAAACAACTGCTCTTGAGCTCAATGATCTTCACCATAGCTCAGGAAGAGTGTTGCAAAAAAGATACTATATTGAAAGCATTGAAGGACCACATCAGGCAAAAGAAGATTCAGAAGAGGAAATCAAAGAACCATGGGCTTTACTTGATGAAGAGAAGACATCAGAAGCAGAGATAAAGAAAGATCCTTCATGGTTACCATCAAATCTTCCATGTATTCAAGAGAAAGATCAGCAAAAAGAGGAAGATGAGGAAGTCATGTTAGAAGGTGACATGAAACATGATCCAGATCAACAAAAGAACCAAGGATATCAGAGCTATATTGAAATATGGTTTCAGACGGTCACTAAGTTGCAGCAGTACTCTCTTCTTCAGCTATGTTTGATCCCTTCAAAGTCAAATCATTTGGTCTCTGAAATCCGGATAGCTTTCAAAGCATGCACTTCAAGCCACCACATCATTCTATCTCTAATCTCGATGTGCACATGGCTCCATTGGAAGTATTCTTATACTTGAAAAGAATTTTGTTTTTCAAGTAGGGTAGGGTAGAAAAAAAAAAGAGAAAAAAGAAAAAGAAAAATGAAAATAAGATGAAAATAAAAATCTAAGGTGAAAACCTCCTCGGAGGTGCCTTAGATTGGCTCATTGATTGAAAACCTCCATGAGGCGGTCAATGGGTTTGGAAAAAAGAGAGAAGAGAATGAGATCTCTGGGTGAAAACCTCCCTTGGAGGCGCCCAGGGCAGGCAATTAGGGTGAAAACCTCCATGAGGCGCCCTAGTTGTTTTTCAAAAAAAAAGAGAAAAAGAAAAAGAAAAATAAATCTAATTTCAATTGAATAATTTCAGGTTGCAGCAATGACATTGCAGGTCAGGAGAATCACTCAAAACAAAGACAAAGGAGTTTTTGTGCCTTCTAGAGGAAGTTCTATATTTCTACGGGAAACATCTTGTAGAACCTTCAAGCGAGCCAGATTCGATTTTGGAAGGGGATCTAAA
Source organism: Pinus tabuliformis (assembly GCA_031772625.1). Lineage (NCBI taxonomy): Eukaryota > Viridiplantae > Streptophyta > Pinopsida > Pinales > Pinaceae > Pinus > Pinus tabuliformis. The sequence goes on from CM062804.1 coordinate 874,916,756, forward strand.
GCTTGGAATCCATTGGTTATGCCTGCAAGCATCCATGTTCCCATTCCTCACCCTTTTCCATCATCTTTTCCACCTCATTGTGCTTCTACAGGAAGTTCCTGTAGGAATTGTAGGAAGCTAGAAATGGATTTCAAGAAGGTGGTTTGGCAAACATGGTAGCTTCCTCAAGGGTTCAGAAGTCCTCCTGCACTTTTCAAACTCCTCCTCCATCATCTCCCTGCCTGCATCACAACCCAAGCTCAATTTTTCTTACCATGCAACAAAATTGCAGAATGCCTTGAAGTAAAAATACCTAGAACAAAATTTGTTTTTGCCCTAACTTGAAAACCATGCATCCATTTGAAAAACCATTTTATGGGGAATTGTACAAGGGTGATGTAAACATGCCTGAGCAGTTTCAGCCAATTCCGGTGCATGGTTTCCGAGAAATCAGCCTCCATCTCCTTCAGCCATTTTTGAATTTTCTCCATATCTGTGCATCCGTTTGAAAACTTGTTTCATGGGAGATGCACATGGGTGATAGTAGCCTACCCAAGCAGTTTCAGCCAATTCCGATGCACGGTTTCCAAGAAATTGATCTATGAAATCTTCAACCATTTTCAATTTTTCTCGAAATCTGTGCATCCATTGATCGCAATTTTTCTATGGGAGATGAATAATGATGATAGGAACATGCTTAGGAAGTTTCAGATTGATCCGGTTTACCGTTTGGGAGCAATGGCGAAAACAAGTTCTAGTCCTGTGAAAATTGAGCAGCAGCAGCTTGAAGTTGCAGATTTGAATGTGGAAACAAGTGCTTGTAGCTTAGATCTGGTCAGAGGACACCTGCACAAGGAAAACAACCAAAAAATTAGCAGCCAAGCCACATGCAACCGCAAAAACCAGTGCATGCAGCAAATGACAGGCCACAGCACGTCACAGCAGCCATTGGACTTCTAGGTACATGACTGAAACTCATTCCTCTGATTGCATGAATGTAATTTAGAAACTGCATGAGCAATGAGATGGTCGGGATTAAAAAAATCAGTGGCCAGCTAAATGACCACCATCATCCAGTTCAATAGTGCTCGGTGGGTGAATGAGACACGTGCGCTCAGCCATCTCAAGAGGGAATTAGAAAACCAGTAGTGATGGACAGTTAAACTTCAGCATGATTGATGGACGAAATTAGAGGCAGAGAAAAAATAGTTAAGCACAGCAGGGGGCCAACAGTTTGCATGGGCCAATGCACGTCTCTGCCACCTCACCACAAATCACGCCACAATTAAAAATGCTCGGCTGACTCTCACCATCCGCTGATTAATTTGCACTTGCAACATTCTTAGCTGAAGTATGCATCCTCTGCTCCCACAATTGGTTAACCTATCGTCCTCCACTGAGCTTTGCAGCCTGGTTCGAATTTCTCTAGTGTATCAGGCTCACTCAAAGGCAGAATAACATTCTACAGGAAACGGGAGGGGTCTTCTACAGGAAGTACGTTATATCCTTCTAAAGTAGAGGAGCCTGAGTTTTTCTTCATCAAGTTTGGAGCTTGAAGAAAGGTAGGCTCAAAAACACCATTCCCATGCATGATATTTCGAAAGGTGGTGAACTAGCTTGGTTGAAGTGGGGACAATGAAAACCAGTCTGCCTGTGGGTCAAGAATGGTGGTTTGCTCATGGGATACATGGAATTTCTTTCAAATAGCGCTACATCACATTCTCTTCCAAGGTTCCTGTTAACAAATGCTCCATATGATAATGATAAACCACTGTAAGGCTTACTTGTGCATAAAAAAATTGTGACTGTTATGTGGTTGGAATAAAAAAACAAGCTCTGCGCCCTGTCTGAGAGAGCCTAATTCCCTTTTGTCAGTCGAATTTTGGCAGCAGCAGCATTCTAAATGGGGATTTGGTGCAAAGGAAAATACAAAAAAATTGAGGGGAACTCCCGAGGTGGTAGACCTGTTTACCCATGCCAATTGGATGGCCTTCTGTGACAGAATCCAAGGCTATGATGATGAGGTAACTGAAGAATTCCTAATATCCCTGCAGCCTAAATCCAAAATACTGGCCACTGTAAATTTTAGAGGGTTTACCCTAAAACTGACCCTACAACTCATTAGTCGAGTCACTGAGCTGCCATTGGGGACATCATGGAGTAAAGAGGAGAGGTCATTGGGCCAAAAAGCCAAAAAGGAATTTTTTCTACCAGAAGAACAGTTTTCAGAGGATAAGAATGGGGTCTGGAGAGCCAGCGTTCAGCCATTATTGGAGCAAGGTCAGCCTTCAAGTTATGAAGTATATTACCTTTGAGGGGCGATTAAGCATCGTATATGGTTATCATTTCTATTTACTAACAGAACTCAGGCATCAAATGGATCTGCCCTCAGAACAAAAATTGAGCATCCCCTACTTCCTCCTGCAATCCTTGATGGAATGTGCCACAAAGCTAAGGGAGGGGACACCAGACTAGCTAGCCCATCATGGGCTTATCAAGCTCCTCATGGAAGATGCACTCCATACTTACACTATCCCTCTCTCCTGGGGAATTTTTTGGAATATGTCTAAGGATGATGACATCCGAATTTTGGCCGAAGAACTCACTTCCTCCAGCAGCGAGGAAAAGGAGCAAATTGAGACAAAGAAACTAGCTGAGGGCAAGGAAATGCAGGGCAGACCATCACCAGAAAGGCCACCAGAAAAGAAAGAGGAAAAGCAGGAGAAAAAAAATAGGATGCTGAGGCCAAAACAATGGGTGGTAAAATAACATAAACATCCAGGGAGAAAAGACTGCAAAGTAGGATAGAGAGGACTGAGAAAGCCCAGGCCAGTGAAGGCACCCCTAAGGCAACAGCAGCCAAGCTAAAGGAAAAAGCACCCTCAGCCAAGCAAGCTAAGACAATGCCAACTGCTTCTACAGGAAGCCAGAAACCAGCCACTACATGCATTTCTTTAGGAAGTCTGAAGAAAGGGTAGCAGAAGGAGAAATTGGCCATGATTTTAGCTAGGAAGGCAGCAGTTGTGCTGGCCACCCTAAGCACATCCCCCAAGAAGAAGGAGAAGCAAAAGAGGGAGCCCTCACTATGTTTTAAGGCAAGAAGAAGTGTAAGAATTAAAACCGGCAAACCTCAACCACCGTCCAAAGAACCAATCACCATTGTTGACACCCCTACCACACCAAAGGAGGAGTCTCCTTCAAGGATGTCCATCACCTATGAATGAGGAAGCCAAAAACCTTCACTTGGAGAGAGAGAATTCAGATAATGGACTCAAAGACAGTTCTACAGGATGCTGAGACAGTTCTACAGGAAGTTGAGAATTCTCTAGGAAAAGAAGCACAGGCAGTGGGAAGGAGCAGAGAGAAAAGCATGGTCATGACTGAGAAGAGGACATCACTTCAAAAGCTTGGGATGACAGGGAGGCCACCAGGGCCATCAAAGATGAGGAGATAGATTGGTTTCTCAGAGGATGAGCAACACTTTTAGTAGGGGGGTTATGATGAGCCCCAAAAATGGATAATTATTTGGGCTCATTCAACCTCCTAATTTGACTTAATCCACCATTCTCATTAGTTTATTGCATGTTTTTGATTTTTTTTTTTTTTAAGTGTGGTTCACGGGCACCGGAGTGGCCACTACGTCCACATAGAGAAGCGGGGCAGCTCCACCTGAAGGGATCTGCCGGTCGGCCATATCAGGCCTAACCCCGAGGGCGTCGAGGAGATTTGACCCCGTGACCTCCCAAACCGGGAGAGTACTTAGCAACGAGAACTCGACCATTTGAACTATCCCTTGGGGCTTGCATGTTTTTTATTATATTTATGCTAATATATTGAATTGGGTTAGTCATTATACCAACAAGTCTAATGGGTGCTTTGTGTAGCCTTTTTGGTCAATTTGGAGACAAAATTGAAGGTCTTAATGAGCACTTGGCAACCAAATTCGTGGGAGAACAAGGGAGAGGATTTGTAGGAAGGTGTTCCCTTCATTTATGGGCCCTTACCTTGAATTCTCCACCATCAGCTCGGAGTTCAAGGGCCACCAAATCAATTAGCACAAGGGCAGCCAAGCAAGTCGAGTAGGACTGCTGTTAACTATAAGTTTTGGGCAGCCGAGTCCCTAAAGTTTAGGAGGACTATTGGGGTCCTGAATTTGTATAAATGAGAAGGCTTAGGGCCTCATTTTGGTTAGCTAGTGGTTAGTCATTTTGTAGCTAGGAGTTAGCCAATGGTTAGTCATTTTGTAGGCAGAAGTTAGCTAGTTTGTATTTCGATTTTTAGGCAATAGATTAGTTTCGCTGTCAGCTCATTTTCAAGTTCTCCTTGTGGACAGTTTTGATGTAACTCTTCATTTCTTGATCAATAAAGATGAATCCAGCTTTGCACCAGCTCTAAATCTCTCTTAGGAGGCTGTAGCTCTTAGGTTTGGGCCCATCTCAAGCGCCCAGTACCTCCTTTGTTTACCTTTATGTGTCTTTGTTGCATTCTTAGAATAAAATCTGCCATTTAAATCTAAATCTTGTTTTGTTATTTAGGTTGCTTTTGATGATTAAAGTAGATTTTCATATTCAGATTGATTTGATAGGCTAATAACATAAAGGATCCTTGGAAAAAGGGCTCAAGCACCTCTGATCTTACCTCTCCCTCAGTGGGATCGTGAGTTGGGACAAAGGTGACCTTGCTACCCAACAAAAGCACTAGTTTGCTTGTCCATGCAATCTTTGGTGTAATTTTTTCATTTGCATGAGTTAATCATGCGTTCAAGCCTTTTTAAATGCTTCTTTGCTTGAGTGTTGTACATGGTTCTCTTTATGAATAAAGCTGCTGTTCATTTGTTTCATTGACAGTTAGACTAGATTAGCTAAGATTTTGATTGTGTGCAGGACTTAGTTGATTCAGTTAAGTGTACACCGTGCAGGGCACCTCCATCTCTCTCTCATTCACTCAAGCTTCATCCAGGCCAACTGCTCCATCTCCTAGTTAGGTTCCTCATCTCACAACTGTCTTTCTGCCCACGTAACCCTACCTTATTGCTCCTCCATTGTCTTAGCCTTCTTTAAGTCAAGCCAACTTTCCACACCCTCTCACCACTCCAACCATCAGTCCTTGGGTCATTTCAGGCCCCTACTCTGCCTCCCTATCCATTCATGCACCTTACCTCACTCACCCATCCTCCAAAATCCAATTTTTAAACATCTTGTAGAAAAATTACAGAACATCCTGTAGAAATCCTAAACATCCTGTAGAACCGCTGCAGACTTCCTGTAGAAGCTCACGAATGAGGTTTCTTGATAGCCAAACTCCGTGAAACTCTCTGGAAGGGTGTTAGGGACCCCTTAGGCCCTCTCTATACCATCCCAACCTTTTCCAAGAATTTCTCCTCCTTGATCCACCCCTGCACAGTGAAAAGCCAGTTAAAAGCACATGCATGATAATTCTAATAACTCAGTCAAAAATACAAAAAGATGTTTTCTTCAGCTAGAGGCAGTGTAGACACATGTATTTTACCTTCATAGAAGTAATGGCATCTCTTCTCGTAGTTTGCATTCTCTCCTTTGCATTAGTAGGACTAGTTGGTAGAATTAGGGTTTGCTAGGGTTTGTGTTTCTTTTTGGTTTTCAGTTTCTTTCTGCAAGTAGATTAGCTTCCTTTGAGTTAGCTTTCGTCTATCAATTAAAAAGCTTCTTCTAAGAGCTCATAGAAGTTGGCTTGAGCCCCTAGCGGACTTGTGCCATCTGACCAAGTGACAACTGCGGCAAGATCTAGTACTTGTGTATACGGCACCGTCGCTTCCAAGTTTGTTACGAACTACCGGGTTGATAAAATTAAATAAGGGAGCCTCAGGAGTTGCAGCACTATTGCTGCAATACTGGGGCCCACCAACAAGAAACTTCATTGTGCTTGCCATATTGAATAGCAGTGGTGGTGGAGGTGGTATGGGTGAAGATGGATGTGATGGTGGTGATGGTGGTGAAGCTGGTGGCAGTGTGGGTGGAGGTGGTAAATTTAAATGGAGAAATCTTCCCAGGAAAAGTAAATGGTAGTCGTTTGAAGCAATACACAGGTGGCCTGGCCATCTGACTAGTCAACGAAAGCACAGTCTTAGTGCTTCAGGTAGCTAAAGGAAGGCATGGGACTATAAACTACTCTACCTAGGAGCTGCACGATGTCAGGACTGCGTGTAGTAGTGAGGTGTCACAGGGTCTGTGACAACACGAGGGTAGTTGTGCTGCCACATGGGTTGGCTAGAAAGTGACCATTATAGTCACTATTCATGATGTGATGCTTGGTTTGAGACCAAATGGAGCACGTAGCAGGCATTTAAGGCAAACTTTATGGGCTAGAATCTTGAAAATATGCCGCCAATCGAGCATTAATGAACCAAATGTGGGGGGAACGGTCGAATTCAAATTCAAAAGGCACTATAAATTAGAAAGGGTAGTTTAGCAAACAACACTTGGCAATTTGAGGATTGAGTTGTTGCGCGCAGAGACACTCATGAACCCAGACTTGTTTGATCTTCTGAAGGTGAATTCATTGCGTTAGGGATTGCCCGAGACATTGAGAGACTTTTGGAATCATACTATGGCAGCACTTGAAGAAGCCATGGATACTAGAGTAATGACCCCCGAGGAAGCCGCGCAAGCCATTATAAAAGTGGAAGCCCCAAAAAGTTCTGGGATAGTCACAAAAATCCCTAAATCACCGCACACACCGAGACCCAAGAAATACAAGCAGGCCATGGTATCGGTGTGCGTATCACCTAGAAATCTACTGAGGACTAGGCTCACAATGTTAGAAAAAGGGAAGGCCATCAATTTGGAGGAAGAATTCAAAGAAATACTGGTAGAGGAGGAGGATGTAGAAATGGAGGTTGAGACCCAGGGTGCGGACCCTCTTACTAGGCTACCCAGATATGTTCCTTCGCGGAAGGGTAAAACAAAGCTGCCCAAAGATATAGATGAGAGAAAAAGCTCTCTGTAGACTCTGCTGCTCCCTAACGAAATTATTTTTGAAGGAGCGCACCTGGGGTGAGTGACTGTACTGAAATTTGAAGACTGGGATCTTGTGGACCACGAGAACTTCCCACATTTGGCAACTGTGTAGCTAATGTTCCAGAAGAAAGACACGCTAGATAGAATAAAAAATCCCTACACTACTGGCCCTTTTGGAAACAACCCGCATAGTGCAGCCTGCAGTCTCACCCGAAGCAGTATGGGGGGATGCAAGAACCAAGTTTCTACATCCATAGATGAGTGCAATGTCATTTAGTGCCTCTGATCTACCTTCCCAAAGATTGATAAGCCCTTAGGGCTTAGTACTGTAACTCTGTTAAAACGACCTTCAGAATTTTGCAAAGGTCTAAGATCAGCTTTTGTGGACCCGTATCAGTCAATTTATGCACTTACTGTGGTGCAGGTAAATTATCAATGCGGATACAAACAATTCCTCTAGCCCGAGAAAGAGATTCTAACCATAAACAAACAATATATGGAAAAATCTCCTTAAACTAGAATCAATTAAGAGGGCCTACCTCTTGGAATGATATTCCGCTTGGTGATGATCTTGTGTTTATTGAATACACAAATGAAATCATTGCATTTATTTAAAATATATTTTCAAATCAAAATTACCGAAATTACATATCGATAACCTAGTGGGTGTAGGATAAACTTCAGCCATGTCATTCACAGAAAGCATGAGAAAAAACCTAATACTATATATAAAACCAAGAAAAATTCAAATTCATCACTTCTAGGGACCTCGTAACGACCCTGCCAATACAAAAGTATGTTCCTGTTTGCAATTAGAAAAATTACCCAAATTACAATCTGTTTACTCTAGCATATGTTGGAAAGTTATGGAAGGATGACTAGTGCAATCAATCCATTCCTTTTAGCCCTGGATTTGTTTCAGTTTAAAACAGAAGTATACAATATACTTGTCCAATGTCTATTCTTTAACCATTCACCTTAAGATGTTTTTACAATATAATTTCCTAAGTCTATTTAATATCTTCATTATCATAAAAACCAACCTATATCCATCTTAACTCCACATCTACCACTCTTAGGGGGATCAAATCTATTTATCCCTCTGAGCACTTGGTAGACCTAGAATTAAGATGGATCTAAGATGATAGAATTTCCCCTTTAAATAGTCTATGCTCACATGAATACCATGGTATTACCATGGGTCAATATCATAAACCCGGAGCTTAAAAATTACTATTAGTAATTTATAAAAATTAATAAAATTAATAGTTGATTTTTATTTTATTTTTTATTTTAACCAAGCTAAAATGTTTAACATACATTAAATTACAACATCCATTTTTACTCTTGATCAGATCAAATATTTTTTCACTCTATGCTAGTTTTCATATCACGATATTTGATACCTCTCGTAGATCCAAAGTAAAGATGGATCTATGCTGGTTTAATTCCCCTATTTAAATAGGCTACATTCCAGGTGAATACCATGGGTCAATACCATGTGCCATTTTGGTGAATACCATGGGTCAATACCATGTGCCATTTTTATTTTTATTAATACTAATATTAGGGTTAATAATGTTTTTTTGCATGGTATTAATAACAATCTAGTCCATGTTATTTGTCCCATAGTATTTTGCCCATAGGTTTCACCTAAATATAACACATTTTTTGAGTGTTCGTAAATATAAGGTGACTTATGGAGTAAATATAAAAAAATGTTTTATTTGTTTACCATACCTCTCATTTATTTATATTTTTATGAATTTACCATACCTCTTTTACAAATATGGTATTTGGCCCACAGGATTCACTTAAATAAAACCTCTTTCTTGAGCCTTCATAAATAGAACGAGGGTTATGGACTAAATATAAAAGAGGTTTTCTTGAGCCTTCATAAATAGAACGAGGGTTATGGACTAAATATAAAAGAGGTTTTATTTACCTTTCATTTATTTATATTTTTATTTATTTAACATACCTTTTGAGTAAGTATAAAAAGATGTTTTATTTATTTACCATACCTCCACTTATATTTTTATTTGTTTACACCCTTGCATGTAGATAAGGTGACTTATGGAGTAAATATAAAAAATGTTTTATTTATTTACCGTATCTCTTTTACAAATATGGTATTTGGCCCACAAGATTCACTTAAATAAAACCTATTCTTGAAAATGGGTGAATGGATTCACTTAAATAAACCTATTCTTGAAAATGGGCGAATGAAAGGTTGTAACTCCTAATTTCAAGGGCTAAATTTACCTTTTTTACCCTCTCCCTTAAAATAAGGTGGGCTATTTGAGGTGATTTGTAAAAATGTACTATGATACAAAATATTCGCCCACTAAAAATTTAAAACCCCTTAATTTCGCCAAAGGGCGAACATTCACCCCTAAAATTTTCTATGGTTGTTCCATCCTAATAAGGGGAAGGGAGCCCAAACTTACTTCCTTGGCTCTATCTGGCCCAACCATCCACCAGACTTCCGTTACGAAGCTTCTAGACATGGAAGCTTCGACTCCTTATTTAAAAAACCTTCCAAAAGAGGATCAACAGAACTAGAAAAAGGCTCAATCACTCTGAACGATGTGAGGGATAGTTTTAACCTCTTTAAATCGACACAAGTAGAAAACTGACTAGTAGCGCCAATCTTGTAAACTGGGATATAAGGAAGATTCCTAGGAAATGATGCAAAGTGGAATTATTCTTCTCATGAAGAGGGACATACTGGGAGTTTCTTGATGATGGGAAAGCATGTCGGGTACACTATAGAGGTCCTCCAGGATCTTATACAGGGAGTACAGGGACATTAACAAGATGTTGTGTAACAGATGCCCCCTAAAGCATGGAGACTGAAGTAGAGTGAGGGGTGAAATGATTTACAAGTGGAGGTGGGGAACTAGAGTCTATCATCAAAAAACCTACAAGCAATCATATATACATATACATCAATGAAAACTCTGAATAATGATACATGAATCATGGTATGGACGTAGCCATCTATAGAATGATCATGTAAATGGATCCAAGGTATTATCACATCCATCTAATAATGAGAAGGATCACATATAACAACTCATGTTATGGGCACAACCATCCATCTAAAAGAGACATGTATATCAACGTGACCATGTCACATCACCTCACAACCTAGACCTATGTAATCTTAGCCCCGGATCTTGTGGTCCAAACGACTCGATCAAAGTACAAATCCTAACATGTGAATGAATGTGTTGAAGTCGAACATGCTAGAAAGTTGCTTGATTACCAGTCAATGATGTGAACCGTTAACAGGCGTGAGAGAAACCATCAATAATGACAATGGCTCTCAAGGTATTGGCATCGTAGTTCACAAAATTTGAATAAAGGAATTGATGTCGAACACCCATGAAATCACCTAATCGAAAGCCAATGATGCAAGCTTATTGTCGAGTGTGAAGAACTTGGTATTAGGGCATGCAAACTCTAAGGTACTGGAAGGGAGTCCCTCAGTCAACTTCTTGGATAATGAGCTGAAGTCGATAGGAAACCACCGTGTCGATAGAGGGCCATGATGTATCCCACATCATCGACATGAGACAAAGATATGCGAATGATTTCAGATGATACAGAGAATCAAGAGTAAGTGTGACTGCAGAAGGATTGTCTCCTGAACATATCAGCGACATGATTATGGAGTCTGGAATCTTTTGGATCCATAGTATTGGTGGTCCTCATGACGTGGTAGAGACTAAATGGAAGGAAAATATGAGCAGCCCAACCTAGAAAGGTCAAATGAAAAGGAGGATATCCCAACCTGACATGAAGCAAAAAGTGTCATGTTCAAGAGTGAGCTGCCAACACGACTGATAGAATTTCCAAATTTCCCCCCACCATTTCTGGTAGGTACCCCAATTATTTTTTATCCCAAGCTTGAACTGGATATCATATGCTTGCCCTGTAAGTTCATCCTTCAGATGAATCTAACCTAGTAATTTTAATGAGCCCTAGGAAGGAGAAGCTCAAGTTTGTTGTGGTGACGAATCCAATGTCGTTTAATGTTTTAACAAGTTCAATAAAGGGGTAGATTGATATCTTTTTCATGTTTAGAGAGTTTAAAAAAGACATGCAAAAGAAAACCCCACATGGTCCCTTTTCGTACATTTGTGTCTCTTGAGCCCAAAAAGGTAGAAAACCATACTTGAGAGAACCGCTTGACCATTTTAGTCAAGAAGTACCTTTTTGTAAATAGTGCATCCTAGCCCGAAAAAGGGGTAAATGTATACTAGGTGAATGACATTTCACAACCTTTAATGATTTAAAAAATGACAAGAGCTTGACAATCTTTTAGTGTTTTAAAGAGTCGGAAAAGAGCTGAAAATGGACCCCCCATTTTATTCTCTTTTATGAGTCAAAAAGGGAAAAATACTCAATGATATTTTCATTTTTTGCGAGTCTGAAAAGAGGTTAAAGGTGCCTCATCCTGGAGGATTGAGTGGTATAAAGGGTAGCAACTAGTTCCGATAATGGATGAACTACTCAAAACATGTAATGGTCAAGAGGTTGGCTAATAAAACCACTCATTGTTGTGGTTCCTAAGGAAAGGAAAAAAAACCAAGTGAAAGCATATGATCGGCCAAAGAGATGGTGGCGATGGAATAAAACAACCAAGGCTCATCTAGCAAAATTCAACTGATTAAAATGGTAATCACGAGTTGTAAATCAGGCATGGGATAATTTTTACACAAGCTTGAACCATGGAGAACTCTACTTGGATTTAGTTTCATGTTTACATAAGATTGAAATGAAAAACTATGCTTGAGATAAGTTTGCATTCCCCCGACATAATGACTCAAATTTGAGGTACATGGCCCCCAAGCTTCATTTCATTCAACTATATGAATGGAATGAAGGTTCACTTTCGAGATCCAGGAAAGACTCAACTAGGATTTTACGAGATATGAATCATAGAATCGATTTGGAAAAGGGAGGTGCTTCATTTTTTAATGGGGTTGACAAAGTAAAAGAACTATCCTCGAGACCATTGTTTCATTTTTTAACGAGCTTGACACAAGACAAGGAGCTATGTTTGCACTCCTTGATTCATTTTTTAATGAGCTTGACACAAGATAAGGAATTATGCTCCCGACTCCTTGTTTTATTTTTTAACGAGTTTGACACAAGACTAGGAACTATCCTCATGACGTCTGTTCATGATCCATATGATAACATGGCTCCCAAAAGGTCCTCAATAGATGGAAGAACCACGCTTTTAGAGGAATACATGTCATTTGGTACCATAGATAGATCGAGTTCCAATGCCCCCAGTACATAATGTACTATACCATCTATGTGATCATCAGTAGATGTGGAGACGGAATTAGTAGCCACAAAATTGACCTATGGAAGGGAAGGTACTACTTGCAAAAAAGAGCCAATAGGGGACAATGGTTGTAGAGGAGGCATTTGGTGACCAATGAACGATAGTTGATCAATAGTCATAATTCTCCCTTCGTGTGGAAAACAAACCACATGGAAAAGTGAAGAAACAAGAGCTCCCATGACATAAACATAGTCGTGTCGAAGGAGAATATTGAAATATAAGGGACCTTGGATTACCATCACATCTATATAGATGGTATTTCCTCCCAAAGTAATAGGGAACTTCGGAAGGATCCGTAAGGGTTGATTGGTTCCTCCGTTGAAAGCCAACAGATTCTGGATGACAAGCACAAGCTGTGGGGAACCCAAAGCTTGCCAAGTAGTAGAAGACATGATGCTAACATAAGTTCCTTCATTTAATATAGTGCCATGTACTACCATATTATAGGCTTGTATTGTTATCTAGAAAGGCACATAAGATGGGAGGCAGAAAGCAATCAATTTACTTTAATCAAAAGAGACGACAAAACTACTTGGTGGGGGTATCATATGATTGCCCCCATGCTCTACAGGAATAGAAGAAAGACTCTCCTAAACAACCAGGATGTGAGGGTCACTCTTTGATTTATGAGAATTTGAGGACATGTGACGAACATGAGCAGTATGATCACCACTCTCCTCGGGAACAGAGTGATCAAATGAAGGCGGAGACAAGTTGACACTGTTTTCTACCAATGGTTAGTTGGGAATAGACATAAGAGATTCTTGCTCAGGAAGAGCAAGATGGGCAAGAGATGAATCTAAGTCAATATATTTATCAATCGGGAGAGGGTCAGAAGAAAACCTTCGATAACCAACAGGGAGTTGGGCCTGAGGAACTATAAAGGTTTCCAAAGCTTTGGACGCTTTATCCATAAGAGGACAAAGGTGAAGAAGATGCTCTTCTTCACATAACCTACATGGGAATATAATTTTCCCTTTCTTCTTACCATCACTAGCCAAGGGTGTAGCATCGACATGATCTCTAGAGGTCGATGGGGAAGGTTGATCTAGATTTTGAGACCATACCTTTAAGACTCTGGGAATGCCAGGAAAATCTCGAAGGAGATGGTCACCCTTACATAGCCTATAAGGGAATTTTACCTTTCGTGGAGGATATGAAGGTCTTTCGACAGGAAGTGAGTTTAGAGCAATAACTGCATGGCTAGCTTCTCACTTATTGACTTCTTTTTCTTCTTCTTAGCCTCCTGGTTACTAGATTTGAAACTTTCACCAAGCAAAGTAGAAGATGAAGGTGAAGAAATGGGGGAAGAAGGCGAGGGGTCAAACTTAGAATCATCGTGACATGATTCGAATGAAGGAGACGTTTGGATAGGAGTCGAGATACTTGAGACCACAAATATCGAAAACAACCAGACAGGTAAACCAATGGTTAACCCAGGAAGGGACAACATCGCCATATAAGGAGCACCAACGTTTCCAAAAGAAGGAAAAGGACTAGAGTTCCCATTTGAAGGAAATCCTTGACTAGTGGAATTTGGAAATGTTACCATTGGAATCAACCCTAAAGCATTACTAAGGAAGATAACTTTTAGCAAGAATATTTCGTGGGAAGTTAATTTTAAAACACTCAAACAATACTTTTCCTTTTCATGTTTTAAGAGTTGAGAAAAGGACGAAACATGACTCTAGTCACTTTTGGAGTTAACGAGCTCAAAAGGACAAGTGCTCAATGATCTTTTAAATTTAAAAAGTCAAAAATATCAAAATGACTACTCAGGATTATCTACGCAAAAAGGATTAGCAGGTAACCGTAAACTGCAGAATACCTCCCATGAACTAAGAAGTACGGGCAGACAATCTCACTGAATGCTATGTTCAGTGTATCATGTTTACAAGGCAGCAAAATCAACTCCCTATGGATAAAGGATTGCAACCCAGTGGGGTCTCCCTTTATATACTCGATGGTATGGGGAGCACAAGTCCATACTAGTGTTGTCTAGTGCCGAAGTGAAAGACAGCGGCTAGGTTTTAAGACGCTGCAACACGTCTCCAGCCAAGACCTTCTAAAATGTAAGCGTTAAGTTTCAATGCTTCCTTAGGTAAATTGAATACATTTTAATGGTTGATCTTGAATTAGGTTTCAATTATAAGGCCCTACCGCTGTCATATGGAAAAACTCCTACATGCAGCTATATGAGAAAAGAGATCTTTGTCTTTGATGAAAGTTATCACTAATTGAGAGATAGAGAACACAAAATTAATGCAACGATCGAAGATCAAAATATTTCACTAATAAATCTCCTAAATGCACTGAATATTCCTATCAAATGCACTTCAATTAGTCCTTTTAATAGTAAAGAGAATTCATTTCTTTTCGAATATAAATGATGATGTAACTCTAGTCTTCAATGATGCTAGCTAATGTAACATATTGATTCAGCAAACTAGAATTATATATTTTTCAATGGAATGATAACATAAATATTTCACAAACACTTCAATGAAATTTTTTCAAAATAATCAACATCAATCAAATGGAAGGCATGAAAAGATAATTCCTTCCAAACCATTGATGCAACGATTCAATCAAGAACAAGACAATCAATGTAATCTATGCTCGAAAAGAGACACTTAATCAAGAGAAGAACAAATGAAACTTTTCAAACTTGTTAAATAGAAATCAAAGAAACAAAAGGATTAACAAACAAAATGCAAGGAGCAACATGACTCTCGACTTGACTTTCTGAGTAAGAAAACAAGTGAACGGGTGACGACTTAGATTCCCTAGGGTTATACACCATCCAAGAACTCAATAAACGAAGTGGAGAAAATGAAAATCAACCAATCATACAAACCAGGCTAAAAGAGCTTTTGAGCTAGGGAGAACACAGCCAAAACAATCTGAGCGACAGAAATCAGAAGGGCAAGGCACACTGGCTATGATCTAGGGTAAACCCTGATCTTGACCTACAGGAATCGACATGATTGCCTAACTAACAACATGTGCCAAAAGGGGATTGGTGCAACTATTTTTTAGAAACTCGCACTGGTCAGTGTGACTGTCAGAAAAATAAGCATGCCGACTGAGGATTCAAGGAAAAAAATAAAAAATTTCAAAGGCTAAGACCAGACTTGCCATTGTAAATTTTAGGCTCAAAGCAGTAAACCAGGAAAAACAGAGAACACTAAAGGGAAATGGTGATACTGGAAAAGTTCACACAAAACCATAAAATGACAATCAATCAAATAGAAGGATTGGCTCCCCAGTAGAGTTGCCAATTTGTGGTGCAGGTAAATTCTCAGTGCGGACACAAATAATTCCTCTAGCACGAGAGAGCGGGTCTACCCACAAACAAACAATATATGGAAAATCTCCTTAAGCTAGAATCAATTAAGAGGGCCTACCTCTTAGAACGCTATTCCTCTTGGTGATGATCCTGCTTCCTCACTCCAGCTATCTTCCATTTCCTTCCTTCGAATCCCTGAAACAAGCAAAGAACAAGAAACAACAAACATGATAGCATACAATATTATATTCAGCCTACTTAATAGGCCAAGGAACATTAAGCCATAAATATGTAAAATGACATTTCATGTAGGAAATCAATCAATAGTTGCATTTATAAAAATTAGAAAGAGATTACAACTGGTGCCTTGACGTTGCTGGTCTCCTCTGACATATCTGAATTCCCACACTTCTGCTAGCACTTCATGGATAGCCCCAACAATAGAATTTTTAAGGCCTCTTTCCCTCTAGTCTCAAACCAAACCAAAATCACACTATTATCCCTCAAACATACACTAGAAAGCTACAAGTTATAGATGACTTGATAATTATTCAAACTTGCTCCAAAACTCCAACTAGATTTTTCTTGGAAAGAGAGAGGTTTATATAGCTTAGATGGATGGGAGATGGTTCCTTTCATCATGGGAGAAGGTATTATATCTTGATTTTGTTCCATCCTAATAGGGGAAGGGAGTGCAAACTGACTTCCTTGGCTCTATCTAGCCCAACCATCTACCAAAATTCTGTTACGAAGCTTCTAGACATGGAAGCTTTGGCTCCTTATTTAAAAAACCTTCCAAAAGAGGATCAGCATGATTGGAAAAAGACTCAGTCACTCCGAATGGCGCGAGGGCTAGTTTTAACCTCTATAAATCGACGCAAGGAGAAAACTGGTCAGTAACGCCGGTCTTGTAAACTGGGATAGAAGGACGATTCTTAGGAAATGATGCAAAGGGGAATTATTCTTCTCATGAAGAGGGCCATACTAGGAGTTTCTTCATGATGGGAAAGCATGTTGGGTACACCATAGAGGTCCTCTAGGATCGTAGATGAGGAGTACAGGGACAGTGACAAGATGCTGTGTAACACTTATGCACATAAGAGAATAATTCTAGATTAGCATTTGTGCAGATCTACTTAGGTTAATTAGAAAACACAACAGAATTCATCACAGTGTTCACGAAAGTACTTAACATGCATTACATACATCTATTAAGACTTATTCAAGTGAATCACACATCATTAGATAGTATTTCATAAAACATTATTCATCCACATCATATATCGTAAACAGAAATAAACAGAAATAAGAAGGTATACACCGGAATTATTCAATAATATTCTTTATTGATCTTCAATATGGTATTACAAATTCAAAACTACCATGCGCACTCAGCTGCATGGATCCGCGCACTCAGCTGCGGACTCTACTTAGGCCTTTACGCACTCAGCTGTAGATGCTTTCTCTCCTATCTGACCGACTTCTCTGTGTTATCACTTCTAAGACTTCATTCGTTATCCATCCATATCTTCCTTAGACTCTCTAATACACACATATTTATATCCTTTTACATACAATCCCATGGTCCACAGACCATGGGTCAGTCTCAAATCCAACTCAAACTTTACATAAACAAGGGGCTAAACCCCTTTGTGTTATGCTCTTAACCTGCAAAGTAATACCCAAACACAGAATATGCGAAGAAAAGATACCCAGAACACAGAATATGCAAAAAAAAGATACCCAGAACACAGAATAGCAATGATCTTATTATTCAGAGAGAAATGTTCACAAGCCTCTTCGAGGGGGCAACCTCCAATAGAGCAGAGCTCGATTACAAAAACAAGACACGATACTCCTCGCAGGGAGTCTCTATCCTTTATATATGACTCATACATGCAATACCACGGGCCAATACCGTGGGTTTTATTGATACCATCTATCTAATACTACCGCCCATTTGCAACTAACTGTGGTCCCGTCATTAATTGCGGGTTAACCACTTACAAATATTAATATGGGCTTTATTGACTCTTGAATATGACGTGATCCCATGACATAAATAAGGGGGTTAGGGTGGGACCCTAACATGCCCTCCCCCTTAAGACTAGCCTTGTCCTCAAGGCTGAAGCTGCGGAAACTGCTGAAGAATAGTGGCTGGTTCCCAAGTTGCATCTTCCGGAGAGGTGTCTTTCCATTTGACGAGGACCTCCTTAATCATGCGGCCGCGCAGGTGCTTGTCTCGTGTGTCTAGAACCTGTTCGGGTTGAAGCCAAATTGACCCTTCTTCGTCTAATTCAGGTAGACTGGTTTGAACTCGGCAATTGTTCCCAATCACTTTCTTGAGGCACAATACATGGAAAACTGGATGGATTTTTGTCGTAGGTGGCAAAGCCAACTTGTAAGCCACTTCTCCAATGCGCTAAAGTACTTGGTATGGTCGGTAGAATTTTGGAGAGAGCTTTTGACAACCCTTATCTTTGAGTGATGTTTGCTTATATGGTTGCAGCCTCAAAAAGACCTGATCCCCTTCTTGAAATTGGTGCTCTGAGCGATGTTGGTTGGCCTGTTGCTTCATGCGGTTCTGAGCTTGATGAAGATTCTCACGAAGATGGGCAAGCATGGTTGCACGGTGTTGTAGGAGTTAATCCACTGCTTGTACTTTGGAGCATCCCTTGAGATAAGAAGTAGGGGAAGGCGGAAGTTGACCATAGACTGCTTCAAAGGGAGTCATTTTGGTGGTGGCATGATAGTTGGTGTTATACCACCATTCAGCCAGAGGTAACCACTGTGCCCAAAGGTGTTGCTTTTCTGAAGTGAAACACCTAAGGTAGGTTTCTAGACATTTGTTGACGGCTTCGGTTTGACCATCTGTTTGCGGATGATATGAAGTACTGAGTTTAAGTTGAGTGCCTTGTATTCTGAAGAGTTCCTGCCAAAAATTGCTGGTGAAGATCGGGTCGCGGTCGGACACTATAGAAGTGGGCATGCCATGTAATTTGAAGATCTGATCCATGAAAGTTTGAGCAACCAAGGTTGGTGTAAACGGGTGGGGTAGGGCGCAGAAATGAGCATACTTCGACAGTCGGTCCACAACCACCATGATGACTGACTTGTTCCCTGACTTTGGAAGACCTGTAATGAAATCCATAGAAACCTCCATCCAAATTGAGGCCAGAATGGGCAATGGTTGTAAGGTGCCTGGTGTGTTGACGGTTTCCCCTTTGTGGCGTTGACAGACATCACATTCGACTACGAAAGTAAGGACGTCCTTTTTCATGCCCGTCCAAAAGAATGATCTTCTGGTGCGAGCATACGTCTTCTGAAAGCCCGAATGTCCTGCAATGGGAGATGAGTGCAATTCTGCCAAAAAGCGACTTTTGAGGGTAGATGTTGGTGATATTATGACTCTGTCCTTGTAGCGAAGAATATCATTTTGCCACGAGTAGCCCTTGCTGGAATTAGGATCTACCTGCAATTGAGAAAGGAGTTGGGAGAGCCCTGGGTGTGAAAACCATTCCCTGCGAGCCTCTTCAATCCAGTCTAGAATGGGAAGGGAAATTGCGAGCAGAGTACTTTCCTCCTCAAATTGGCACGATAATGCATCTGCTACACTGTTGTCTTTCCCTTTCTTGTAAATGATCTCATAATCATATCCCAGCATTTTGGCTAACCATTTATTTTGTTATGGGGAGGATAGGCGTTGCTCCAAAAAATATTTAAGACTGTGATGATCTGTGCGGATTTGGAAACGTCGCCCCAATAAGTAAGGTCGCCAGGTCTCGACTGCATGTAAGATGGCCATCATCTCCTTCTCGTAGGTAGATTGGCCCAGATTCCTCCCACTGAGTTGTTGGCTTGTGAAGGCCAATGGTCGCCCTTCCTGCATTAAGACCGCCCCATACTTGTACCTGAAGCATCACATTCAATGACAAAGGATTTGGTGAAGTCAGGTAGTGCTAAGACTGGAGTGGTCCACATGGCGTTTTTGAGAGTGGTAAATGCCTGTTGTGCTTCCTCGGTCCAGAAGAAGGAATTTTTCTTTAGGAGTTGAGTGAGGGGCTTCGCTATGTGGCCATAGTTGTGGACAAATTTACGATAATAGCCTGTGAGACCCAAAAATCCTCTCAATCTCTTCAAAGTCTTAGGTTGAGGCCATTCTTGCATTGCCTGGATCTTTTTGGGGTCCACCTTGACACCTTCACGCCCCACAATGTGGCCCAAATACTCAACTTCTTCCATGCCAAACGAACACTTAGACATCTTGACAAATAATTTGTGCTTGCGGAGCAGTTGCAAGAGTAGATCTACATGCTGAAGATGTGCCGCCCAAGTGCCACTATAGATGAGAATGTCATCGAAGAAGACAAGGACAAATTTTCTGAGATATGGTTTGAGGCTGTGATTCATAAGACTCTGAAAAGTAGAAGGGGCGTTACAGAGACCAAATGGCATGACCAGGAACTCATAATGGCCTTCATGAGTTCTGAAAGCCGTCTTGGGAATGTCGACTTCCTTCATGCGAATTTGGTGGTAGTCGGAGCGAAGATCCAACTTAGTGAAGAATTGAGCCCCATTGAGTTCGTCCAGCAAATCGTCAACCACCGGAATGGGAAATTTATCTTTGATTGTCAACTTGTTGAGGGCCCTGAAGTCGGGACACATCCGCCACTCCCCATATTTCTTGAGGACCATGACCACTGGGGATGAAAAAGGACTAATGCTGGGACGAATGCCACCTGCTTCCAACAATTCCTTGATGATTTTTTCTATTTCATTCTTTTGAGTGAACGGATAAATGTAGGGCCACACATTTGGGGGTTCGGCCCCTGGAACCAAGGTGATGCTATGATCATGTTCCCCTCGCGAGGGTGGAAGCTCATGAGGCTTGTCAAAGACCATCCGATGGTTATTTAAAATCTGCTGCATCTTAGGATGAATTGGCAGAGACCTGGTTTCGACTACCTGGATGGAATTAAATTGAGCTACCACTCCATGATGGCCCTTTTTTAACAATTTTTCCATCCGATGCGAGCTGATGATAGAGGGGGCTCCCACCTGGAGGCCACGGAGGGTATGTGTGGAGTTGTTCTGCTTAAAACTCATATATAACTCCTGGAAATCCATTGTGATTGGCCCAAGGGTGCGGAGCCATTCAGCGCCTAGGACAATGTCGCATCCCCCCATGTGTATGGCAAACATGTGGGTTTTCAACTGATAATCCCCCATTTGAAGTTTGACATTTTCAAAGCGGCCTTCACATTTCATTGTGCCCCCATCTGCAATTTGGACTTGGAAGTTAGAAACTGCCCGTACAAAACAATGCGCTGCTTCGCCGATTTTTTGATGGATGAAATTATGGGTACTGTTAACACCCAGGTTGTTCCCTTTGACTCCCAAGGGAATACGGCCGGGGTAACCACTAACCAATATTTGGATTACAGCTTCTAGCCAAACTATAATCAGAGAGGGCTCTCTCTTTAAGGTTTGTCTCTGTTTTGTCAAGATTTTAGGCTAGTTATGAATTCAGGGTTTGGTTTTGTGTTTTGGTTGAGGGATGTCTTCTGTACCTAAGGTGGAAATCTTCAGATAATTCTAGTCCATTGGGCAATGGAGTATGTGGCTACAGGTTGTCTGAGGGATTGAGTTGAGTTGCTGAAACTGCAAGGCCATTTAAATACATCATGAAACAAAATTGAAATTGTGATTATGAGGTGTGTTTAACCAGTGAAAAGCAATTAAGAATTCTCCACTAAGCTGGGGGTGTAAGAAAGAGATATATTGCACAGGAGCAAACTTGAATTCCTGAAACAACAATCACTGTGAAATATATAGTTTGGAGGTGCAGCAGTTAAGAATTACACCTTATGACTATAACTGAAGAAAGACATTTATAACAGCATAGATTGAGTTCAGGGTACTCTGTGAATAAATCCTGGAACTATTCTTTTTCTTTGCCATTAACTATGAAACACAGAAACATGAATGAGCTATGAAAGGATAACAAAAAAAACATAACGAAGAGTTTTTAAGGAAAACTTATTGTGCCATGAAGTACGCAGGAATCCTGTAACATTCAGCAAAACACCACAATGACTCAGATAATGCAGAGCTTTGGAAATTCCATCAGCCTTTGTATTAATACTCTGAAAATTTACAGCATAAGAAACTCTAGAAGAGAAATCAACAACAACCCCTGCAAACTTATGCGAGGGGGAATATATACAAACGGTCATAAAAAATATCTGAAGCGTTGAGTCATCTGAGAAATAAATATGTTCACCAACTTGTACAAAACAACAGATAAGAAGTTATTACAGCTTTGAATACAACATAAATGCTCTTCAATTCTGTCAGAAGACTTTTTGACCTTTGGAGGCCACTGAGTCGGTTGAATGTTCTGTTACAAATGATGAATGGCGTGTCTTTGTAGCTCTGTCCTCCTGTAGCTTTTCAGCCCTGTCACCTGTGACTGTCAGTGCTGCTTTAGTGGCCGAATAGTTTTGCTGAGTTGGCTCAGCCCATTCTTCTCCATACATGCTGATTTTATCAAAATTATCCTGTGCATGATAACTTATATATTTCAATGAGAAAACTTGATTATAGTCTCTGGTTTTACAATATTAATTGTATCATTTTGGTCCAGACTTCCTGTGTGGGCAATTGATGTCTTAGAATTTCCTCTAAAGTCTCATCTGCCTCTGTGTATTTATAGAAATTTGGAGGCACTTCAAACAAATGTTTGATCTCATCCATGATGAAAAATAGGTTCTCAACCCTGTTGTAGAGACTCTGCCCTGATGCTGGCCCTGATTCTTCTGAAGTACTGGGCCTTTCTGTAATCTAATTTGTAGCAAATGTGTTGACCCTTTTGGCATAATTTTCATGGGAAAGTAGTCTTCTTGCGCTGTTCAGTAAGCTAGGAAGACCTTTGTTTTGCAATGCCACAAATTTGTCCATGAACTTATTAACCTCTGTCTGCATATCCTGTTGGAAATAATACTGAGAGGGGGGGGGGTGAATCAGTATTATCATATTAATAAAACTTTTTCATTTCCATAATCAGATTCATATATGCTACTTCCACAACTTCTTATGATTAAGTTAATCGATCTTCAATGAGTGCATTAGAACATTATCAACCATATTATCAGTTAACAGATGCAGTAACATAAAGTAGATCATCACACATAAGGCACACACATGAACACAATGATGTAAGGTGGAAACCCAATGCGGGAGAAAAACCACCTGCTGCAAGTCATCTCAATCTTCTTCTTAATAAGAAAATTCTTTTACAATATTTGTACTGGTGCAGCCTTATACCAGTACGGGAGCTACAACCCCCTTTGCTCTTGTACTAGCCGATCCATTTACTAGTACGCAGGCTACTACCTGCTACAATGCTCCAAAGATTTCCTTTAGCTCTTGTACTAGCTTAGATACTAGTACGTAGGCGCCGGCCTACAATCTTCTCTCCTTCAAGTACCACGTTTCATCAATTTTCATACTGGGTACACTGAAGCACAACCCATAAACTGAAAGGCCACATTTCATCCA
This sequence comes from Pinus tabuliformis, assembly GCA_031772625.1. Classification (NCBI taxonomy): domain Eukaryota; kingdom Viridiplantae; phylum Streptophyta; class Pinopsida; order Pinales; family Pinaceae; genus Pinus; species Pinus tabuliformis. The sequence continues at coordinate 874,939,944 of CM062804.1, forward strand.
ATTTTCATACTGGACCCAACAACAACATTGAAGCTCAAACAACCTTCTGAAACACCCAATCAACTGAAGTAACCAGATCAACAATAATAGTACCAAACCCAGAACACAATAATGATAAACAAAGATTTTAAGAGAAGGAAGCACCCTGCTCAACTGCTAGCCTGAGTCCGGACTCACCCTGCTCAACTGCTAGCCTGAGTCCCGGACTCACCCTGCTCAACTGCTGGCCTGAGTCCCTGGACGCACCCTGCTCAACTGCTGGCCTGCGTCCCGGACGCACTCTGCTCAACTGCTAGCCTGAGTCCGTCGCACTGAGTCTACTGAACTGCCTGCGTCCCGGCGCACCTGAACCCTTCTGCGCCTGCGTCCGGCGCACCTGAAACTCTTCGCTCCTGCGTCCCGGACGCACCTGAACCCTTACTGCACCTGCGTCCCTCCGGGCATAGATGATTTCAAGACTTTAGAAGTAACCCAGACAATCAGATCCACAGATCTGAACATGCGCCGAAGAGATCTCGGTCCATCAGTAGATTCGCCTTGTTTAGATCTAGACCAGATCTAGCCCTCATAAGATATTCAACCCAAGACTTGCCAAATCCAAATGATCTCCTTTGCTTTATATAGGCAAGCTCCTCCTCAAAACATGGAACAATACCACGAGCCGACACCATAGAAATATAAAACCGTCGGCTAGATACCACACAAGAAACCCCCACGTGCTTTTCTCTGCCTTGAAATGTGTGCACTGGGTGGACGCACCCCCTGAATGGCTGGCCTGCGTCCCCGGACGCAGTTTCTGCATGGTGTACCTGTGGGTACGCAGCTTCTGAACTGGCTTCCTGCGTCCTTCATAATTTTTCAATAAAATGAGAGCTGATCATCAACTTCTGCTGCTGACTTGAAGAATAGTGAACTACCACCTGAATGGGTTGCCATCAAGGACAACACTTTAGCCATAATGCCAACAATCTCCCCCTTTGGACTTGATGGCAAAGCTTACTAAGAACTTGCCATTTGATTCCTTTGAGCTGTCCATTTGATCCACAGATCTGAACATGCGCCGAAGAGATCTCGGTCCATCAGTAGATTCGCCTTGTTTAGATCTAGACCAGATCTAGCCCTCATAAGATATTCAACCCAAGACTTGCCAAATCCAAATGATCTCCTTTGCTTTATATAGGCAAGCTCCTCCTCAAAACATGGAACAATACCACGAGCCGACACCATAGAAATATAAAACCGTCGGCTAGATACCACACAAGAAACCCCCACGTGCTTTTCTCTGCCTTGAAATGTGTGCACTGGGTGGACGCACCCCCTGAATGGCTGGCCTGCGTCCCCGGACGTAGTTTCTGCATGGTGTACCTGCAGGTACGCACCTTCTAAACTGGCTTCCTGCATCCTTCATAATTTTTCAATAAAATGAGAGCTGATCATCAACTTCTGCTGCTGACTTGAAGAATAGTGAACTACCACCTGAATGGGTTGCCATCAAGGACAACACTTTAGCCATAATGCCAACAATCTCCACCTTTGGACTTGATGGCAAAGCTTACTAAGAACTTGCCATTTGATTCCTTTGAGCTGTCCATTTGATTCCTTTGAGCTGTCCTGCATCTATGTATTATGTTACATCTGATATCTCTCCTGAATGTATATAAGTGAGATGGTCTTCTATGAGGGGGGTTTCCATCAAGTACAACACATGCATCATAATGCCAACAATCTCCCCCTTTGGACTTGATGGCAACAACACCAGATCACTCTCCCCCTTTGACATCAAGGGTAAAGGGGTATGCTCCCCCTAAGAACATGCTCCCTTTGACTATAAACCAGATCTGCTGAAGTCTCTGAATGAGCTCCCCCTTTGAATATGACATGGTGCTCCAATCTGATAATGGTCTTTCTGAGAACAAGCTGAGATGTCTGCTCTGCTATATAGTGTTGTTCATGCTCAAGCTCCCCCTGACTGTAAGCAAGGTCTGCAAAAAGATGTTCTACAAGAAGAACATGACTCTATAAAATACATACATCCATCACCCATCACAATAAGGATCATCCATCCAACCAAGTGGGAATACATCAGAAATATGAAAACCAAATACATTACATCTTCATCCTATGCATAGTGGGGGGACATAGGCCGTTACATGACCTGAAGAGATGACGATAATAGATAGACTATTACAACATGAGTCTTGCTACGACCTTCCAAACATCTAAAGATCATGACAAACAACAGCACTGTATAATCTGCTCCATAGTATCTGTCAACATCAACTCATAACCATCCAGATCTACATGAATCAAGAGCCATCAAATGAAATCATCAGCATCAATCAACATATGTATGAATAATCATCCCTGTATCCAGCCAACAATCCTCATCCATTTGTGCCAAGAAAGAAATCATGCATCTTGCTTATGTCAACATCATCATGAAATGCATATGAGTAACTCATCATCATCATGTCTCCAACAATGCGACTTTGAATAATCATCCACGAAATCAGCCAACCTCATCCATATATGTGCCAAGGATAATAAAGACTTCATGCAAGCATCATTAGAGAATCAACCATACATCTGATCATGTGACCAACTCATAATAGCAAGATGAATCATAAGCATTGTCATCAAGGACCATAATGCCAACAATGAATTTAGGACATATGCTCCCCCTGAACCAGTGTCATCTGTTAAATCTGATCATGCATATCAAGAAGAATCAGCCAATAAATGCTTTGAGACAGGTACGCACTTCATCTTCTGCTGCGCTGCGTCCTGTTGCTGCAGGGACGCACCCAAAAACACTATCGCGCCGCGCACTTTTACTTCAGGGACGCACCTGATCCTCAGTCGCTCTGCGTCCCCACGCAGATCTTCAGTTACTGAGCTGCGTCCTCGACGCACCTGGACTTGGTCTGGCCTGCGTCCGCACGCAGGTCTCCTGTTACTGCACTGCGTCCTGTACTTTCAGCTTCCTCTGATTCTGGTATGTCTGTACATTGTACTGTGCCATCCTTTTCTAACTGTACTTCCTTTTTCCTCCATATCTTCAAGCGTGATGATGACATTTTCTCCTTTTGATATGGTGCCCAAACTTTGTTCCTGCATTCCTTGGCTATATGTCCAAGCTTGTTACATGCATAACATCTTACATGTTTCATATTCCTCCTGTAACAATCAGTAGCTTTGTGACCAAACATATTGCAAGAAAAGCAATATCCATAAAAGTACCTTGATTGAGATGACCTTTCTGCATAATGGTCTTGAACTCTTCTTCTTCTACATCTAGCTGCAACATGTCCAAGATTATGACATACATAACATTCAACATTATTCATAGGAGGAGTAAAGGATCTTCTTTGAGGAATCTCTTTCCTTGGTTGATGATGAGATTGATCTTTCACTTCTTCGTTGATCACTTTAGATTTCCTTTTAGAGTTTCTTGCCTCACCTTGTGAACTAGATTCACCTTCAACAGATTCATGGAAACCAAGACCAGTCTTTATAGCAGGGGACCTTTGACTACTAAGAATATCATCCAATACTTTAGAGCTATCTTGAAATCGTAAAAGCTTATCTTTTTCTTCTAGTTTACCTTTCAAGATATTTACCTCAATCTGAAGCTGTTCTTCCTTTTCAAGAGATTTCTTTTTCAAAACTTCTTCAGCTTTCCTTCCTTCTTCCATTTGTTCCCTTAGTTTGAGAATCTCCTTTTCTTGTTCTTTATTCAGATCCTGCTGCATTTGACGAACTCGGAAGGCACATTCTAGTTGAGATTTTAAGCTGATGACTTCATTTTCTTGTTTTTCAATAGCTTGGAGAAGGTCTGTATTCTGCTTCTTTGATTCTTCAAGATCTCCTTTTAGTGAGAGGATTGTAGCTTCAAGATTTTCATAATAACTGGATCGATCTCTGAGCTCCTTGATTGTTGTGTTCTTTTCAATGACTTCATTCTTTAGAGATGTTGCTTCATCCTGCAACTTTTGATACCTTTCCTTGCATAACTTGAGGGCACCATTCTTTATGTCAAAACGTTTTTCTTGTTCAATAATTTTGTTTGTCAACCTGTTAAGTTCTGCCTCTATTTGACATCTTTCTTGCTCACCCATAAGAGCAAGTTCAGTAGTCTCACTATCACTTTCATCTCTTTCACAAGGAAATATAGCTGGAACATCAGATGATAACACATTCATACCTGATAATGATTCTGAATCTGATTCTGAATCTGAAGAGCTTCTTATGCCTAATCCCCAATCGATTCTTCCACTATCATAGTTCTTCTGAGATGACTTCTTTTTCTTATGAGCTTTCTTCTTAAGCTTCTTTCCCATTGTTCCACGGATCTCCTTCAAGCGATCAAGCTTCTATCAAAGGACCTGCTCTGATACCAATTGTTGAAAATAATACTGAGAGGGGGGGGGGGGTGAATCAGTATTATCATATTAATAAAACTTTTTCATTTCCATAATCAGATTCATATATGCTACTTCCACAACTTCTTATGATTAAGTTAATCGATCTTCAATGAGTGCATTAGAACATTATCAACCATATTATCAGTTAACAGATGCAGTAACATAAAGTAGATCATCACACATAAGGCACACACATGAACACAATGATGTAAGGTGGAAACCCAATGCGGGAGAAAAACCACCTGCTGCAAGTCATCTCAATCTTCTTCTTAATAAGAAAATTCTTTTACAATATTTGTACTGGTGCAGCCTTATACCAGTACGGGAGCTACAACCCCCTTTGCTCTTGTACTAGCCGATCCATTTACTAGTACGCAGGCTACTACCTGCTACAATGCTCCAAAGATTTCCTTTAGCTCTTGTACTAGCTTAGATACTAGTACGTAGGCGCCGGCCTACAATCTTCTCTCCTTCAAGTACCACGTTTCATCAATTTTCATACTGGGTACACTGAAGCACAACCCATAAACTGAAAGGCCACATTTCATCCAATTTTCATACTGGACCCAACAACAACATTGAAGCTCAAACAACCTTCTGAAACACCCAATCAACTGAAGTAACCAGATCAACAATAATAGTACCAAACCCAGAACACAACAATGATAAACAAAGATTTTAAGAGAAGGAAGCACCCTGCTCAACTACTAGCCTGAGTCCAGACTCACCCTGCTCAACTGCTAGCCTGAGTCCCGGACTCACCCTGCTCAACTGCTGGCCTGAGTCCCTGGACGCACCCTGCTCAACTGCTGGCCTGCGTCCCGGACGCACTCTGCTCAACTGCTAGCCTGAGTCCGTCGCACTGAGTCTACTGAACTGCCTGCGTCCCGGCGCACCTGAACCCTTCTGCGCCTGCGTCCGGCGCACCTGAAACTCTTCGCTCCTGCGTCCCGGACGCACCTGAACCCTTACTGCACCTGCGTCCCTCCGGGCATAGATGATTTCAAGACTTCAGAAGTAACCCAGACAATCAGATCCACAGATCTGAACATGCGCCGAAGAGATCTCGGTCCATCAGTAGATTCGCCTTGTTTAGATCTAGACCAGATCTAGCCCTCATAAGATATTCAACCCAAGACTTGCCAAATCCAAATGATCTCCTTTGCTTTATATAGGCAAGCTCCTCCTCAAAACATGGAACAATACCACGAGCCGACACCATAGAAATATAAAACCGTCGGCTAGATACCACACAAGAAACCCCCACGTGCTTTTCTCTGCCTTGAAATGTGTGCACTGGGTGGACGCACCCCCTGAATGGCTGGCCTGCGTCCCCGGACGCAGTTTCTGCATGGTGTACCTGCGGGTACGCACCTTCTGAACTGGCTTCCTGCGTCCTTCATAATTTTTCAATAAAATGAGAGCTGATCATCAACTTCTGCTGCTGACTTGAAGAATAGTGAACTACCACCTGAATGGGTTGCCATCAAGGACAACACTTTAGCCATAATGCCAACAATCTCCCCCTTTGGACTTGATGGCAAAGCTTACTAAGAACTTGCCATTTGATTCCTTTGAGCTGTCCATTTGATCCACAGATCTGAACATGCGCCGAAGAGATCTCGGTCCATCAGTAGATTCGCCTTGTTTAGATCTAGACCAGATCTAGCCCTCATAAGATATTCAACCCAAGACTTGCCAAATCCAAATGATCTCCTTTGCTTTATATAGGCAAGCTCCTCCTCAAAACATGGAACAATACCACGAGCCGACACCATAGAAATATAAAACCGTCGGCTAGATACCACACAAGAAACCCCCACGTGCTTTTCTCTGCCTTGAAATGTGTGCACTGGGTGGACGCACCCCCTGAATGGCTGGCCTGCGTCCCCGGATGCAGTTTCTGCATGGTGTACCTGCGAGTACGCACCTTCTAAACTGGCTTCCTGCGTCCTTCATAATTTTTCAATAAAATGAGAGCTGATCATCAACTTCTGCTGCTGACTTGAAGAATAGTGAACTACCACCTGAATGGGTTGCCATCAAGGACAACACTTTAGCCATAATGCCAACAATCTCCCCCTTTGGACTTGATGGCAAAGCTTACTAAGAACTTGCCATTTGATTCCTTTGAGCTGTCCATTTGATTCCTTTGAGCTGTCCTGCATCTATGTATTATGTTACATCTGATATCTCTCCTGAATGTATATAAGTGAGATGGTCTTCTATGAGGGGGGTTGCCATCAAGTACAACACATGCATGATAATGCCAACAATCTCCCCCTTTGGACTTGATGGCAACAACACCAGATCACTCTCCCCCTTTGACATCAAGGGCAAAGGGGTATGCTCCCCCTAAGAACATGCTCCCTTTGACTATAAACCAGATCTGTTGAAGTCTCTGAATGAGCTCCCCCTTTGAATATGACATGGTGCTCCAATCTGATAATGGTCTTTCTGAGAACAAGCTGAGATGTCTGCTCTGCTATATAGTGTTGTTCATGCTCAAGCTCCCCCTGACTGTAAGCAAGGTCTGCAAAAAGATGTTCTACAAGAAGAACATGACTCTATAAAATACATACATCCATCACCCATCACAATAAGGATCATCCATCCAACCAAGTGGGAATACATCAGAAATATGAAAACCAAATACATTACATCTTCATCCTATGCATAGTGGGGGGACATAGGCCGTTACATGACCTGAAGAGATGATGATAATAGATAGACTATTACAACATGAGTCTTGCTACAACCTTCCAAACATCTAAAGATCATGACAAACAACAGCACTGTATAATCTGCTCCATAGTATCTGTCAACATCAACTCATAACCATCCAGATCTACATGAATCAAGAGCCATCAAATGAAATCATCAGCATCAATCAACATATGTATGAATAATCATCCCTGTATCCAGCCAACAATCCTCATCCATTTGTGCCAAGAAAGAAATCATGCATCTTGCTTATGTCAACATCATCATGAAATGCATATGAGTAACTCATCATCATCATGTCTCCAACAATGCGACTTTGAATAATCATCCACGAAATCAGCCAACCTCATCCATATATGTGCCAAGGATAATAAAGACTTCATGCAAGCATCATTATAGAATCAACCATACATCTGATCATGTGACCAACTCATAATAGCAAGATGAATCATAAGCATTGTCATCAAGGACCATAATGCCAACAATGAATTTAGGACATATGCTCCCCCTGAACCAGTGTCATCTGTTAAATCTGATCATGCATATCAAGAAGAATCAGCCAATAAATGCTTTGAGACAGGTACGCACTTCATCTTCTGCTGCGCTGCGTCCTGTTGCTGCAGGGACACACCCAAAAACACTATCGCGCCGCGCACTTTTACTTCAGGGACGCACCTGATCCTCAGTCGCTCTGCGTCCCCACGCAGATCTTCAGTTACTGAACTGCGTCCTCGACGCACCTGGACTTGGTTTGGCCTGCGTCCGCACGCAGGTCTCCTGTTACTGCACTGCGTCCTGTACTTTCAGCTTCCTCTGATTCTGGTATGTCTGTACATTGTACTGTGCCATCCTTTTCTAACTGTACTTCCTTTTTCCTCCATATCTTCAAGCGTGATGATGACATTTTCTCCTTTTGATATGGTGCCCAAACTTTGTTCCTGCATTCCTTGGCTATATGTCCAAGCTTGTTACATGCATAACATCTTACATGTTTCATATTCCTCCTGTAACAATCAGTAGCTTTGTGACCAAACATATTGCAAGCAAAGCAATATCCATAAAAGTACCTTGATTGAGATGACCTTTCTGCATAATGGTCTTGAACTCTTCTTCTTCTACATCTAGCTGCAACATGTCCAAGATTATGACATACATAACATTCAACATTATTCATAGGAGGAGTAAAGGATCTTCTTTGAGGAATCTCTTTCCTTGGTTGATGATGAGATTGATCTTTCACTTCTTCGTTGATCACTTTAGATTTCCTTTTAGAGTTTCTTGCCTCACCTTGTGAACTAGATTCACCTTCAACAGATTCATGGAAACCAAGACCAGTCTTTATAGCAGGGGACCTTTGACTACTAAGAATATCATCCAATACTTTAGAGCTATCTTGAAATCGTAAAAGCTTATCTTTTTCTTCTAGTTTACCTTTCAAGATATTTACCTCAATCTGAAGCTGTTCTTCCTTTTCAAGAGATTTCTTTTTCAAAACTTCTTCAGCTTTCCTTCCTTCTTCCATTTGTTCCCTTAGTTTGAGAATCTCCTTTTCTTGTTCTTTATTCAGATCCTGCTGCATTTGACGAACTCGGAAGGCACATTCTAGTTGAGATTTTAAGCTGATGACTTCGTTTTCTTGTTTTTCAATAGCTTGGAGAAGGTCTGTATTCTGCTTCTTTGATTCTTCAAGATCTCCTTTTAGTGAGAGGATTGTAGCTTCAAGATTTTCATAATAACTGGATCGATCTCTGAGCTCCTTGATTGTTGTGTTCTTTTCAATGACTTCATTCTTTAGAGATGTTGCTTCATCCTGCAACTTTTGATACCTTTCCTTGCATAACTTGAGGGCACCATTCTTTATGTCAAAACGTTTTTCTTGTTCAATAATTTTGTTTGTCAACCTATTAAGTTCTGCCTCTATTTGACATCTTTCTTGCTCACCCATAAGAGCAAGTTCAGTAGTCTCACTATCACTTTCATCTCTTTCACAAGGAAATATAGCTGGAACATCAGATGATAACACATTCATACCTAATAATGATTCTGAATCTGATTCTGAATCTGAAGAGCTTCTTATGCCTAATCCCCAATCGATTCTTCCACTATCATAGTTCTTCTGAGATGACTTCTTTTTCTTATGAGCTTTCTTCTTAAGCTTCTTTCCCATTGTTCCACGGATCTCCTTCAAGCGATCAAGCTTCTATCAAAGGACCTGCTCTGATACCAATTGTTGGAAATAATACTGAGAGGGGGGGGGGGGGGTGAATCAGTATTATCATATTAATAAAACTTTTTCATTTCCATAATCAGATTCATATATGCTACTTCCACAACTTCTTATGATTAAGTTAATCGATCTTCAATGAGTGCATTAGAACATTATCAACCATATTATCAGTTAACAGATGCAGTAACATAAAGTAGATCATCACACATAAGGTACACACATGAACACAATGATGTAAGGTGGAAACCCAATGCGGGAGAAAAACCACCTGCTGCAAGTCATCTCAATCTTCTTCTTAATAAGAAAATTCTTTTACAATATTTGTACTGGTGCAGCCTTATACCAGTACGGGAGCTACAACCCCCTTTGCTCTTGTACTAGCCGATCCATTTACTAGTACGCAGGCTACTACCTGCTACAATGATCCAAAGATTTCCTTTAGCTCTTGTACTAGCTTAGATACTAGTACGTAGGCGCCGGCCTACAATCTTCTCTCCTTCAAGTACCACGTTTCATCAATTTTCATACTGGGTACACTGAAGCACAACCCATAAACTGAAAGGCCACATTTCATCCAATTTTCATACTGGACCCAACAACAACATTGAAGCTCAAACAACCTTCTGAAACACCCAATCAACTGAAGTAACCAGATCAACAATAATAGTACCAAACCCAGAACACAACAATGATAAACAAAGATTTTAAGAGAAGGAAGCACCCTGCTCAACTACTAGCCTGAGTCCGGACTCACCCTGCTCAACTGCTAGCCTGAGTCCCGGACTCACCCTGCTCAACTGCTGGCCTGAGTCCCTGGACGCACCCTGCTCAACTGCTGGCCTGCGTCCCGGACGCACTCTGCTCAACTGCTAGCCTGAGTCTGTCGCACTGAGTCTACTGAACTGCCTGCGTCCCGGCGCACCTGAACCCTTCTGCGCCTGCGTCCGGCGCACCTGAAACTCTTCGCTCCTGCATCCCGGACGCACCTGAACCCTTACTGCACCTGCGTCCCTCCGGGCATAGATGATTTCAAGACTTCAGAAGTAACCCAGACAATCAGATCCACAGATCTGAACATGCGCCGAAGAGATCTCGGTCCATCAGTAGATTCGCCTTGTTTAGATCTAGACCAGATCTAGACCTCATAAGATATTCAACCCAAGACTTGCCAAATCCAAATGATCTCCTTTGCTTTATATAGGCAAGCTCCTCCTCAAAACATGGAACAATACCACGAGCTGACACCATAGAAATATAAAACCGTCGGCTAGATACCACACAAGAAACCCCCACGTGCTTTTCTCTGCCTTGAAATGTGTGCACTGGGTGGACGCACCCCCTGAATGGCTGGCCTGCGTCCCCGGACGCAGTTTCTGCATGGTGTACCTGCGGGTACGCACCTTCTGAACTGGCTTCCTGCGTCCTTCATAATTTTTCAATAAAATGAGAGCTGATCATCAACTTCTGCTGCTGACTTGAAGAATAGTGAACTACCACCTGAATGGGTTGCCATCAAGGACAACACTTTAGCCATAATGCCAACATATCCTGGCTTCTTCTTTCTAGTGTTTGCACTAGGCTTCTTAGTGTTAGGACTCTTTTTATTAGCAAAATGGTCTCATTCCTGTTGGAAATTCCCATTGTTGCCAGCTGAGCACTTGTTCTGTTATTAAGCACACTAATCATTATGTTGGCAACCTCAGGCATATTGCCTAGAGATGCCCTTGCTCTTTGGATTTCTCTATGCTTTCCCTATGAGCTCTATTTGCTCATGAATGGTCTCAATGTATTGCCATTGATCAGTTATGGATTGGCCAATGTTGGCCCATAGGACTGTCTTGAGTTCAGCCACTACTTTATCAAGTGTGAGCTCCTTCTCCAGCTCCTTTATCTTCTCTTTGAGAGCCTTTATCTCTCTTCCTTTCTCAGCAACACTTTGTTTCGATTTATCATATCTTTCATTCAACTTGACCAAATTTTCCCTAGCCTCATTTAATTCTGCCATTTGGGCTTCCAGGGCTTGGATTTCATTCCTCAGTTTCTGCATGTCCAGGCTTGGAGCCTGCTCTGTTGTTGGCGCTGGTGCTGATGTGGAAGGCGCTGCCTGTTCTGTCCGTTCAGTGGGAGGAGCAGTAGTTTGAGGAGGCTCCTCAAGGTTGATTATCTCTGGAGGAGGCTGAGATGTTTGTCCTCCTTCTTTTTGTTGTAATGCTGCCTGTAGTGCAGCCTGTGCAGCCTCTAATTCTCCCAATTTCTCCTGTGTCTGGATCAGCTGTTTGTATAATGACACCAACATAGCTGCTGCATCTTGGTCATGTCTCAGCTTGGCAACTTCTTCAGTTTGTGGGTGAATGGTTGCTGGGACTTTTACCATTTTCCTTAGTGTTGCCATATCTGCATCTCTTAACTTCAATAATGCTTGTATAGCCTTGATGTCCTTGGGATCATGCCCAAGTTCTATGATTATCTCCTCTAAGGCTTTGATTCTGTTGTCCTTTGCTTGAGAGGATGCTCTCTCCAACTCAAGTTGGGCAGCTGTATTATTTAGGTTATTTTCTAGCCTGTCGTTCACCAATGTCTTATCCGCCAAGGAGGCATACACCATCTCACCCGTTTGCTTATGTAATTCGATTTGATCCATTGGGTGGATGTCCTTGGCAAGGACCTCAAGGTTGGTCCTTATGTAATCTGCAGCTGACTGTGGCTGCAACACTGCTAGCGTAAAATGGCTCATGATCATTTTGCCCTCCTGGACATCATATGCAAACATTAGTCTTTGCTGGTTAGTGGGAGCCATTTTCAATAAATGATTATATAGTTGTATTCTTATGGGCTCATTCCTCTTCTTTATATCAATGAATTGTTGCTTGATGCCCAGTTCACCTCCTCTTTGCTGGCTTGAGGAGCTGACTTCTCCTCCGATCATCCTCTCTTGTTCCTGCTGGAAGGAACTTGCAGATGCCTCCATACTAGGTGGGCCCATGCCCAAAGATTGCCCTATAGGCATTTCTTCCTCTGAGAGGGGATTCATTCTGTGTCTTTTCTCCCCTTGAGTTGTTGATGTTGTGAGGGGAGTCTCTCTGTCCCTCTTTCTACTTATGTCTTCTTTTTGTGGGGTTTGGAGGACTGAGGCCTCCACTGTTGTCTCCTGCCTAGGAGGCAGAGTGTCCTGAGCTTGCTGCCCGGTGGATTTTGGGGCTTGTGATGTTTGCTCTTGTTGCATTGGCTGTTCCTTTTCTTGCTGCCCCCCTTGTTGCTGTTGTACCTGTAGCTGTACCTGTTCATGAGGTGGCTGCTCTGGCTCCATCTCTTTCTCTTTCTCTTTGCCTTTGCTAGAGGTTTGATCAGTAGCTTTGGCTGCTTGCTGATGTGCTGTGGAGGATGAGGCAGCTGCTCCCACTTGAGTGCCTGGAAGAGCAAATACCTGTGCACAAAGCTCTAAGTCAGCCATCTTTTGGAGATTTTTAACTGCTCTTTGATTTAATTCTTCTTGTGTGACAGCTTCCTCTAAGGTGCCTCTCCTCCACTTTATTTGATTTGCATCTTTTTCTATGTGAGGCAACCTTACGTGGTCATAACTGGCCAGCCTATACTTGACCCTTCTTAGAGTTATGAAGTGATTGGGGTCATAAGGTTTCCAAAGGAAACTGGTCTGTAGGCCAAGGGATTCTAGCATTCTGTCTGCTTCTTGCCAACCTTCCTCCCTTTTGTTGTAAATGAAGTGGCCTAATTGGTTTCTTACTTTGAGCTATGCTTTCTTGCCTTTGCCTGAAAAATGTAGCACATCAGCATTCCCAAACTGCCTGAAGTATTCAAGGGCAAACAATCTCATGGGCACATATTTGGGCAATCTGTATGGGGGCAACTCACACCCATATATTCTGATGACTTTGTGGTTTTTGTAATAGTACCAATCCCCAATGTTTAATGCTTTAGATAACTGAAGGACTCTCTGCATCTCATCAGTTAGTCTTGGAGGAGGTGAGCTCATAAGCAAAGACATGGCTGGGTGGATGAAGAGGTCTATAAACTCACAATAAGTGTATGGAGAACAAGATCTACAGTGGAAGGCAGAGGACCAATAAACCACTGACCTTGGATTTCCTTGTGCATCCACTCTCTTCACAGCAAAGTGAAATTTCTCATGTTGATAATACAAAATTAAGTGGTAGATGTAGGAGGTGTATCTAAACACCCTTTCTCTTGCCAAGTTCATTAATTGCTCATGTATTTTGTCAGATATTTAGGTGGCATAGTCATAGCATATTGGAGACTTTCCAGGGGAAAACATGAGCATCATCACCAGCACAGTTTCATCAACAAACTCAATTGAATTATAGCCCAGAATGGGACTGATCATGTCTACAAGGTCCCTGCCCAATTGGTTGAGGTAAACATGAGAAATGGGAGGGTACTTCACGGTGTCAGAGTCAATGTACAATTGATTTAGTTTGGTGACCTGAGCATCTGTCAATTTATCTCCTTGCTTTATCAGATCAATCAGTGATAAAGGAACTAATTTCTTCTCAGTTTTGAAGTGCAAAATCTCTCTAAGCCTGAAGGGTCAATCACAGCCCTCTGAGTGGCGTCGTAGCAGTCAGCACATAGGTGGATTAGGTCAGGGAACTGGTTGACCTGAGGGAGCTTGAAGATAGGGAGGAAAGAATCCCAAATGCCCAATACATCTGTTCCAGTCTCGTGTTTAATCTTCAATTCGTTTAACAAGTGGATGTGGTACTTGCTGTGCATTAGCATTTCTTCTGATATTTGATAATCCAGGTCTGCTAATGGTTGCCATTCCAATTCTCTCTAAGGGGCATTTAATGGAGCAATATTCAAGGCTATAGGAGCTACTGGTGCATCCATGGTTACTTTAGGATTCTGTTTGTATGCACTGGTGTTACTATGCAGAGCAACACAAAGGAGTATTTCTTGGAAAGAGAGGTGATTTACTGAGGAACAGAGGATAAAATGGCAATGGCAGCAATTGAAATACTGCACAAAGCACTGATAGGGAAAATGCTTGGCCTTAAAAACTCTCTTTACGGTGAATTGGTGCAGCTTGGGTTCTCAGTTCACGAATGCGCGAACTAACTGTATGTTTTGTGAAAACTCGGTTAAACAAGGCTCTGCAGGCGAATTTCGATTTTACAACCAAAAATGGAGGCTAGCCACAGGGGATTTACCAGTAAACACAGTGTTTTCTTACTCTTTAAGCTATTGTTGCAGAATGCAGGATAAAACCAGGCACAGAGGGAATGACTGGGATAAATACCTGGTAAACTGTCGGCAATAGTCACAAATGCAGGTGGAATTAGCGCACCAACGGTCCTCGGGTCGAATTCAGCAGATTGACGCTTGTTTGGTCGTAAAATACATGCAGAGGTGCCACAGTCATTTTTTGCAAAAGTAATGAAAAACACGATTTTTCGGCCAAAATATGGATTTTTGGGTTATTTGGCACTTTTTTTTGGATGACGTCAGCATGACATCATCAGGTGGGGTCAAGGTCGGATGACGTCATCGAGTGACGTGGCGGCTTGAGAGTCGTCCACGGGGATGGTGAGGTGGCGGGCAGGTCAGAGCAGTGGCGGACGGGGGCGCTGACATGGCGGTGATGTAGCAGTGACGCGGTAATGACGTGGTAGTGACGTTGGCAAGGCGGGTTCACAGAAACCGGAAACGGTAAGCGGTATAATATCGCACCGCTCTCTATACGGAAGTGGAATTGTCAGAGGGCGCTCCGATACGATTTGGGGGTGACGCGTGGCAGAGGCCTGACGTCACCCTCTGACAAATTTCGGAAGGTAACTTACGGACGTCGGGCCCGGTCTGAAATGCATGAGAGCCGTCGGATGAAAAGGGCCAGATCTGACGGTCGACGGATCGTTAAGGTTCCAGGTTGATACGGACGTGGGCGGGGATTAAAATAATATATTTGTTTGAAAAGCGCGCCCAGCGGTACTGTGGACTTTGGCGAATTTATATGGCTTTTCAATGTATTTTATCAAAACGCGCATTGCGCCAGTACTTTGGGTAAAATGGGAAAAGTGGGTTTTTATGTATATTTTGCAAATGAAGCGGGTTAGGGGTGAAAATGGGGTTTTTTACAAGGTTCTTTTAGCAAATGAAGGGGTTAATGGTTTAGATAACTTCTGAAGGGGGAAGAGGGGTAGGGTTTGGGTTCTTAAACTGACCAGATGTCAATTTAATCCCTGACTGTGAACATATGGCTATAATGCCAGGGGGGAAGGGATATTTATAGAATGCTTGGGGTTTATACACCATAGTGTTTATAATAATAGGGAAAGGGTAACATAGGGGATTTAGATAATAAGAAGTTAGGGGTTAATATGAATGGAAGAGGTGAATGAGGAGTGATATCACTAAGTTTATATAAAAACAACTTAGCTTAGGGAGTAGATCAAAATGAAAAGAATTTTAGACAAGAAATGTGGCTTTTAAAGGAATAAGAACCAACATAAAACCTTAAATTCTTTCATGAACACAACTGATGAAGGGATGTTAGTAATGAATGTGAAAGGGGAGAAAAGGGAGTTAGTCATGCTCCTTTGCTTTGCTGCAACATGATGGAGAAGAGGAGCTTCTCTATCCACTGATGTTCCTTTATGCTAGACCAGCAGAACTCATTTGAAAGTAATAACATTTCTGCAACCCCATCTGCCTACCCATCTACTTGCCTAGCATTTTTTGTTTCTTCATGGAGGGTGCACTTAGACTTGCAGACCCTTATGTGCCTTTTCTTTTCTTTTGGCTTTTTCTTTTGATTCTCTACCTCAGGCTACCCTTATTGCTTCCAAAGTCCCAGATTAAGCAGTTGGGAACCTTACTTCTCTACCTAGCTACTGGTCTGCCAAGATTAAACAGTTTGGACAGACTTCTTTCTCTATTCTACAACAAAAAATTGAAACATGGCATGATCCAGATTAGGCTGTTGGACCATCCATCAAAATTGAGACAACATCAAGCTATATACACATGTTGCCTTTCCTTGAAAATATGGGATCTTTGCATCACCAAAGCAGAGCATATTTGGAACTTTCTTTGCCAATCATGAAATATGAAACCTATTGGTATAGGTAGCTAACAGTGGCTCCACATGGGGATGGTTTTTCCATTTGAAAGACCAAGAACAGCAGGTCAGAATGCCTTGGCCCTTGACTTCTTGTATCAAAACTTGGAGTATTCCTCTTTGAAATCCCAAAATTGTGCTCTTCCCATCTTGGTAAATCTCTGAACTTATTTTCCTTTTGCTAATAACTAATAAAACTTGAGAAACTGCATTTTTACATGTTAACAGAGAGTAATATATACACCTGAATATGTACAAGGGAAACTTAGGCTGCATTTATGGATAGTAGTCAAAATAGTGCTTCAACATCCTGCCATTTACATGACCTTCATCCAAATCAGCTTCATCCAAACTTTTAAGGAAATAAGTATTGTTTCCTTGTACTGCTTGAACAGCAAATGGTCCTCTCCAAAGGGAATCAAATTTTCCATGTTTCCCTTATCTTCCCTTCTTGAATCCCATTTGAGGACTTTGTCACCAATGTTGAAATCTTCTGCCTTAGTCCTTCTATCAAAAGCTTTCTTTAATTTTTCTTGTAAAACTTGAACTCTGCTATAAACTTGATCTCTAGTTTGCTGCAAACATATTATTTGATTGATCCTTCTTTGCATATCATTGGGCTCAGCTTGATTTTCTTGAAGAAGTTTCATGACAGGAACCCCTAGTGATGACGGAAATTTTGCTTCTAGTCCATAGACTAACTCATATGGGCTGATCCCAATTGATCTCTTGGTTGTTAGTCTATCTACCCATAAGGCATTGACCAGCTTCTTATGCCAATTCTTCTTATTTTCTTCCAACACTTTCTTTATGATGTTTACAAGGCTTTTAATTGATGATTCAGCAAGGCCATTTCCTTGGGGATAGTATGCAGTAGAATGGCCCAAGGTAATGTGAAATTTGTGGCAGAAATTCACCATCTTCTTAGATCTGAAGGCAGCAGCATTGTCTGTTATTATCTTATCAGGACAGCCAAATCTAGAAAGAATATTGGTCTCAAGGAACTAAATGATAGTGGAATCATTTGCTTGTCTGCATGGAACAGCTTCAATCCATTTAGTAAAGTAGTCTGTAGCTATTAGAATCCATCTATGTTGGCCTGAAGATGAGGGGTGAATTTCCCCAATGAAATCCAAGCCCCATTGTTGAAAAGGTCTCTCTGTTGCAATAGGCCTCAAAGGAAGTGGCAGTAACTTTCTCTTTCCCTCAAACACTTGACATTTATGACATGAGGTGGTAAATTTCTTGACATCAGAGAAAACAGTGGGCCAATAGTAACCAGCCCTCAGTATCTTATCCACAGTGGACTTCCAATACAAGTGTCCACCACAGTCACCTACATGAAATTCTTTGGTGACATTGTTAGTCTCATTCTCAATCAGGCAGTTTAACAATATACCCTCATGGTTTTTCCAAAGCAAATTGCCATCCATAACACAAAATCTTGAAGCTTTCATTTTTAGGAACCTACATTTAGTTCTGGACAATCCTGGGGGAGCACACAGGTTTTGTAACACATAACAGATATCAGAATACCAAGGGGATGTTTCAAAGGCTACATTGATCTTTGGAGTCGCCAGCTCCGGTTCATTGTCCAGCTGGTTTATGTCTAAGGCTTGGAAGTTTGCTTCTGTCATTAGTTTGGCCAAACCTTGCCCTTTTATTAGTTTTGTAGGTTTTATTTCAATATCAAATTCCAAAATGTTTGCAATCCATTTTCCTCTTCTACCCTCTAGGTTTTCTTGAGTGAGTATGTCTTTCACAATGGGACTTGGCACATAAGCTATAACATGGGAATAAAGGATTTAAATCCTGAAGTCTTTAATGGCCTAGCCAAAGCATAAGCTTGTTTCTCCATGATCTGATATTTCAGAGGTGCATCTCTAAGAGCTCTACTAAAGAAAGCAATGGGTTTCTCATTTCCTTGGTCATCTTTCTGTAATAAAACAGCAGCAATAGTATGCTGGGAGGCAAAAGAGAAAATGATAAATTCTCTATCAAATTGAGGATTTGTTAAGACTGGGGTTTGGCTAAGGGCCAATTTTATACCTTCAAAGGCTTGATTTGCTTCTACTGTCCATTTCACTTTTGAATCCTTCTTTAGCATTTTGTTCAATAATCTGATCAGTTCTGCTAAGTTTGGGATAAACCTTCTTAAGAAATTGATCTTCCCTAAGAAAGCTTGCAATTCTTTGATGTTTCTTGGGTGGGGCATTTGTAAGATAGCTTGTATCCTGTCTGGGTCAATTCTTATGCCATCCTTTGAAATGATATGCCCTAACAGCTTACCTTCTTCCAAACCAAATAGAGACTTCTTGGGATTCAAGGAAATTCCATATTTCCTACATGTTAAGAAGATCTGCCTTAAATGCTTCAAGTGTTCTTGGTTAGATTTTGAGAAAGGTGTGAGGTCATCCAAATAAATGACAAGAAAGTCATGAATCTCTTTGGCAAAAGCAATATCCATTGCTCTTTGAAATGTTGCCCCTGCATTTTTCAATCCAAAAGGCATTTTTACATATTTGAAAGTTCCCCATGGGGTTGTGAATGTAGTTTTGTCTTGATCATCAGGGTGCACTAGGATTTGATTAAAGCCTGAGAATCCATCAAGTAATGAGATCCTTGAGGCTCCTACCACTCTTTGGAGAATGTGATCCATCTTAGGTAAGGGATAGTTGTCTTTGAGGGACACTTGGTTTAGATTTCTAAGATCAACACAAAGTCTTATCTCACCAGTTTTCTTTCTTGTAGGTACCAAATTAGAAATCCAATCAGAAAACCTGATGGGTGCTATAATGCCAGCTTTAAACATTTTTTGCAGTTCTTTTTCGATTGAAGGGAGAAGCATGGGATTGATCCTTCTCAATTTCTTCTTGAATGGCTTTTGATTAGGCTTGAGAGGGATAGTATGTTGGATAACCGAGGTGTCATAGGATTTTAAATCCTCATAACCCCATGCAAAGACATCTTGAAACTCTTTGAAGAGGTCAATGTATTTAGGTTTTTGATCAGGAGGTAAGGATGCAGACAATTTTATTATTTTGGGCTTCTCAATAGTTCCAATGTTGCATTCCTCAATGGCAGCATTAAGGGGCTGCATTTTTGGTTTTCTAGGGATATCATTTGAGTCAAAGATGTCCTCTAATGGAGTTAGGCCTATTGGAAGAAAATTGTCTTTCAGCTCTATGATCTCAGCCTCTGTAGCAGCTATTTCTTCATAACTGGTTTGTTGAATTTCTTGTATCTTGTTTTTGTTAAAAATTGTTGGATGTAGGATTTGGTGAGCTGTCTTGGGTGATATTGGCTTGTTGTTCTGTTCACTCTATATTTGTGATTGACTTGCTCCCTCAGTGTCAATGTTTAATCCTGCAAATTCTTGTTGCAAGGTCAAGAGATTATTTATTTGTGTATCATCTTCAAATACTTGCCAATATTTAACATTGTTTGGGATAGAAGGTCTGTATTTTACCTCAGCTGTAAAGCAACGGCTAGGTTCAAAGGGTAGCTTGCAGGTACTTGCAAATGTGGCTAAACTATGAGCATGAAGATTGTGGGTCCTAGAAATTTTGGCGATTTGAAATTCAGTGAAGGAGTTTAGTATTTCAGCAACAGCAGACCTATAAGATCTCAACCTTTTGTCATTAGTAACAAAATTTCCCTTCACTTGTTGGATAATTAAGTCTGAATCTCCCATGATTGAAACCTTTGTGGCTTGTGAGGATTTTACTAGTTTGAGGCCTAGTAAAAGAGCTTCATATTCTGCCATGTTATTAGTGCATCTGAAATTTAGCCTATAGGCTCGGCCTTCTGCATGATTGTTCTGCTTGTTATGTATCCAAACTCCAGCTCCTGCCCCTAATTTGTTGACTGACCCATCAAATTCAAGGAACCATAGGATCTCTTGTTCTAGGGGAGACTTAATAACTTCTCTGTGATCTGGGATTGTGAGTTGAAGTTCTGGTTTTTCATTTAGTTTGTCTTTTAGGACAGTCTCATCACTTGATTGGATCAGCTTTATTTCTAGAGCAGCAGCTTGTTCATTAATGTCCTGATCTTGTTTGAGTGTCTTGGTTTCATCATGATTTGTAAGACCTGAATTATCATTGAAGAGAATATATGAATCTATATCAGAATGGACCGCATATATGGGGAAATTTTGAGGTTTTTCTTCACTGCTGACCATGTATTTCATGAGTGTTTCTCTGTATAGTCTCTTTGGTTGCCCAAAGACAAAGATAGTGGCATATGACATATCTAACTGCAGGGAACCTTGAAGTTTAGCCCCCCATGATCTAGATAACAACATTCCATACTTGGGTGGGATATCAGCAACTACAACATCCATCAGGATTGTCTTATTGGGGTATTGGACAAGTGACACACAAAGATCTTTTATCAGACCTAAACACTTAACTTGGCTGGAGTCAAATGAGAATAAGTCCTTATAGGGTCTTTTAATATCCAGATTTAATCTTTCCATGACTGATTTGGGCATCAGGTTGTGAGAAGCACCAGAGTCAAACATTGCATTGTGTAATATCTTATCATGAACATGCAGGCTGACATAAAAAGGTAAAATTCCTGCAACTGCTGTCTTTCCATCAACCTCTGGGCCGAAAAGTAGTTCTGGGGTATCATCCAACACAATAACATCATCTTTATTGTGATTGAGTTGAAGGGATTTTCTGATTTGTTGTTTGTATATGTTGTGTTTGGCCAATTCTGAAAGAGGAATGGCTATCTTCAATTTTCCAATTTCAGCTTCTAAGTCAAAAGGTTTATCAGGTTGGGTCTTGGTATTTTGGTTAATAGCCCTTTCCTTTTCAATGGAATCCCTGATGCCCTCCTCTTGATTCTCTTTTTGATATTGAGGCTTATCCCTTTTACTTGTCTTTTGAGAAATGTTGCTTGGGTTGTGTTGGAAGGGTGTTGTATCTACTGGTTGCTGTTTTGAGGGGGATGTTTCAGTTATTTCCTCAACTGTTACCTCATCTGTAATTGGACCAGTCTTGTCACTTGGTTCTGTGACAATAGCTTTCTTAGGCTATCGAGTGTCCTTTGTCTTGTTAGGCTGTGTCACATTTATTGTTCTACTCCTCAATCTGTATTGTTTATGAACTTCAAAGACTGCTGTATCATATCCTTGTTTGAAATCGAATGACTCACCTGATTTGGTTTGGAATTGCTTGATGTTATCATCCTTATGATCTTCTTGTGTTAAAAAGACTTGATTTTCACCATCCAAACCCATTAGATTGATGTGAGGGTCTTCATTGGGTTCACTTGATGTGGAAGCCTCAGCATAATTCTCTTGGAAAGGGGGTCTGACATGCTGGTCAGGATCAGTCCTTCCAACATTGGGATTTTGAGTCTTTCTAAAGTTTTGGTTTCTCACGTTGCTTGTTGGCCCTTCCCATGATGACTTTCTTTCTATAGTTTCCACTCTGTCCCCAAGTCTATCCATGCCTTTGATGATTGCATCTAACTTCTGCTCAAATGCTGAGGGTTCTTCTTTAAATGTAGTTCTTCTTTCAGTTCTTGCCCTATTTCTTTTGGCAATGAGATTTGCCTCTACGCTCACTGCTATGTCTTGCATGTCTGCCAAAGTAGCAGGGGCTCTTTCTCTCAACTGATATGCCATATCAGCATCAAATCCATCAGGGAACTTAATTAATGCTAGATCAGGTGGTGGTCTGAGGTTTTGAGGAATGGCACTATAGACAGCATTGAATCTAGTGCAATAGTCCGAAACAGTTTCTTGTGGACCCCTTTTTATGGTGTCATATTCAGATAGAATGTGAAGAGGGTCCTTTTTCTTCTCCCATCTGTTTAGGAAGGATTGATAAAGGGCACCTGAATTAGCTATAGAATTTGCAGCGAGTGCTCTGAACCATGTTCTTACTTCACCTGTGAGACTTTGCACAAAGATTTTCATCCTTACATCATCATCATCTATCTCATAGTTTTCAAAGTAGTCTTGCATTTTCTTAGTATGCTGTAAGGCAGTGTATGTATTGGTTCCATCAAAATAAGTTATTTTACCCTGGTAATCCTGAGGCATGGCCCCGGGATTGTTTGGCAGCTGGAGGGGTGCATAACGATTTGCCATATTTGGTGGGATAAGTGGGACAACTGGAACAACAGGAACAACAATGGCAGTTTGTGTGTTAGGTGTTGCCAATATATTTTGTGAAGTGGATGATGAAGAGGGGGAGGAATGAGTGGTATGGAGGTGAATAGTAGGTTTAGCAGGGGTGGGGATAAAACTATGTTGAACTGCCTCAGGACTGGATTCAGGAGACTGCTCCCATTCCTCTTGGATTTTATGAGTTTTATGGATCAAATTAGGGTTATTGAAAACAGGAGGAGGATTTGGGTCAGGATTTGACCTAGTGTGCCTTGTTTTCCTTTTAGGAGCCAGCTTCTGAACTTCTTTTTGGTATTTTCAGGATATTTTTGGAACTGTTTCAAGGGACTGCTCAGGTTTTTAAAACCACTGTCTATGGACAGACAACAGTTGAAAAATATGCTGTCCCCAGTGGAGTCGCCAATAATGTTAACACCCAGGTTGTTCCCTTTGACTCCCAAGGGAATACGGCCGGGGTAACCACTAACCAATCTTTGGATTACAGCTTCTAGCCAAACTGTAATCAGAGAGGGCTCTCTCTTTAAGGTTTGTCTCTGTTTTGTGAAGATTTTAGGCTAGTTATGAATTCAGGGTTTGTTTTTGTGTTTTGGTTGAGGGATGTCTTCTGTACCTAAGGTGGAAATATTCAGATAATTCTAGTCCATTGGGCAATGGTGTCTATGGCTACAGGTTGTCTGAGGGATTGAGTTGAGTTGCTGAAACTACAAGGCCATTTAAATACATCATGAAACAAAATTGAAATTGTGATTATGAGGTGTGTTTAACCAGTGAAAAGCAATTAAGAATTCTCCACTAAGCTGGGGGTGTAAGAAAGAGATATATTGCACAACAGCAAACTTGAATTCCTGAAACAACAATCACTGTGAAAGATATAGTTTGGAGGTGCAGCAGTTAAGAATTACACCTTATGACTATAACTGAAGAAAGACATTTATAACAGCATAGATTGAGTTCAGGGTACTCTGTGAATAAATCCTGGAACTATTCTTTTTCTCTGCCATTAACTATGAAACACAGAAACATGAATGAGCTATGAAAGGATAACAAAAAAAACACATAACGAAGAGTTTTTAAGGAAAACTTATTGTGCCATGAAGTACGCAGGAATCCTGTAACATTCAGCAAAACACCACAATGACTCAGATAACGCAGAGCTTTGGAAATTCCATCAGCCTTTGTATTAATACTCTGAAAATTTACAGCATAAGAAACTCTAGAAGAGAAATCAACAACAACCCCTGCAAACTTATGCGAGGGGGAATATATACAAACGGTCATACAAAATATCTGAAGCGTTGAGTCATCTGAGAAATAAATATGTTCACCAACTTGTACAGAACAACAGATAAGAAGTTATTACAGCTTTGAATACAACATAAATGCTCTTCAATTCTGTCAGAAGACTTTTTGACCTTTGGAGGCCACTGAGTCGGTTGAATGTTCTGTTATAAATGATGAATGACGTGTCTTTGTAGCTCTGTCCTCCTGTAGCTTTTCGGCCCTGTCACCTGTGACTGTCAGTGCTGCTTTAGTGGCCGAATAGTTTTGTTGAGTTGGCTCAGCCCATTCTTCTCCATACATGCTGATTTTATCAAAATTCTCCTGTGCATGATAACTTATATATTTCAATGAGAAAACTTGATTACAGGCTCTGGTTTTACAATATTAATTGTATCATTTTGGTCCAAACTTCCTGTGTGGGCAATTGATGTCTTAGAATTGCCTCTAAAGTCTCATCTGCCTCTGTGTATTTATAGAAATTTGGAGGCACTTCAAACAAATGTTTGATCTCATCCATGATGAAAAATAGGTTCTAAACCCTGTTGTAGAGACTCTGCCCTGATGCTGGCCCTGATTCTTCTGAAGTACTGGGCCTTTCTGTAATCTGATTTGTAGCAAATGTGTTGACCCTTTTGGCATAATTTTCATGGGAAAGTAGTCTTCCTGCATTGTTCAGTAAGCTAGGAAGACCTCTCTTTTGCAATGCCACAAATTTGTCCATGAACTTATTAACCTCTGTCTGCATATCCTAGCTTCTTCTTTCTAGTGTTTGCACCAGGCTTCTTAGTGTTAGGACTCTTTTTATTAGCAAAATGGTCTCAGTCCTGTTGGAAATTCCCATTGTTGCCAGCTGAGCACTTGTTCTGTTACTAAGCACATTAATCATTCTGTTGGCAACCTCAGGCATATTGCCTAGAGATGCCCTTGCTCTTTGGATTTCTCTATGTGCTTTCCCTATGAGCTCTATTTGCTCATGAATGGTCTCAATGTATTGCCATTGATCAGTTATGGATTGGCCAATGTTGGTCCATAGGACTGTCTTGAGTTCAACCACTACTTTATCAAGTGTGAGCTTCTTCTCCAGCTCCTTTATCTTCTCTTTGAGAGCCTTTATCTCTCTTCCTTTCTCAGCAACACTTTGTTTTGATTTATCATATCTTTCATTCAACTTGACCAAATTTTCCCTGGCCTCATTTAATTCTGCCATTTGGGCTTCCAGGGCTTGGATTTCATTCCTCAATTTCTGCATGTCCAGGCTTGGAGCCTGCTCTGTTGTTGGCGCTGGTGCTGATGTGGAAGGCGCTGCCTGTTCTGTCCGTTCAGTGGGAGGAGCAGTAGTTTGAGGAGGCTCCTCAAGGTTGATTATCTCTGGAGGAGGTTGAGATGTTTGTCCTCCTTTTTGTTGTAATGCTGCCTGTAGTGCAGCCTGTGCAGCCTCTGATTCTCCCAATTTCTCCTGTGTCTGGATCAGCTGTTTGTATAATGACACCAGCATAGCTGCTGCATCTTGGTCATGTCTCAGCTAGGCAACTTCTCCAATTTGTGGGTGAATGGTTGCTGGGACGTTTACCATTTTCCTTAGTGCTGCCATATCTGCATCTCTTAACTTCAGTAATGCTTGTACAGCCTTGATGTCCTTGGGATCATGCCCAAGTTCTATGATTATCTCCTCTAAGGCTTTGATTCTGTTGTCCTTTGCTTGAGAGGATGCTCTCTCCAACTCAAGTTGGGCAGCTGTATTATTTAGGCTATTTTCTAGCCTGTAGTTCACCAATCCGCCAAGGAGGCATACACCATCTCACCCGTTCGCTTATGTAAGTCGATTTGATCCATTGGGTGGATGTCCTTGGCAAGGACCTCAAGGTTGGTCCTTATGTAATCTGCAGCTGACTGCGGCTGCAACACTGCTGGCGTAAAATGGCTCATGATCATTTTGCCCTCCTGGACATCATATGTAGACATTAGTCTTTGCTGGTTAGTGGGAGCCATTTTCAACAAATGATTATATAGCTGTATTCTTATGGGCTCATTCCTCTTCTTTATATCAATGAATTGTTGCTTGATGCCCAGTTCACCTCCTCTTTGCTGGCTTGAGGAGCTGACTTCTCCTCCGATCATCCTCTCTTGTTCCTGCTGGAAGGAACTTGTAAATGCCTCCATACTAGGTGGGCCCATGCCCAAAGATTGCCCTATAGGCATTTCTTCCTCTGAGAGGGGATTCATTCTGTGTCTTTTCTCCCCTTGAGTTGTTGATGTTGTGAGGGGAGTCTCTCTGTCCCTCTTTCTACTTATGTCTTCTTTTTGTGGGGTTTGGAGGACTGAGGCCTCCACTGTTGTCTCCTGCCTAGGAGGCAGAGTGTCCTGAGCTTGCTGCCCGGTGGATTTTGGGGCCTGTGATGTTTGCTCTTGTTGCACTGGATGTTCCTTTTCTTGCTGCCCCCCTTGTTGCTGTTGTACCTGTGGCTGTACCTGTTCATGAGGTGGCTTCTCTGGCTCCATCTCTTTCTCTTTGCCTTTGCTAGAGGTTTGATCAGTAGCTTTGGATGCTTGCTGATGTGCTGTGGAGGATGAGGCAGCTGCTCCCACTTGAGTGCCTGGAAGAGAAAATACCTGTACACAAAGCTCTAAGTCAGCCATCTTCTGGAGATTTTTAACTGCTCTTTGATTTAATTCTTCTTGTGTGACAATTTCCTCTAAGGTGCCTCTCCTCCACTTTATTTGATTTGCATATTTTTCTATGTGAGGCAACCTTACGTGGTCATAACTGGCCAGCCTATACTTGACCCTTCTTAGAGTTATGAAGTGATTGGGGTCATAAGGTTTCCAAAGGAAACTGGTCTGTAGGCCAAGGGATTCTAGCATTCTGTCTGCTTCTTGCCAACCTTCCTCCCTTTTGTTGTAAATGAAGTGGCCTAATTGGTTTCTTACTTTGAGCTGTGCTTTCTTGCCTTTGCCTGAAAAATGTAGCACATTAGCATTCCCAAACTGCCTGAAGTATTCAAGGGCAAACAATCTCATGGGCACATAGTTGGGCAATCTGTATGTGGGCAACTCACACCCATATATTCTGATGACTGTGTGGTTTTGGTAATAGTACCAATCCCCAATGTTGTATGCTTTCGATAACTGGAGGACTCTCTGCATCTCATCAGTTAGTCTTGGAGGAGGTGAGCTCATAAGCAAAGACATGGCTGGGTGGATGAAGAGGTCTATAAACTCACAATAAGTGTATGGAGAACAAGATCTGCAGTGGAAGGTAGAGGACCAATAAACCACTGACCTTGGATTTCCTTGTGCATCCACTCTCTTCACAGCAAAGTGAAATTTCTCATGTTGATAATACAAAATTAAGTGGTAGATGTAGGAGGTGTATCTGAACACCCTTTCTCTTGCCAAGTTCATTAATTGCTCATGTATTTTGTCAGATATGTAGGTGGCATAGTCATAGCAGATTGGAGACTTTCCAGGGGAAAACATGAGCATCATCACCAGCACAGTTTCATCAACAAACTCAATTGAATTATAGCCCAGAATGGGACTGATCATGTCTACAAGGTCCCTGCCCAATTGGTTGTGGTAAACATGAGAAATGGGAGGGTACTTCACGGTGTCAGAGTCAATGTACAATTGATTTAGTTTGGTGACCTGAGAATCTGTCAATTTAGCTCCTTGCTTTATCAGATCAATCAGTGATAAAGGAACTAATTTCTTCTCAGTTTTGAAGTGCAGCATCTCTCTGATGGCTTCAGGGGTGACATAGAAAACAACTGAGCTTGAAGGGTCAATCACAGCCCTCTGAGTGGCGTCGTAGCAGTCAGCACATAGGTGGATTAGGTCAGGGAACTGGTTGACCTGAGGGAGCTTGAAGATAGAGAGGAAAGAATCCCAAATGCCCAATACATCTGTTCCAGTCTCGTGTTTAATCTTCAATTCGTTTAACAAGTGGATGTGGTACTTGCTGTGCATTAGCATTTCTTCTAATATTTGATAATCCAGGTCTACTAATGGTTGCCATTCCAATTCTCTCTGAGGGGCATTTAATGGAGCAATATTCAAGGCTACAGGAGCTACTGGTGCATCCATGGTTACTTTAGGATTCTATTTGTATGCACTGGTGTTACTATGCAGAGCAACACAAAGGAGTATTTCTTGGAAAGAGAGGTGATTTACTGAGGAACAGAGGATAAAATGGCAATGGCAGCAATTGAAATACTGCACAAAGCACTGATAGGGCAAATGCTTGGCCTTAAAAACTCTCTTTACGGTGAATTGGTGCAGCTTGGGTTCTCAGTTCACGAATGCGCGAACTAACTGTATGTTTTGTGAAAACTCGGGTAAACAAGGCTCTGCAGGCGAATTTCGATTTTACAACCGAAAATGGAGGCTAGCCACAGGGGATTTACCGGTAAACACAGTGTTTTCTTACTCTTTAAGCTATTGTTGCAGAATGCAGGATAAAACCAGGTGCAGAGGGAATGACTGGGATAAATACCTGGTAAACTGTCGGCAATAGTCACAAATGCAGGTGGAATTGGCGCACCAACGGTCCTCGGGTCGAATTCAGCAGGTTGACGCTTGTTTGGTCGTAAAATACATGCAGACGTGCCACAGTCGTTTTTTGCAAAAGTAATGAAAAACACGATTTTTCGGCCAAAATATGGATATTTGGGTTATTTGGTGCTTTTTTTTGGATGACGTCAGCATGACGTCATCAGGTGGGGTCAAGGTCCGATGACGTTAGCATGACGTCATCAAGTGACGTGGCGGCTTGAGAGTGGTCCACGAGGATGGTGAGGTGGCGGGCAGGTCAGAGCAGTGGCGGACGGGGGCGCTGACGTGGCGGTGATGTAGTAGTGACGCGGTAATGACGTGGTAGTGACGTTGGCAAGGCGGGTTCACAGAAACCGGAAACGGTAAGCGGTATAATATCGCACCGCTCTCTATACGGAAGCAGAATTGTCAGAGGGCACTCCGATACGATTTGGGGGTGACGCGTGGCAGAGGCCTGACGTCACCCTCTGACAAATTTCGGAAGGTAACTTACGGACGTCGGGCCCGGTCCGAAATGCATGAGAGCCGTCGAATGAAAATGGTCAGATCCGACGGTCGACGGATCGTTAAGGTGCTAGGTTGATACGGACGTGGGCGGGGATTAAAATAATATATTTGTTTGAAAAGCGCGCCCAGCGGGACTGTGGACTTTGGCGAATTTGTATGGCTTTTCAATGTATTTTATCAAAACGCGCATTGTGCCAGTACTTTGGGTAAAATGGGAAAAGTGGGTTTTTATGTATATTTTGCAAATGAAGCGGGTTAGGGGTGAAAATGGGGTTTTTTACAAGGTTCTTTTAGCAAATGAAGGGGTTAATGGTTTAGATAACTTCTGAAGGGGGAAGAGGGGTAGGGTTTGGGTTCTTAAACTGACCAGATGTCAATTTAATCCCTGACTGTGAACATATGGCTATAATGCCAGGGGGGAAGGGATATTTATAGAATGCTTGGGGTTTATACACCATAGTGTTTATAATAATAGGGAAAGGGTAACATAGGGGATTTAGATAATAAGAAGTTAGGGGTTAATATGAATGGAAGAGGTGAATGAGGAGTGATATCACTAAGTTTATATAAAAACAACTTAGCTTAGGGAGTAGATCAAAATGAAAAGAATTTTAGACAAGAAATGTGGCTTTTAAAGGAATAAGAACCAACATAAAACCTTAAATTCTTTCATGAACACAACTGATGAAGGTATGTTAGTAATGAATGTGAAAGGGGAAAAAAGGGAGTTAGTCATGCTCCTTTGCTTTGCTGCAACATGATGGAGAAGAGGAGCTTCTCTATCCACTGATGTTCCTTTATGCTAGACCAGCAGAACTCATTTGAAAGTAATAACATTTCTGCAACCCCATCTGCCTACCCATCTACTTGCCTAGCATTTTTTGTTTCTTCATGGAGGGTGCACTTAGACTTGCAGACCCTTATGTGCTTTTTCTTTTCTTTTGGCTTTTTCTTTTGATTCTCTACCTCAGGCTACCCTTATTGCTTCCAAAGTCCCAGATTAAGCAGTTGGGAACCTTACTTCTCTACCTAGCTACTGGTCTGCCAAGATTAAACAGTTTGGACAGACTTCTTTCTCTATTCTACAACAAAAAATTGAAACATGGCATGATCCAGATTAGGTTGTTGGACCATCCATCAAAATTGAGACAACATCAAGCTATATACACATGTTGCCTTTCCTTGAAAATATGGGATCTTTGCATCACCAAAGCAGAGCATATTTGGAACTTTCTTTTCCAATCATGAAATATGAAACCTATTGGTATAGGTAGATAACAGGTACTTCCACTATCAATCAAGACTATTACTGGGCGATGTTTAAGAAAACCCCTGATTTTGAGAGTTTGAGGGGAAGAGATTCTTGCCAACGCATTGAACGAAATAACTGGTTCGTCAGATACAATCTCCTTTTGGTTGTCTTCTTCGATCGCCTCCGGTTCCTCAAGAGGTGGATCTTCCTCGGTGGAGCTGTAGTCAGTGGCATCTATTTGAAAAAACTTGGGCTCCTTGCATTTATGACCAGGGGAATATTTTTCATCACAGTGGTAACATAGTCCTTGCTTCCTTCTTTCGGCCATTTCCTGAGGTGACACCTTTTGGACCTTAAGTGTCTGAGTTGTGGTGTGAGCTTGTGGGGGACGACCTTTAGTGGGGAAATTGGGGCGGCTGTATTGGGCTGTTATGGCACGTTCCACCTTACGGGCTACCTGGCAAGCCTCCGTCCATGTGGGAGGGTGGTGGAGTAGAACTTGAGCTTTGATGGCTTCTTTAAGACCACTGATAAAACATTCCGTGTAGAACTCATCTGAGAGATGCTGAGTGCGGAAGGCTAAGGCTTCAAAAGCGGTGATATATTCATCCACTGTACCCGTCTGTCGGAGCTTAGTGAGACGGCCCAAAAATGAGTCTCCCTGTTCAAAGCGATCTCGAAGAGCTTTGGCAAATTGGGCCCAACTCGAAAAAGGTCCATTGCGACGTTGATGCCATTCCACCCATTGCCATCGTTCATTGTCCAAGTACATGGTCCCCACTCCAAGCTTAGTCCAATCATCTTGGAGACGATTCAATTTGAAATACAGGTCCATTTGCGCTAGCCATGCGGACGGGTGAGAACCGTCAAATTTCTGCATATCCAACTTGGGAGGTCGCTGACTGGGTGGTGAATGGGTGTGCCAGACGTGAGGAGAGTGGCTAGACTCACCCTCATGGTGTACATGGTCATTATATGGTTCCTCGAGAGCTGGCTCCTTGCCCTTATCGAGTGCTTGCAGTACCTGGCTAGTTAGTCCGTTAATCATAGTTTTGAGCTCGTTCATATCTGTTTCAAGTTTTTCTAGCCTTTCATTGGCCATTGCTTGAGCTCTAGTTTCTACCATACACCAACTTGATGAAAAATTGGGACCGCCAAATTTTTTTTCTAATAAATTGAATGGTACCACTGTGCTCAGCTCGTCGTCCTGATGCTGATGGGCTAGATCACAAATAAGTGCTTCGGAAGATCTCAGACTTTTTTTTTTTTTCGAAAACTCCTAACGGAGTTTTACTCCTTCTTGATCAA
Source organism: Pinus tabuliformis (assembly GCA_031772625.1). Taxonomy (NCBI): domain Eukaryota; kingdom Viridiplantae; phylum Streptophyta; class Pinopsida; order Pinales; family Pinaceae; genus Pinus; species Pinus tabuliformis. The sequence continues at coordinate 874,971,459 of CM062804.1, forward strand.
TACTGCAGTCGCCAAATCCTCAAAATGTCAATGCTGCCAAAAGTCCTGCGAAAATTATAGCCAGGTACAGGAACCCTTCACAACTACTCCGATCTGGTGGATCTGAGAGATCTGAATGGTGGAACAACTGCTTCTGCTGATCTGATGGAGCTGCGGGAAAGATGTCTGCTACTGCTGCACTTGCTGATCTTGAATAGATGATGTGTGATCCCCCGATAGAAAGGGAACTATGGTCTTGAGGAGTGTCAGGTGCTACAGATCGCAATATACATAAGGGTCTGACAGTAGTACTCGGCCTAATGTTTCAGGGCTCTAACTAAGGAGGATCGACCATACCCTTAGCCGTACAACCCGACTACCCTATCGTACGGGCGAGTAATCTCTCCGATTGCTGTTCTCAGTGTACTGTAGCCACAAGACGCCCGAAGGTTTATCTATGGCGAGGTTTCAAGGGAGCTAGGGGGCTTCCTATATACCCAGAGGGTACGTGGAAGACAGTCTGTGCGCGGTTCTGTCTAATGCACTACTACTCGAAGGGTTACCCATAGGGGTTACAAGGGAGTCCAACAGACGTGACCACCTCTTGTATTTCCTGCGTGCATGCCTCCTCAAATCCACAGGTTTATGCGCTGAACGACAGATCCCGTGGTTTAAAGATGCCGGAACACGTCTCTAGCCAAAAAAAAAAAATTGCTAAAAATTGGAGATCCCACCGAGCCCTGGAAAGTGCTCTGATACCACTTGTTATGCTCTTAACCTGCAAAGTAATACCCAAACACAGAATATGCGAAGAAAAGATACCCAGAACACAGAATATGCGAAAAAAAGATACCCAGCACACAGAATAGCAATGATCTTATTATTCAGAGAGAAATGTTCACAGGCCTCTTCGAGGGGGCAACCTCTAATAGAGCAGAGCTCGATTACAAAAACAAGACACGATACTCCTCGCAGGGAGTCTCTATCCTTTATATATGACTCATACATGCAATACCATGGGCCAATACCATGGGTTTTATTGATACCATCTATCTAATACTACCGCCCATTTGCAACTAACTGTGGTCCCATCATTAATTGCGGGTTAACCACTTACAAATATTAATATGGGCTTTATTGACTCTTGACTATGACATGATCCCATGACATAAATAAGGGGGTTAGGGTGGGACCCTAACACTTTGACTCCTAACCATCTATACGCTCTGCATCCACAAATCGTGGAGACTTTACATTAGTTACAAAATATACATGAAAACTTATGTTATTTTAAACCCAAAACTAACCCAGGGGATGCCATCCCAATAGGTCCCCAACACAAGGATTGCGGCTCGCCCTCGTGTCACTCAGTTGGCAATGTGATCTTGCTACGAAGATCACCCAGCTCCACTTGAACTACTGCAACCTTGGTAGAACTCTGTGTGGCTGCCTGCTTGACCTCTTCGACTAATTTCTCTATCGTTGGGACTTCTACAACTAGCTTCATTGTCTACCGCATTTGCTACAAGCCTATTATCTTCTCCTGAATATTCGTCATGACCTAGTAAGCCTCCTCTAACAAAGGTTGCAGCCTGGCTTTAAGTGAGGCCTCCTTCTTCTGTGTCGCCTCTACCTACATGAGGAGTTGCTTCCCCTCCTGCAATTTGGATAGGAATTGTGCTGGTGCAAGGGAGCGTGTCATTGCCTTGACTTCATCATACTACCTCTACAGCTCCCTAACCTCTATATTCAGTGTCTGCAGGTTTGGGTGAATTGTCACCAACTCCATTTCTTGCTTAAATAATGCCGAACAGTTAGCGACTATGGCATCCAGGGTGGTCATTCCTTCTCTGACGGTGGTGCCGCATTGCTCCCAGATGTTGTGTTGGTAGTAGATATTCAAACATTTTTGCCTTAAATGCCACCAGTCTGCTCCTTTTAACTATCTTCTGGCTATCAAGTCATGAGTGGTTACTCCAACGGTCACTTTTCTATTGTTCTGCATGACACCTCCCTCCATAGCGAAGATTCATAGGTTGTATCTTCATCATCTTTCACGCAGCCCAACTACTACGTAGGCCTCCAATCCTGGTAGTTTAGTTTATAGTCTCGCGCTCCCTTGCAACTGCCTAGAGCATTAAGACTATCCTGTCATCATATAGTCATTGTGTAGGATACCCTGTATACAGCTTCAATCGGCTTCCATTCACTCTTTGCAAAAAAATTTCTCCATTCAGCATCGCAAGCTGAAATGTGCCTCCATCTATAATTTCTTTGATAATATATGGACCGAGCTAATGCATTTGAAATTTCCCTAGAAACTTAGTGAACTTACTATCATATAACAAGACAAGATCATTTACCTTGAACATGAGAAGCTTGATGTGTCGATCGTTCCATGATTTTTCATGTTCCTTATGTACTTGTTGATGAATCTAGCTAAGAATTGGTCCTCTTTAAGCTCCATCAGCTGTGTGAGACGTTCCTCCAAGGCTTCACGATATTCCTTACTTGTGAGAGCTTCTAAGCACAGACTAGACACAATATACTCCATTGGCATCATACCTTCTACACCATAGACTAATCTGAATGGTGTTTGTCATGTCAACTTCTTGCAAGTAGTCCTATAAGCCCATAGCACTGCAAGTATGCACACATCCTAATCATTTCACTCTATGTTGTGGATCTTCATCAACACATTCTCCAAAATCTTTTTTAAGGCCTCAACAATTCTATTGGCCCGTGGGTGATATGGTGTACTCTTCTGATGGTAGACCTGGAATTCTTCTATTAACATGCTAATTGTTTCATTCAGAAAGTGTGTACCTCTATCGCTCATCAATAACCAAACCTAGTTAAGACATATTCAAACAAAAAATTCACTGCTGGAGCCCCTATGCAATCCTTAATCATGTGCCTCTATCCATCTGGTTAGATACTCCATCGCGGTGATAATATAGCGTGCACCAATTTTCTTCCCTAGGGGATGAATTGGCCCAACAAAATCAATCACCCATTTTTCAAATGGCTGCAATGATACTTGAGGTTATAATGGAAATTCATCCCTCCACGATGGTCTTCCAGTTCTCTGACATGCATCGCATGTCTTACAATACACTTTGGAGTCCTTGTTTACCATTGGCCACCATCTCCTTACGCACAAAATATTCTGCGTAGTCGCCTTTCCTACATAATGCCCTCCCACATCCCCTCCATCATCCTCAGCCAGAATGATATTGCTCTCAAAATCTAGCATATATCTTTGCAATATTTCATCAACACCCATCTTATACAAATTTCTCACAATCACTGAAAATTTTGTCACACACACTACTAGTTCCTTATTTTGCTAACTTTTATACCCTTCTGGTGCCATCCCCATGGTCAAAAAGTGAATAATATCTGCAAAATGATTGTCCCCTATGCGCACTGCGAAGAGCTGTATGTCTGGAAATCCTTCCTACAAATTATTAGGCTCCTCTCCTTTTGCAATCCATGACAAATGGTCAGGTCCTGCATTTAACCTCCCTGGCTTGAAAATGACCTTAAAGTCATACTCCTCGAATAGCAGCAACCATCGAAAGATCTTGCCCCACAACACAGGTTTATTGACCAGGTATTTCAAGGTAGAATGATTTGTGTAAATTTTGAAATGCCCTCCTAAGAGATAGTGCCTAAAGTTCTGTAGCACATACACCATGGCCAATCCTTCATGCTCAGTTGTTGAGTAATTCTTCTCAACATTCGATAATTTCCTACTTTTTGAAAGAATAACTTCGGCGTAAATCACATGTAGACATACATTTGTGATTTACTTGCGAAGGCTATAGGGTGGTCAATTTCTCCCTCACTAGCTTGCGTTAAAACTACACCTAACGCAATGCAATAGCCATCAACGTGTAAATGAAATTCCTTCTTCCAATATGGGAATACCGAGATTGGTGTAGTCACCATCTTTTCTTTTACAACATCTAAACTCTGCTAACATTCTTTGTCCAAACAGAATGTTGCATCCTTATTCATCAACTTCTCCATAGGTGTGGTAATTTGAGCATATGCTTTGATAAATCTTCTATAATATCCTGTATGTCCCGATGTGGTGCACAACTGCTTTACATTCCTCGAGGCCTCTAGATTCACTCTCACCGCAATCTTGGCAAGGTCCACCATCAACCCTTGCTTACTCACCACATGACCCAACAAGATTCTGAAGGGAACACAAAAGATGAATTTCTTTAGGTTCAGTGTGATCTAATATCTACGACACGTATCCAACATCAAGCGCATACTTTCTACATGATGCTTTACTAATCCAAAAACTTTCCAGTCATTAAAGTACACTTCCAAGAACTTATGAATGAACTCCTTCAATGTTGTGATGACTACACAAGAAAAGATCGCAAGCGCATTCTTAAGTCCAAACGCCATTACAATGTATTGAAAACAACCCCACTCTATCGCGAAGCTTGTTTTACTCCTAAATTCTGGCGTGATCTTAATCTGATCATACCCCAAAAACCCACCAGTGAAAGAGTAGGCCTACTACCCTCCAACATTGTTTAGGACTTTATCGGTAAACGACATCGAGAATGGATCGTGGGCACATGCATCATTAAAATTCCACATATCTATGCAAATCCTTATATCTCCCTTCTACTTCTTCTCCTGAACCACCATCGGGCTCACCCAATCAGATTCCTCAACTGGTTCTATGATGCCTGCTTCCAGCATCTTATCCAACTTTAAGGGAACGTTTTCCTTGTACTAAGGATTAAGGTGATACAACCTCTGTTTAACAGGCTTCACATTTAGCTTCAAAGTGATTTTCATAACGCCCAAATCACCAGTTATTCCTTTCAAATCTGAAAAATTGGTAGCGAATAGATCCTAATATTTGCGGAGTAGTTCAACAACCTTATCTATAGTAGCATCGTCCCAATAATTTCCAATTTTTGAAAACTTCAGTTCTTCTTTTGTTCCAATGTTTACTTGCCTTGTTTTCAATGACCCAGTGATGTTCGCGTTGTCTATTTGCAAGCCCTTGACTTTACGACATCCTTCAACCTCTTGAATGTTAATATTTCTTGAATCGTTGTCCTCCTCTTCAGCGGTAATGTTATAAAATTCCAGCGCATGGTGTAGATGGGTGCTCTAATCTGGCTGGAACAACTCCAAAGGTTGTTCCAGTGTGCTAAAGATAACTGCCTTAATCTCCTGCAGTGCTTCATCAATGCTCACGAAGCCGTCTTCAAAACTGAAGGTCAATAAGAATCCCTCCCTCAGTATATCCTACTCCATGGTACCATGGCGGAGCTCCATCTTCAAATACCAGTTCATGGGAATTGTATCTAAAGTATGGCAAAACAATTGTACCCACTCCAGTTGTGGCTCCATTCAATAAGCTTTAGTCCATTTCGCTAGCTGATCACGTGTATCATCCCTCCCATCATATTTCTCAGTCAATCGAGTGTTAGGTCAACCAAACAACAACCTCATCATCCTTTTGTAATCCCATCATCCATCAAAGATATCCTTGTACATACCCCACCATCATGCAGGTGTAGTGCGCAGTGCAAAATCTAACGCTTGGAAGTAGTGATACTCGGGGACTGCACTCTCAAACGCATCCAAAAACTTATCCATGTCAGTTAAACCATCATAATAAGGTAAATTCCTTACCTCCGATGAAATGCAGTGCAACGATTTAGTCATCATGTTGTAGCATAGTGTAGATACTTCATGCAAATGATTCTACCAATGCTCCAACTCTTCATCTGAATCAGAGGTACAGGAAATCTCCTGGTCCCATGAAATCCATCCATCTATCGTCATATTGATCCAGTCCTAGTATCACGCTATTATTTTGTAGATCTGATCTAGCTCATCCTCACTTTCTTCATATTTGTGGACCGTTTTAGTGTATCGTGCTCCTTTTGTAGGGTCCCACTGCACTACAACCCATAGTAATTTCCTTTCAAATGATATTGTCCTCTTCTTTAAGTTGATGACCCCGTTCATGTCAATGGCCCAATAAATTCTAAGGAGCACAGGGTATGGATTACTGTCATCAACGATCTCTATCACTTCAAAGTCAGCCATTCCGCTCACACCTTATATATCAAATATTACTCCATATAGTCGTCCCATAGGAATGATCTTCTACTGGTTTTCCATTCTGAGCTGAATTGGAGACCACTACAACACAAGTCTCCCCATTATTTCCCATGTTTGTTTTGGAAAAACATTTGTTTCGGACCCCAGATCCAAGATGACGTGGTCCATTGCATAATCTCCTATCTGTGTGGTGAGCCTCATCTCGTACGTTGTTCTTGCTGTAGCTGACTGAGGTATCAACTGCAAATTCTGTAACAAATCCTCCTATAATACAATCTAGCCAGTGATCAACAACCCACGTGATCTCATCTTTAGAGGCTTCTAATTGTCGTACCAATTCTATTGGATTGTTAACCTTCCATCTCCCTTGACCATTTTCCAACTTAGCTAAACACTCATATAATTCGATCGGGAAGGTGCAAAAGAAAATTTCGTGTATCTCTGTATACAAATATCTGTCCCACCACTGCTCCTTTGATAGGTGCAAATTCTTGTTTTCCTGCGCCCAGAATTCGTGAATTTTTCTATCCAGCCACTTTTCAATTTCTTTCTTCATAGGGTTCTAGTGTTGCGACATCACACATCTCCTTCAAGTAGATCTTGGTCCCAACAACAAAACCATTTGTTGGCTTAGGGGGTTCTAACCCAGGTTCAGAGTTAGTTGTGCCAAACAACAAATCCCTACACTACTGGCCCTTTCAGCAACAACCCATGTAGCGCAGGCTGCAGTCTCACCTGAAGCAGTATGGGGGGATGCGGGAACCAAGATTATGCATCCAGAGATGAGTGTGATGTCTTTTAGTGCCTAGGATCTGCCTTCGCGCAGATCGATAAGCCCTTTGGGCTCGATACTATAACTCTGTTAAAACGGCCTTCATACTTTTGTGAAGTTCTACGATCAGCTTTTGCAAACCCGTATTAGATGATTTATCCACTTACGCGCATCAGAGAACAATCTGGATTAGCATTCATGCAGATCTACTTAGGTTAATTAGAAAACATGAAAAATTCATCACTATCTTCGCCAAAGTACTTAACATACATTGCGTACATGTTATGAAACCAGCTCAAGAAAAGATAGAAAAGATAGATCAACGCCTTAGAATTCAGCCTCTTCAAGGGGGCAACCTCCTTTAAATTACATAAATGAACAATTCTTGGATGATACAAATGGAAAGAACTCCCTTCTATATATAGGAGTCTAAGGGGTCATAACATAATCAGAGCCGACATAACAATAATAATGTAAGGGCACAATAATAACAATAGTGGGCTTCTATGGGGCACAATAGTAACAATATGGGCACTACATGGGTACATCAATATAATAAGTGGGTTGTACTAATAACAATAAGGGGTTACACTAGTAGTATAGGGGCCTAACATGCCCCTCTCCTTCAAAAAGCATTGTCCTCAACGCTTGACTAGTTCTTGATGCTTCTGTATAAAATTCTTGTCCTCCCATGTGGAATCTTCAGCAGGTAAGTTCTTCCACTTGATAAGATACTCAGAAATTGATTGATTTCGTAGCTGTCGGGTCCTTTTTTCTGTGACTACTCCAGGTTCCAATATGATTTTTCCTTCCTCTTCAATTTCTGGAAATATTGTTTGAATTGGGATCTTTTGCAAATTTTGAATAAGTGGCCATACTTCTTCATCCTTCTTCCATTCATCCCTTGCTTCGTTTATCCAATATGGTTGGATAATAGAAATAACACAAAACAATGCTTCCACATCCTCATCCTTGAAGAGTCTTCCCATGCGGTAAGGTCACCATTTTTTAAGTGCGTGTAGTATTGCCAACATTTCCTTCTCATAAATAGCTTACTTGAGATGTAGTAGTAAAAATACCTAATCACCTACATCAAAACATTTTTCACTACGATGTTGATCTACCTGTTGTTTCATTTGATTTTGCACTGAAGTGGCATTATCCTTTAAAATTTGGAGAACTTGTTGTTGATGCTCGATGTGATCTTTCACTGCTTGAACCTTTTTCTTCTTGATATGTCCTTCTATCTCTAGAGTTTGAGGAGTGGTAATTTCTTCCAATCCTTTACAAGATATGGTCGGATTCATTTCTTGATGCTCGATGTGATCTTTCACTTCTTGAACATTTTTCTTCTTGATATGTCCTTCTATCTTGATAGTTTGAGGAGTGGTAATTTCGACCAATGAATTACAAGATATGATTGGATTCATTTCTTCTTTCTCAATGTGATCTTTCACTTCTTGCACCTTTTTCTTCTTGATATGTCCTTCTATCTTGAGAGTTTGAGGAGTGGTAATTCTTGCCAATGCTTTACAAGATATGGTCTGATTCATTTCTTCTTTCTCTGGGGTGGGGTCCTGGCATATATCTTCTTCTTTTGATGTTTCTTGATCCTTTTCTTCCTCCTCTTCATATTCTATGTAAAATAATTTCTTCTTAGCACACTTATGACCTTTAGTGCATTTACTATCACAATTGTAACAAAGCTCTTTTCGTCTTTTTTCTTCCAATTGTTGTGGTGTAACCCTTGTAGGTTGTGGAAGGCTAGGAGAATAAACACTTCCATCTTTATCGTTGTGAGGGGTATGCTTCCTGGTTTCCATAATTTTTCTTTCCACTATGTCACAAAGCCCTTTTACTCTTTCCAATTTTTGTGGTGTTTCTCTAAAGAAGGTGTTGCTCTTTGTATCCTCATAATGTGCTATCATTTCCTCCGTGAAAATTGACCACGTAACAAGTTGTTTACGAGAACAAAGCCCTTCATACCATAAAAATTGATCCGATTCTAAATATGAATATGTAATACATACCTTTTGTAACAGTGGTACACCATGTAGATCAAAATATTGTTCCATCTGAAGTATCCAATTTACCGGATCCTTGCCATAAAACTTCCTCATCTTGCTTTTTCTTGATTTTAGGAGCTCGATATTGAAATGACTGTAACTATGTACTTTTGGATCTTTAAGTTCTTAAAATGCGATCTGTAGTAGCCCTCTGTGTCCTCTTTCCATTTCCACCAGTCTGATCCAAATTGGATTCTCCAAGAAAGAGTTATGCACAATCTCCCAGGATGACTTGATTATAGACCTTTCCAGAAGAGCGAACTTGTATGAAGTTCCACGTGTCACTGTTTTGAAATTTGGCTCTAAAAAATATTTACAAGAAACTACAGTCCATCCTCTTTCTATACCTTCTTACGAAATTTCAATCCGATGCTCAGAGCGAATGTTATGAAGATTTTCCCCAGATCACCTGTTTGGAATGTAATTCAGGAGTCTACAAAAAGACCAACTTCCTCAGATCATATCTCTGAAAATATAGCGCTAAAGCTCTGAAATTTGGCCTGAGGTTCAGTACTATTTCTTCTCAAATGGGTGTTTTTTAAGCTTCCGAAACATCGCAGAAAAAAATTTATAGCGAAAATGCCACGATGACCTATTTGGAGCAGCGAAACCCTAAAATCCAAAGCTCTGATACCAAATGTTATGAAACCAGCTTAAGAAAAGATAGAAAAGATAGATCAACGCCTTAGAATTCAGCCTCTTTGAGGGGGAAACCTCCTTTACATTACATAAATGAACAATTCTTGGATGATACAAATGAAAAGACCTCCTTTCTATATATAGGAGTCTAAGGGGTCATAACATAATCAGAGCTGACATAACAATAATAATGTAAGGGCACAATAATAACAATAGCGGGCTTCTATGGGGCACAATAGTAACAATATGGGCACTACATGGGTACATCAATATAATAAGTGGGTTGTACTAATAATAATAAGGGGTTACACTAGTAGTATAGGGGCCTAACAGTACATCTATTAAGACTTATTCAAGTGAAAAGTGCATCTTTAGATCAATATTTCATAAACACATTATTCATCCAAAACATATATCGTAAATAGAAATAAGCAAGTATACCCCAGAATTATTCAATAATCCTCTTTATTGATCTTCAATATGGTATTAGATATTCGAAACTACACTGCGCACTCAACTGCAGGGGTCCACACACTCAGTTGTGGACTCTACCTAGGCCTCTACGCACTCAGCTGCAGAGCCTTTCTCTCCTATCTAACCCACTTCTCTACATTATCACTTCTAAGACTTCATTCATGATCCATCCATATTTGCCTTAGACTCTCTAAGACACACCTATTTATAACTTTTTACATACAATCCCATGGTCTGCGAACCATGGGTGGATCTCAAAGCTGACTCAAAATTTACATAAGCAAGGGGCTAAACCCCTTTGACTCCTAACCATCTACGTGCTCTACATCCACAAACCATGGAGACTTTACATTAGTTGGAAAATATACTTCAAAACTTGGGTTACTTTAACCCCAAAACTCAACCAAGGGAACGCATCCCAACATAACTAGATGAATCTACAAGATAGATCAAAAGTGAAAAACTTATGGAAACAGAATCATGGAACAACGTAATGGTTAAAGTTTTGATACAGGAAGATTGTGTTAGTGTTGTCCTTGATAGACAACCTATTTGATGAATGCACTACTTCATAAAGATATAAATAGGATGTGATAGAATGCATGGAAATTTTGTTTACAGACGTGACAAAATGAAGGGCAGTTCAGAGGAATCAGTTCAAAAGTAATGTATAATGGCAACTCACATTGTAACAGGCCAATTTAGAGGTAACAAAGTAATGGCACAGAAGAACTGGATGATGGGACAAAGGAATTCATACCAGAATCAAGGAATTGAAGAAAAAGAATGATTTAAATTGTATTAGGTTGTATATGTGGGTTCACCTAGTCCAAGTAGCTTATACAAGCGGGTTCATAGAAAAAAAAGAGCATATACATATGCACGCATTTTCACAGAAGCAAAAGTGCATATGGGATGGAAAATTAAGGTTAAAGAATACCAAGGGTCAATACCATGGTATTAGCCCACAATATCGAGTGGAATAATGATTAGTTTATCCTGTTTAAGAATACCACAGGTTCTAAGTGTGGTTTTGGTCCGAGGTATTGATAAAAGGTTAAAACTATATAAGGAGGTGAATATCAAAGTGTGATTAGTGCAAACAATGAATATCTTATGAAGAGTTAGATCAAAATCAAATATGCATGTTATGGGTTTCTGATGCTTTGCTTGATCTAAACTAAGTATGCACCTGAGTGTTTGATGATGGATGAGATCTAATGATGGATCAGGATCATAAGACCTTAAAGCACTTATCATTATGTTATCTGATAATAAATAGGCTAGATCTGAGTGCCAACAAATGTTTTTTCCTTTAAATGTTATGATCTAGGTATATCTGAAGTCTGGAATAGTTGCGAAGTTATAAGTTATTATTTGCGGATCTATACGCTGGTTCGCCTTGGTGAAGGTGCGTATACACACTGGTGCAAAACTTTCAAGTAGTGTATGCAAAAGAAAAGATTTTTTGTTCAGAGATGTCTGATATATCTAATCAGTTCTGTTGTTTTACTATTGTTTGTCAATGATGTCTTCTTTGGATCTGAAAGTAAAACTAATTATATAAGGAGATTGGGTCTGGTTGATTGATTGATTGAGTAAGAAGGGCAATATTTGCTACTATCTCTTTAGAACTCTGTAATTTGAGAACAGATCTTCAGAATGTCACTTATTGGTATAGTTTATGGTTCAAAAGTTTTATGATTCAGTATCTTTAGAAGTATACGCAGGTTAGATTAAAGGAAGTAGCGTATACATGTAGGTTGGCTTCACTGAAGTAGCATATACATTCTAACATATGCTTTTTGAGGTTGTAGTTGGTCCTGGTTGTTGACGCAGTGTTATGGGTTCAAATCCTTGTACTAGTTATAGTGATCTGTTTGTTCTAGCTATGTGTTGATTGATTGAGTTTTCAGTGATTGATTGATTCAGTTGTGGTTGATTAAAAAATTAATGATTGGGTGATTCAGTTATATTAGAGGTTTCAATGATTCATTAATTTAGTTGAGATTCATATATTGATGATTAGGTTTTAGTGATTGGTTGATGCAGATGTATTTGATGGTTGTATTGGAGTGGTGATTGATTTTGAGCTTCAATGTTACTGATGGATCTAGTATGAAAATTTGATGAAATGTGGCCTACATATTGTGTTGATGTGTACCAGGGGTATCCAGTGTGAAAATTTATGAAACATGGTCCCTGGAGGATACTAAGGGTTGGAGCCTTCAACGAGAAAGTTGAAGCTTCCTGCTAGTAGTGGCTGGTGATTAGATCAGGGGGTTGTAGCTCCCTTCCAGTAGAAGTTAGAGAATGAGAGAAGGTTGTAGCCTACTGCAGATGGGTTCCTACGTATTGGTACGAGTCTACACTAGTACAAAAATGTAAACAACTTATTCTTTATATTAAAAGAAGACATAGGCAACAACAACATGTGGTTTTTGTCCCACATTGTGTTTCCACCTTAAATGTTGGTGTTCTAACATGCATGCTGCTTATGTGTGATGGTTTATTTATTAAGGCACATGGTTAATGTTTATATAATGGTTAATAAAGTACTAATGCACTAGCTAAAGATAAATATATGACGGATTAACTAAATTATAAGTTCATTGGATATACGCTAATTGGCTTAATAATAGTTGCGTGCACACGCAGGTTCGATTCAATAAAGTCACATATATAAATTTGAATACGAAATGTAAAAGGTTATTGATTTGTAAACACCAATTCACGACCCCCCCCCCCCCCCCAACTTGTCAATATTTTTCCCAGCAATTGGTATCAGATCAGGTCCTTTGATAGAAGCTTGATTTCTTGAAGGAGATCCATCGAGACAATGTGAAAGAAGCAAAAGAAGAAAGCACCTCAGAAGAAGAAGACATCTTAAAGGAAAAATGACATCAGGATAGATAATTCACTATTAGGTGGAAGTAAGTATTCAGATTTAGAATCACTTTAGATTGAAGATGAACAAGAAAAATAATTATCAGGTACAAAGTTTTGGTCTTCTAGTGATACATTGCTTTGTTCATGCAATATTGATGATAATGAAAGTGATAGTGAAACAAAAGAATTTGCTCTTATGGGTGAAATTGAAAGAAATATAGAGGTAGAAGTTAAAAGGATTACAGAAAAAATTAGAGATCAACAAGTTCTATTTGACAAAAGGGAGTGTACCTACAAAGAAGATATTACTAGGTTAAGAACTCAGTTGGAGGAAGGAAAAAAAATAAAGTAGTACAAAGAAAAGGAAGATCAAATTCAATGGCTATAGGATGAAGTGACATCATTGAGAAATGAAGTGAATGAAAATGATACAACAACCAAGGAACCTATCGTAAGACCTAGTTACTGTGAAGGTCTTGCAGTTGTGATCATCTCTCTAAAAGAAGATCTTAAAAATTCAAATAAGAAAAATGAACTACTTCAAGCATTTTAAGAACTATAAAATGAGGTTCTAAAATTAAGGACACAAGTGGAAGAGAGAAGAAAGGATGAAGAAATCATGAAGAAGTAGTATCTTGAAAAGGAAGAGAAATATCAAGTTGAAGTATCCTAAAAGGTAAATTAGAAGAAAAGGATAAACTTTTATGATTTCAAGATAGTACTAATATTTTGAATAATATTCTTAGTATTCAAAGGTCTCCTACCATCAAATCTGGTCTTGGTTTTCATGAAACTGTTAAAGGTGAATCTAGCTCACAAAATGAAGAAAGGAATTCTAATGCAAAATCTGAAATTCTCAACAAGGAGATAAGAGATCAACCTCATCAAAGACCAAGGAAATAAATTCTTCAAAGAAAATCATTTACTCCTAACTATGGAAGTGTTAATCAATTTTTTTCTATGATGAATAATCTTGAATGTTTTATATGTCATAAGTTTTGACATGTTGCAGTGTTGGGGATTGGTTTTGCCTAATTTTGACACCTTTTTCTATACTTTCCCTCTCCAATTTTGACTATCTTTAACCCCTACTATGTCCATCTTGGTTAAATACTTGTGTTTTTGCCAAAATGGGGTCGTAGGCTGAAGGCATGCAAATTAATACTAAAAAGTGTTTTTTTACCTTAACTTTGAGTATTCCTTAGCTAGTTGTTTGTTATTTTATTACCATGCCAACTAATCTTGATTTCCTATGTAGATTTTCTTTGATTCGAACACAGGCCCATAATTCCTGCAGACAGTTGTGCGATCTTATTTCATGAAAACACTCTAGATTTCCTACAGTCACGGATTTCCTATAACTGCATAGATTTCCTGCAACAACATCAGTGGTTAGCCGTGTTCCATGAATATATAAGTCCAACAGGATCATGAGTTTTGCAGGGAATATATCACATATGGTTGCTATCCTATTGGGCTTCTAAGATCTGCCAACAACACTGCCCAGATTCAGAAGTCTTATCTTATTGGCCGTTTGGAGGAACAACTATAGCCATGTAACGAGTTTCATCTAATCCATGATTTCAGTCATGGATTAGACCCAGTATGGCTAAAAATGATATACTGTAACAAATCTATTAGTTTATGGCTTAGATTAGTAGTCTCCTTTATTTCAAGCCATATATGGGCTTTGTAAATGTATAAATTTTGTCCTAGTTCTAATGATCGAGGTTGTTAGAGTGTTGGGTTGGTTTCAACACTGACTCTATATCAAATTGTAATCAACTGTATTTTCATATTAATATATAGATATATGTTCCGTCAATTGTAGTGAGCAAGCTCTTCTAATTTGAAGAGGTTGTGAGCAAGGGAGGGCCCCCTTTGCTCACAAATCCCATAGTTTAGTCTTTGTGTATTTTATTTATGTTATGTAGCAATAATTCATTTTCATAGATAATGTACTCTTTCGAATATATATCAACGGCACTAGATTAATTGAATTAGTTTCCTGTTCATGTGTGGAATTCATTTAATGAATATTTGATTTCTCATGTTGATTGAATTTCTGAATTTGCTGTAAGTTGATTTCTATATATTTTCCTAATCATCATCAACAATTTTAAGAGTTGTAGAGGGAAGTTTTATCCACTCTATAGCCTTTGCTGCTAAGTGATTGATGCAGGAAAGAGTCATTGGTTTTGTATGATTGGTTAGTTAGATTAATCAGCACTTACAGTATTAGGACTGCATATACTTTGCATGCATCTCACAAGCTTACCTGCCCTAGTTGATGATTTATGTTTAATCAAATTATAATGCTATAATTTGACTCAACATTGTGGCACCATTTCTGGGGAGGTGCTAAAGGGATAATACTGAAGTTTTTTTATTACATGCATTGTTTGGATTTTTTCAGGACTGGGGGAGTCGAAGTGCTAAGATGTAGGGAAAATCCCATGCACCGAAGGAGGTTAGAAATTCACCAAAGGCGTGTCTTGATTGTTTGGTAAGTAGTTTCTATTTTGAATTTGTTTTCATAGTAGATGATTGGGTTGAACATCTACAAATGTCTTTTTTGGTGATGTGAGCACCACTTCATTTACTAATTCACTAGCAAGGAAAAATAATTCTATAAGAAATAAGGCAGCAAGAGAAGAAGAGTCTGGTCAAGAGGTTTATGGTCCTAAAAAGAGGCCAGAACATATTCTTGCTTCTACTATAGCAGCTTCTACATGAAAATATTCTGTTGTTGCCCATTTTGAATCTCCTATAACAAGGAAAAAAACATCTTTGCTCAATGGTTAGCCTGAAAAGGAATTCCTTGGAAATCATGTTCAAGAACCAAATGTTATAGCTCCAAATCTCACTCTTGATGTTTGTGATGATGCACTCACGGCCTAGGGAAAACCCTCCTTCCAAACCTAGTCCAAATACTATAAAAACAATGTTTTAATCCCTATACGTGACATTTCCCAGAGATAAACGCATGTGTACGCGGGTCTGTGTATACCCAACCCACGTATATGTCTTAAAACACTTAAAAAAGTTAAATCTCCTTAATTTCGGGTGGAGATCGTGGGTTTTACCTGCTGATTACCTATTAGTGCCCATGGCCCAACTTTTCCCAACGAATTCCCAACTAAAAAACTACTTTGGGAGAAGTATAAAAAGGCTTCAATGGGAAGGCCTAAGGGAGGAGAGAATAGAGAGAAAAATCACTCTGTTGAGATTATCCTAGATCAGGTCTGAAGATCCTGTTGTTGGGAAAAGTATCCAATACGGAATGACCCTATCCCACTATAAGGGTGATAGTACCTCAGCAACAACCGAATGCAAAGCTATTCAAGATTACTTCTTTATGAGATGTAAGAGAGAGGAGAAAGAGATCCACTAACCGTTGTCTTCCGCTAATGATTGATCCAATCTTCTCTCGTTGCTGCTTGCTCCTAGCTCCTTGCTCTTTCACTGGCAAAGCTACACAAAGATCCTGCAAAAGGGCAAGAAAGGAAAACTACAAGCAACATACATTCATAACTGATTCAAGGATTAGAATAAATCAAATACACAAGTATAACAATTCACCATTGAGACACATGCATATAGAAGAACCTCAAATGCTTTATTAATGGAAGAAGTAAAGTTCTAAGAGTGTTACAACCATAAGAGGCCCAATCCAGCAACACCTCCCAGCAGAAAGAAATCTCCTCTTCACCTCCTTCAAGCAAATCACCCAATAGTTCTATACTCAAACCAACAGCACTTCCTTACATTCACAAGATTCCAGCCTCCCTAGACCTCATGAGAGAGCTCTATATATAGGAGTTTTGGAGAAAGGATGAGTCAGCTTGAGGTTGGCATGAAGCTGACTAGTGTCCTCTCCCACTTCAGTTATTCTTCAGTTCTTGAGTCCACTTGGAGTTTCTTGCTTCCACTTGGAGATCTAGATCCTCTTACTCATCACAAGGCGAATTCCCTGATCCAAGTGTCATTTTGGAAGCTTCCTGGGCATTTGACACCTTGAGGAATGACTGTGCCACTTGGCCAATCTCGCCCAGCACAGGTAGCCTTCATTGCTTTTGACATTCAGCGCAGGTACAGAGTGGAGCAGTTGACATTCAGCGCAGATGCTCAGTGGAGCAGTTGACATGATCCAGAATTAGCTTGTTTTTGAGTGTTTTCAGGTGGAGAACTGATATTTAGTGCTGTGGTTTGCTGACCTTGTTCCTCTAGGGGTAGGAACAACATGTTTAGGGACTTTGGATCCCTTAGATTATTGACATTTCATGCTTCATGGTGTAAGGCACAAAAATGTCTATAACAGTTGCCCCCTAAAGTATGAGGTCGTTTATCGGGTGAAATGCTTTATCAGGAGGATCCGAAGTTCATTCAATCGCTGAGAGGTGACCTGTAATAAATACAATACAATACATTATTTTTCATTCTGCTTTCATGATCTAGCTGAGGCGGGCATTCCCATGCTCAGCTTTATAAATTCATTTTGGTACATAGAACAGACGATCGTCTGATAGTAGACTGATAATTCTCTGCTGAAATTATCATCCTTTGAGTAGGATGATCATCTGCTGCAATGATGTACATGTCAAATGTCTTTATATTTCCTGAATATATATCGCAGCCCGGATGGATGAAACTAGATCCGGGGTCTTCAAACTCATTCGATCTTCACTCTAAGTACAAGTCGATCCATGTGAGAATTACGCTGAAGTCGAACATGGAAAGACATCGCTCGATTACCGGTCAATAATGTAAACCGTTAACAAGCGCGAGAGGAATCACCGATAATGATAATGACCCTCAAGGTACTGCAGTACAATTCACGTGGTGTGAATAAAGGACTTGGCGTCGAACACCACGCAAAATCTTCTGGTCGAAGGTCATTGATGTATACCTGTCGCCGGAAGTGAGAAACTTGCCATTGAGGCATGCAAGCTTCAAAGTACTGGGGGGGTGTTCCTAGATCAACTTCTTGGATAATGAGCTGAAGTCGACAAGAAGCGATCCGTCAAAGGAGGGCCTTAATGAATTCCACATCAGTGACACGGAACGGAGCTAATGATTTTAGTGGAGGTGAAAACAATCTGTGAGATATGATTCAGGGTGGCGATCATGGGTGGATGAAGGATAATGTATGGCAGTGGATGGGACACGGTTGACTCTTTCTGAACAACATATCTTGAACATATAACGACACTGATGTGATGGATCGGTAGCATTACCCCGAAAGTGGATGGTTTGGCGAGGACCATGGTGATGAGACCGGTGAATGAAACAACCCAACCCGATGTTAAACGGAAAACAAAGTGTCATGTTCAAGAGCGACTTGCTACCATTAAAGCTTTGAGGTTCTCCCAATTTTTCCCCAGTCATTTCTGACCAGTACCTCTTTATTTTTGTCAAGCTTGAGGAGGATAACATATGCTTGTTCTATAACCTGCCCTTCGGGCAAGCCCATCGCTATGTTTTAACGAGCTTAGCGATAGGGAAACTCGTTCTCGTCTAAAGACAAGTTTGTCGCTATTTAATCATTTTAACGAGTCTAACGACAAGGAAAACTCAGTCCTTTTCATTTTTAGAGAGTCTGAAAAGGTACAGAAAGTTAACTCCAAAATTCCTTTTTCGTCATCTAATCCCTTAAGTCCGAAAAAGTATAAAACAATACAGAAGGGATGAGTTTTCGATAACTTTAACGAGCCGAATAAAGCAAGCGCTCGACCTTTTTGTGTAATAATCCCTCAGGTCCAAAAAGATTAATATCTAGAGGAGGGATAGCTCTTCCGGTCACTTTAACGAGCTGGAAGGCCAAAACTCGGCAAACTTTTCATATTTTACGAGTCAGATGAAAAGAGCTCAAAGAAGACTCGTCTTTTGAGGAACGAGTGATAAACAGGGATAGCAACAGATTCCAGGTACAGGTTGGAATTTTCCAATCATGGCAGTGTCACAAGGATGGCTAGGTGAAATCACTCTTCACAGCTGTTCCTCAAAATGGGTAAACAATCATATGGGGGGTGAACGATCGGCCAAATGGAATGGAGGCGGCAGGTGCAAACATGACCAAGGCTTTTTATGGCTAATAAATTTACGATCACAATGGTTATTAACCGAAATAGGTTCATTTTTTATTTAAAAATGAGCTTAAACTCTGGGGTAAACATTGCTCACTGCTTTTATTTATTTTTTAACGAGCATGAAGACCGCGTTAAAACTGCTCGGATCTTGCATTTATTTTTTAACGAGCATGAACTTTATGCTAAAACTGCTCGATTATATGGTCAAATTTTGATTTTTTACCATTACTAGCTTTTCTCTTTTCAAGTATAGTACTGCATTTTCAATTGCTGCAACAAACTTTGTTAGAAATGAATAATATTTGCATGGAAATGAGATTATACGCCTAATATTTCACTTTGAACTACGTAAAAAGCCATTAAAAGGTGTTTTTACCTCTCATTTACCATTTCATTTGCATTTGGTTTGTTGGAGCTCTGGAGGTGCTTCTTCTTCCTTGATTTTCACCAGCTGATTCCGGGAGATTCCGCGGACGATTTTCGGCGCCGTCTGGACCAGGTAGGAGCTAAACCCTAGCTCTTTCTTTTCATGCCTATTTTCCAGGGGTTTTGCAAAATCACCCTAGTTCCAGCGCAGGTTCCCCTTTCGAAATCTGCGCTGAAGGTCAAGCTGCCTTAAGGCAGCCTGAGCCTCAGCGCAGGTGGGAGACTCTCTGCCTGCGCTGGGCTCAAAAACTGAGTTTTTTTTGGGTCATTTTTTGATGATTTTTTCGCCAGTTTTTCATCAAAATCAGGAACT
Organism: Pinus tabuliformis; assembly: GCA_031772625.1. Classification (NCBI taxonomy): domain Eukaryota; kingdom Viridiplantae; phylum Streptophyta; class Pinopsida; order Pinales; family Pinaceae; genus Pinus; species Pinus tabuliformis. Next base: position 874,991,220 of record CM062804.1, read on the forward strand.
TACCCCTTCTCTTGTTTGCTTTGCAGGGAACCTTGAACAAAATGTCCCTTACATGGCGAGAACGAGAACATGAAGAGGAGGACATGATTTCCCCCCATGATCCGGTCACGGTGAACGTGCTGCGGAACTGTGGCCTGCTGAAGTTCTTCCGTATCTCTAGCATGAGAGCACAGATTTCTTTGCTACAGTACATGCTTGATGCTTGGGATCCTGTTAACCAAGTGTTCCAGATTAGGGGAAAGGCCATCCCCTTGACCATAGAGGACATGTATTTCTTGACTGGACTGTCAAGACGAGGTGCCACCATTTCCTTGTCAGGTACGGCCCGGGGGACTGATTCCACCAGAGATTATGTCTGCCAGTATTGTAGGGAAGGTTCTCAGCCAAGCAGAGACGGCAAGATTGTTATCCGTGAGATTACTGATCGGGATCTCAGGTCCATTCTGTTCACTATTGGTAGGATGGCCGGCAATGCAGCTCTACATGTTGCCAACAGGTCTTATATGCAGCACGCCTTGGAGTGTCTCCAACCGAAAGTATTCAACTGGTGTGATGCAGTACTTGTTCAGATGAAAATTCAATTGACCAAGGTAAAGGACGGGAAGCTGAAGAACTTTGGATTTGGTTCTATTCTGACTGCCTTCGCCTTGGAGAAAATCCCACTGATGCAGCCTCAGTACATCATACTCGACTTGCCTTCTTCGACCGAGCCACGCATGCAGAGGTGGGTCGACCACATGTCTAGGCATGCTGGTCAACCTCAGATTACTTTTACTGAGGCCTTCTTTAGGTGGTTCGAGCGCCAGGAGATGGCGTTTTCCGAGTATCCATATGTGGGTATGGATTTCTGAGGTGATCCGGATTTGGTGCTACCGGATGGCGAACAGTGGGGCGCCATTGGTAAACTCCTTGACCATACTACTGTTTACTGTTCTTATTCATAATGTTGCTGTGCTTTATTCTATCAAGCCTTTTAATTGTGCTCTTGGGTGCATGCAGATATTGGTCCTGTTCGTCCAGCAGTTCGTCCGAGATCGCCAGTTGCTGCCCCGGCATTGGAGCCTGCTAGGAGAGTTGTTATTCGCGATCTTGACGATACTGAGACCCTTACAGCTGTGCAGGAGCAGGTTGAGAGCCTTACTCGCGGTCTTCCGGATGTACAGATTGACGAGTTACCTTTACAGCTGCAGCGGCACACTATTGGTGTCCCTAGACGATGGACTCGTCTCTTGCGCATGATTGCACAGGCCGTGACGTACTATCATGAGCACCACTAGGCTAGGGTGCCCCCTAGCATCTTTTTGAGTCTTAGGTCCTATGACCAATTTTGTCTTGGTTACAGAACATTATGTATGAACTTATATAAACAACTTATATATATTTTGATTTTCGAGTTTTATTCTGGTTTATTTATGTGATCCATTTATACAATCTTTGATGATGTGTCCTTTTTATAAATGCTGCAAATGTCTATCTAACACATAGTTTGCTAATGAGTCAGTTAATGTGTTTAAGTTTCTTGAAATATGTTGATATTGAATTGAATCAAATCGTCTTTCCAAGATCTTAACCCTTAGGAACATGCGATAAATAGCTGGATTGTGAACAGAATATATACCATTGAGTTGTAGTATTATGAGCTGTGAGTCTAGCCTGACAATTAGTCGGCGTATGCCACGTGTGATGGCATTAGAGAGTAGTTCTATCAACGCGCTATACTCAGCGATGTTATTCGTTGATTGCCCAATACATACACCTCTGAAACTTACTAACTCGCCGCTTGGATCAAAAATGGCCCAGGCTGCGGAGGATAGGTTCCGCGAACTACGACTCGCTCCGTCTGCATATCCAACACATGTCTCCAGAAGGTTCGACATCTGCAACAAATGAAAAGGTGGATCACTCGACCAGAACAAACACTTTAGCGAAAACAAAATACAACAAAAGCATGCAGGTTACTATTTAAGCATAGTAACGCTTGAGGTACAGCCCGTTGCGGGGCTGCGCCAGTGGAATTCCGTCGTAATCCATTAACTCGTAGGCTCCTTTTGCTAACACCCTTTTAACAATATAGGGGCCCATCCATAAGGACTTGAATTTACCTGCTCCCAATTTATCGGATTCTTAGTCATAAAGCAAGACCAAATCACCTTCGGAGAAGACACGGGGTTTGACATTTTTGTCAAACTGAGCCTTGACTCGTTTCTTATGAGCTTCGTTAGCCAAAGCGGCATCACGACGGGTTTCATCCAACTGGATTAATTCCAAGAAACGAGCCTCTTCTTCTGAAGTTCCGGGGAGGAGATCGATTGCGAGTTTGAGCGACGAAATTCGCACTGGATTGGTAAGACTGCTTCCAGGCCATACACCAGTTGAAAAGGTGTGAACCCGGTTGCGTTCTTTACCGAGGTTCGGTAAGCCCACAAAGCTGAGTACAGGATTAGGTGCCATCTTCTTTTATGAACCCCGATCATCCTTTGCAACATACGCTTCAGGACCTTGTTGATTGCCTCAACTTGTCCGTTGGCTTGCAGATAATATGGGGTAGAGCTGTCGTGAGATAGCCCTAGCTTGGCAGCTAATTCGACCATCATGTGATTGCGAAAATGCGACCCATGATCTGTAACTATAGCCTGTGGTACGCCGAACCTGGCGACTACATGATTGAAAAAGAAGAGGGCAGCTGTTTCACCAGTGTTATCCAATGTAGGCATCGCCTCGGCCCATTTGGTAAAATAGTCAACAAAGACTATAATATACCCATGCCCCCCGGTCGAGGTGGGGTTACATTGCATGAAATCGATGCCCCACTTGGCGAAGGGCCCAACAGCAACTATCGGCTGCAAAGGTGCGGGTGGTCGTCTGGTTTTGCTATCAAAAATTTGACAAGCATGGCAACTTCTGACTGCGGTTATGCAATCTTTGAACATGGTTGGCCAGAAGTATCCTGCTCGTAAGATTCTTTGTGCTGTTGCATATCCAGACTGATGCCCCCCACACGCGCCTGAATGACAATCATTCAGGGCTTTTTCGGCCTCCTCATGGGTAAGGCACCTCCTCAGAACTGTATCGACACCACGACGGTAAAGTGTATCACTGACGATCATGTAGTCTTTTGCTTGGTATCGTATACGTTTTTGTTCGGAGCGAGAGGTGTTTGGCCTGAATTTTTGGGTTTGGAGATAAACTATGATATCTCCATACCACTCATCGCTTACGGATATCAGAAACAAACTTTCGTCCACGATTGACTCTTCCGATGTTTCATCGTTGGACGACGATGGGAGATCACACAATAATTCTGCGAAAACTAGAGCTTTCTTTGATTTGGATTTTACAAATTCCAGATCAAACTCTTGAAGGATTTCTATCCATTTTGAATATTTGCCCCCCAGCAACTGTCGCGACAGTATATAAGTCATGGGGTTGCAATCTGACAAGATGGTAGTTTTCCGAAAGAGGACATAATGTCGAAACCTTTGAATTGCTTGAACAGCTGCAAGCGCTAGTTTTTCAACATAAGAATATTTTCTTTCTGTATCGTTTAAGTTTTTACTTAAACAATAGATAGGATGTTCAATTCCATCGACTTCTTGAACTAAAACCATTGCAATGGTCGTATCCGCTGCAGCCAGATACAGGTTAAAATCTCTTTGATAGTCCGGGGCGTACATTAATGATGCTTTTACTAGACAATCTTTCAGAGCATCAAAGGAAGCTTGCGCTACCTGGTCCCAGACAAAAGGTACATCCTTTTTCAAAAGACGAGTATAACGCTTAGCAAGTTCTGCGTAATTTGGAATGAACCTCCTCAGAAAGTTTGCTTTCCCTTGGAGTTTTGAATCTGAAGCAAATTTGAAGGTGGAGGCAAATTAATGATTGCCTGAACCTTACAGGGGTCGAGACGAATCCCATCCTTAGAGACTACAAAGCCAAGTAAACGACCAGAACCGACGCAAAACACACATTTGTGCGGATTGAGTCTTATTTTGTAGTGTCGGCAATGTAGAAATATCGCTCGTAAATGCTGCGGATGATCAGTTCGCTTTCGCGAATGAGCCGGAAGATCGTCGAGATAAGGTTGAACAATGTTCTTGATGTCATGGAAGGCATAATTCATTGCCCTCTGAAACGTCGCCCCTGCATTCTTTAAACCAAAGGGTAATTTTCAATAAACGAATGTGCCCCACGGACAAATAAATGCAGTCTTTGACTGGTCCTGTGGGCGGATATTTATTTGATTATACCCGGAAAATCCATCCATAAATGAAAAGATTTCACATCCGGCGCATTCATCAATTATCTGGTCGATGAAGGGTGTAGGGTAGTTGTCCTTCGGACAAGTTTGGTTTACATCCCTATAATCAACACACACTCTAATCGTCCCTTGTTTTTTCATAACAGGGACAATATTCGATACCCAATCGGTTAGAGGAACTGGGTAGATGAATCCAGCATGGAGAAGTTTTTCAACTTCCGCCTTAATGGCAGCGACTTTCTTCGGGTGCACTTGCCGAAGCCGTTGTCTTACTGGTTTGACATCAGGATACATTTTAATTTCATGTTCAACGATACTCGAGTCAATGCCTGGCATTTCATCATATGACCAAGCAAAGACATCTCTAAATTCGCGAAAAAGAGCATTATATATTTCCAGTTCTGAAGGGGAACAACCTTTGCCGACATAAATATTCTCTAGAACATCTGTTTTAGTCGAGATATTTATGGCTATAGTCTCTTCAATATTGGATAGGTTTCGCTCGGAATCCACCGTATTTACAGTATTTGTTAGGAATTCAAATACTGAAGGGTGATAAAGGTCACTTTGAGTATCTTCTTCATATTCCGGAAGAAGGGAACGATGGTGGTGATCATTCCATGGTGTCCCCTCAATCATCATTGATTGTAAGATTCCTTTGTCAGTCCCATGTACTTTCGACCAAGGATCTAATGGGGTTCCATATTCTCTAGACCTATCTACCCAAACGCTTGACGAGCGTTGATTTGGGCTCGCCTCCCATGCTTGAAACATTGATTGCTACAATATTTCTAAAGGGCTTGGGGGCAAAACCATTGAACGATCCATGTCGACCTTCGTGGAAGATATCATGTTGCAGGTTGCTACAAACGGTACATTTCCTATATAAATAGGAGGTGGTAGCGCGAAAGTTCCCATCAATGTGGGGTCTTTCAATAATCCTACTCCGATATCTTGAATTGAATGGTTACTCTCATGGATCATGGGAATGCTTCCTGTAACTTGTGAACCATTAGGGAGGAAATTCTGTTGGTCGACAATCGTAATCCCTCCTTCAAACGGGAATGCGATCTTCCTAAAATAAGTCGACACGACAGCCGCCATGGAATAAATCCATGGTCTACCCAGTAGGATGTTATAGTCAAGATTTCCATCAATGACCTCAACATCAATTTCTACTGTCTTTCCTCCTAGTTCAACTTTCAAGTTATTAAGGATACCGTATGGGGTATAAGTCCTTCCGTCGAAAGCTTTTAATGTCGTCGAAGATCGCGACAAGGTTGGAGATCCTAAAGTTTTCCAGCAACTCATCGACATAATACATGTCGAGGCTCCCTCATCAATTATTGTTCTGTGAACAGTTTTGTTGAGCGCTTTCACTTGAATAAGGAAAGCTAGCTGAGCTGGTAACTGAGGATCATATCCCTTGTGATCAAAGGATACAAGATTGGAATCCTTGGGATCAACCCCACCAATTGCTGATAACAACTCCTGCCTTTGGGTTGGACAATTTTGTAGCACTTCAAGAGTCGACATAGCGGATGGCGATTGGGCCAAATCTTCCACTATATTATAATGTTGCGCCGCTCTGGCGCGAGGATTAAATGTCGACTTGTGTACTACACCCTTTGGTGGTTTTATTGTTAATTCAGGGATGGTGGGTGTTACAACTTCTGTCGAAGTTGTTGTCGAACTACTTGGTCGATCTTTACCTTTTTCGTTCGACTGCTGAGGATTCCCATAATCTTTGTTCCTTGTCGAAATCAAAGCATCATTCTGCTGTTTTGAAACCGACAACATAAGGACTTGCGACGGGGAAGCATTTCCACTATCAACCAGATTCTGACCTGGGTTGGGAAATGGATCAGTTAACACAACTGAGGTTTGGGAACTTTTAAAGAACCTCTTTAACTCAGCTTTGAATGGGCAATTCTTTGTGTAATGATCCTCATCATCACATATTTGACATGGATAATTTTGTTTCCCTTTCCCAGGAGGGTTTGAAGAATTTTTCCGAGGAGATGATTCACCTTGTTTCTTCTTCTTCCCTTTGTTTTGCTTCTTCTTGCTTCCTGGTTGATTGGTTTCTTTGCCTTTATCTTCCGATACGGCATTTACTTCCGAAGCAAGAATTTCTTCTTTTGCATTTTGGTCCGAATTCTTACGGGCTTTCTTTGACGAAGCCTTTATCGATTTCGTGTTTGCTGTGCCAATCACACCATCACCGGCATGAGAGTCACTATTTGATTTAGGAGGGGGAGGAATTGAAAATTCCGGTCTAGGGGCGTCAGGTATTTTGTCATAGAGTGTGCCGGACTGAGTATAAACTAAGTCCAAATACTGTGCACGAGCAATTACTTGCTCCTCTGTTACGACTCCCCCCTTGGCCACATCTTCCGTAATAGCCGGAAGTAACGACTTTATAAACCATTCAGCTAATAGCTGATCGGGAACATATGTTTTCACCATCCTACGACGACGACGCCACTCATGTATATGATCAGATATATGGGTAGCAGTTGTCTGTTTGAAGTTGGTTAATATTTCTGTTCCCGTTTCGTACCTTATTGGTAATTGAAAATGGGTTAAGAAAGTCATGGCTAGGGAACTAAAATTGTCGAAAGAGGCTCTTGGCAATTCCATGTACCATTTAGTCGTTGGACCTGTCAATGTCCTCTGAAAAAGGCGAAGCCTTATCGAATCGTCGTTTAGGGTGTTCGACGAACACCACAGATGAAAAGTCATCACATGATTCGATGGGTCTTCACCTGGATTTCCATTGAACTTAGGAATGTCAGATGGAAGTTTATGAGGAATTGCTGGCCACCAAGGGGCATAAGCAATCGGATCGTTTGTTAAACGGTGTAAATCGGGTAACTCTAAAGTCGCCACGAATGGTAACTGTTGATTCAGGTTAGGCGAAGCGTAACCAGGGTACGATGGAATCGCTTGAGCAGTGGGCCTTTGCATACCAGCATAATGTAATTGATGTTGGTATGACTGATACGGTTGGTGGACTTGACCAGTGTAAAGTGGTTGGTTTTGACTGTTTTGGATATACGGTTGTCCACTATTCGCAAAGATCTGCTGCTCAGAACCTTGGTACACCTGCTGGAATTGCGGTTGTTGGTATTGCACAAGCCATGGTTGTGACGCCATGTTCTGTTGTGCTATGCTAACCGTTGGACCGAGGTGTGGGGTAATTGTACCCGTTTGGACCTGTGTTGCCCCACCAGTTGGCGATTGTGGTTGTGACCCATGATCAAGTGGCTGTTGCATTACAACCTGAGAAATCTGAGGTTGGCATGCAACAAGTATCGCTTGAACTTGTGACACTGTTACAATAGCCGGTGTGGTTAGGATGTTCGTCACAGGTACACACTGTTGCATAGAATATACAACCCTTGGTTGTTGAGGTAGCATAGGTACCCAACTACTTGATGCAATTCCAGTATAACCTGAATACTGTTGCGAACTCACGTATGGGTACCCTCCCGGAGGGGGTAATGAAAGGGCATATTGCCCCCCATACGGTATCAATCCCGAACTCAAAGGGGTCGATGGCCCAGATTGACCTCCAAACGGATCAATTTGGCGAGTTTCAACATAAGAGTTGCCGGATATTACTCCGGATGAACAAACTGGAACAGACCATACTGTCGAAATAGTCCCTTGGTGGACTCCTTCTAGCTGTGGAGAGCTAGTTGGGACAGCTGGTATGCCGGCAAACATCGTCGGAGTGACGGCAGGAACTTCTGCTGTCACTGTGTCATTTGACACAGTCCTAGATGATGACGGTTGTTCAGACATCTTAAGTCTATCCAATAGATTGCCTAGCGATTCTACAGGGACTTCCACTTGTGGTGGATTAACTTCTGATGAAGGAAAAAGAGTGACCCCGACTCCAAAATAAGTTGGAGTACTTGCTTGCGGATCCTCTGCAATTTCCTCTATCGCAATCAAACCCGGTGGAAGAGGAAGACCGTCAGGTCCGTAAAATATTTCTGGTGCCGAAGAAGTGGTTGCTTCGACAGCGACAGTTGTTTGAGGAACAAAACTCTCTGGGCCGATTACAGATGGAACTGGTTCAGTTACACAAGTATTTGCCCCCACACTAGGATCAGTATTACTGTCCTTCTGTGGCTGTTGAACTTCTTCTATAGAGGCAGGTTTTCCAGAAATGTTAGGAGTAACCAAAACCTCAGATGCAGTTGGAACACTTGTTCTAACTTTTATAGGAGATTTTGAACCGGTTAAACGAGTTCGCTTTGTCCGTATTGTTTTCGATTCCGGAGACAAAGACGGTTGACTCGTAAGCCTCCGCGAACGACGGGGTTTCAATTGACTTTCTTCCACGATTGCGGATTATTCGATCAACCAAAATATTAAAAGGGGAAATTTGTGTTTCCGAATTGAATGAATTTTATTAGACGCTTTTAGACACAACTTGCTTTTTCACTTTTTAAGAGTCGAGAAAAAGCTAAAGATGACTCTAGTCTCCTTCGATGTATTAACGAGCCCGAAGTGACAAATGCTCGGTTGGACTTTTTCAGTTATAGAGTTTGAAAAAGGCCAAAAGAAACTGCTCTGGAGATCTAGGCAGAGGGTGTGCCAAACCTTTCGCAAAACCACAGAATACGTTTTACGGTACGGGTGGTCGATCTTCGTGAATGATGTGTTCACTGCATTGCGATCAGTAGGGCGGCCGACACGGCTTCCTATGGATAAAAGATATATGCCTATAGGGGTCTCCCAATATATACGCGACGGTACGTGGGAGCACAAGTCTGTATTAGTGCCACCGACTCTCAGGAGGAATCACCCACATTCGTCGAGATCGACAATCACTACGTTTAATGACGCCGGAACACGTCTCTAGCTTAGACCTATATGTGTTTGCGTTATGTTTCAAAGCGTTGTTAGGTTCATTCAATATATTTTAAGTTCATCTTTTTAAAGTTTGCCTTTCAAGGTTCACCACGAGATGTTTTGATACAAATTCCTAAATGCAGTCTAAGATGAGAAGCAAGCTTTTTCAATCTTTTCGACTTATGAAAATCTTAACTACTGAGGGAAAAGAGATATAAAATATTTTCACACAGATCAAAGAGCATACACTAATGCACTTTTTTCCCTAAATCAACATACAAACTTATATGCAAAATGCAAAATGCAAGTATTTCTTTTCTCTTTCTTAATGTTTGTGCGACACAAAAAGAAAGCTGTTGTATAACTTTGAATTCAATTTCAAGTGAAAGCAAACAAGCTTGTCCAAAATCAAAAGACACCTTAAGATTTACTTGTTTCGACACTAGAAATATATAAATTCAAACCATATGACGAAAGCAAAAGCTCAATCAGCTATGAACAACAAATAAACTAACTCTTAGGATCAAAACGACACTTTTTCACAGGTCTAGATCTAAGAGGCCACAACAAGACTAGTTCACTTTCGTTATGGGAAACTGTAAATGATACAAGAAATACACAAAGAACAAACACAGTTTCTTTATACAACCGAGGCGGAATAGTGGCAAGGAAAGTTGGTTTCAGATAGGTACATTGACTAGTAACAGGCAGCAAAACAAGAGTGAAAACAGGGCAAGAAACAGCAGGAAACCCCAGTAGCACAAGGCAAGACTGGTTCAGCGCAGGTGGGACACAGGCAGTTTGACCTTCAGCGCAGGTAGCCCCTTCGGGAACTGCGCTGAAATGCAGACAACCTTCACACAGCCTGCACTGAAGAACGAAACTTTCATTTCTCTTGGTTTCCGGGTCACAGATTGCTCAAAAATTCACAGTTTTTGGCCAAATCAGAAGCTATCAGTCAAGTACACACTAAGGGATGACAAGGAGGATGAAAAGCTATCACTAAGAGCTTATTAGAGTCCTTGTGGATCAGCTCTTCAAATCATAAACTTGCCCAGAAACTGAGCTAGAGTAGCTGCCCTCTACTTTGCATTTGAAAGATCCAAATGCAGTTCGATTCGGTACTCCCTGTGTTTATAAAATGAATAGCAAAAACACAAACAACCAACAAGATACGATCCCCAGCGGAGTCCCCAATTTGTTGTTGGGAAAAGTATCCAATACGGAATGACCCTATCCCACTCTAAGGGTGATAGTACCTCAGCAACAACCGAATGCAAAGCTATTCAAGAATACTTCTTTATGAGATGTAAGAGAGAGGAGAAAGAGATCCACTAACCGTTGTCTTCCGCTAATGATTGATCCAATCTTCTCTCGTTGCTGCTTACTCCTAGCTCCTTGCTCTTTCACTGGCCCAGCTACACAAAGATCCTGCAAAAGGGCAAGAAAGGAAAACTACAAGCAACATACATTCATAACTAATTCAAGGATTAGAATAAATCAAATACACAAGTATAACAATTCACCATTGAGACACATGCATATAGAAGAACCTCAAATGCTTTATTAATGGAAGAAGTAAAGTTCTGAGAGTGTTACAACCATAAGAGGCCCAATCTAGCAACACCTCCCAGCAGAAAGAAATCTCCTCTTCACCTCCTTCAAGCAAATCACCCAATAGTTCTATACTCAAACCAACAGCACTTCCTTACATTCACAAGATTCCAGCCTCCCTAGACCTCATGAGAGAGCTCTATATATAGGAGTTTTGGAGAAAGGATGAGTCAGCTTGAGGTTGGCATGAAGCTGACTAGTGTCCTCTCCCACTTCAGTTATTCTTCAGTTCTTGAGTCCACTTGGAGTTTCTTGCTTCCACTTGGAGATCTAGATCCTCTTACTCATCACAAGGCGAATTCCCTGATCCAAGTGTCATTTTGGAAGCTTCCTGGGCATTTGACACCTTGAGGAATGACTGTGCCACTTGGCCAATCTCGCCCAGCGCAGGTAGCCTTCATTGCTTTTGACATTCAGCGCAGGTACAGAGTGGAGCAGTTGACATTCAGCGCAGATGCTCAGTGGAGCAGTTGACATGATCCAAAATTAGCTTGTTTTTGAGTGTTTTCAGGTGGAGAACTGATATTTAGTGCTGTGGTTTGCTGACCTTGTTCCTCTAGGGGTAGGAACAACATGTTTAGGGACTTTGGATCCCTTAGATTATTGACGTTTCATGCTTCATGCTGTAAGGCACAAAAATGTCTATAACAGATCCCTGTGCTTCCAGCACTTCCCCCATTAAAGGAAACCCTTGTTTCCTTGAGTTATGGTGTCTTTCCATTTGTTAAGATATCCTTGAGTGAGTTATGGAAGGAGCCTGTTGAAGGCTTGAGATTGGATGAATCTGGAGGACGGTTCCGCTTGGAGCCTGCGAAAGGAAGACTCGGGTGAAATCATTCCTTTCTGTACTTTAGTTATTTATAATAAAAGAAACACCTGTCTTATTCCTGATATGAATCTTCTTCATGTTTATGATATCAATGATATGATTTACAAATGAATGATTATTTCAATTGCATAACTAACTTTCAATATGATATGAAGTTGATTTCTTTATGATGTTTAGTCCATATACTGCTATGCTTTCTTGAATTGATTATTTTGCAGGTTGAAGGAGAAAAAGGAACCCCAAGAGGGTTTGGACCCTAGCTGGATCTTCCCAAATGAAGGACCCCCAGGTGCACCTCTCTTCACGTAGTTTGTTTATATTAGCATCATGGCTGTGTGGAATGCTTGTTTTTCTTTATAGATAACCCCCACTCTGCTAGGGTATTAACCCAAGACCCTAGGGGACATTCTCCCTTAACAGAATTGGCGACTCCACTGGGGACAATAGTATTGTTGTTCCTAGTTTGGGTTTGTTCAAGCTAATCAGGGCTCAACTGTTTATTTACTTGTTGTGACTGAGTAGTCTGTTCTTGTAGGAATTGTAAGTTTGATTAGTCTCTTTAGACTGTTTTTTGTTTTTTCTTGTAATCTATTGTATACGTTGTTTTTCTAGTTTACAGAAGCGTATGTACGCAAGTTTCCTCAAGTAAACCTGCGTATACACAAGTTTCCTAGGGCTGAATAGCATATACATGCAGCTGTGCACTAACACGATTGCGTATACCCTAAAATTTTCAAGATTTTTCAAATATTTTTGTTTTTGAAGATCTGTCTGCTAGTCTGAATTAGTCCTGAACAGTTAATTTTTTGTGTCACTCTTTATTTTTACAACAAGTATATGATTTCAAACTCTCTCTAATTGTGGAAAGTGTTGGTCTTGTTTTGTTTTGTTGCAAGCGTCATTGTTTTTGTTTAAGCACACAAGATTTCTTATTGGGAACCTTGGCTACTATGGTCTTCCAGGGCAAAAAGATTGATCTCAATCTTTGTGTCTAATATTGTCTTGGTGACTTTTTTGTTTGCATGTCAAAACTACATCTTTGTGACCATCTGCTTTTCTTACATTCCGAAACTTGTTGATTGACACTTTCTTGAAAGTTGTCTTTTTGATCTTTTTGGTCTTTGTTGCCAAGCTCTTTTTGTTGCTTTTGATTGTTAAGAGCATCTTGAAACACATTTTTTGGTTGAGTTTTCACCCGTCTTATGTTTTTAACTTGCAAAGTGTTTTGTTGCCTATTCTTCAATCATAAAGTTTCAGTCTTGTTTAGAGCACTTTTTGAAAATACATTTTTGTTTTTGATTTTGAAGAAAACTTCCTAAAAACTTGGTTTTTCTTTCATGAACTTTGTTTTGATTTAGTTTCTTTTTGCCAGTGAAAGTGCATTTTTTTTTGTCTTGAAACTTGCTTTTAGTGTTTGGACGAAAATGAGCATCAGCAACTTATATTCTATCTAAACATCTTAAGTGGCAAATTAGAATTGATAAACAAGTTACTTTCATTTCTTGATTTAGAGTAGTCTTAAGCTTTGCATCAGCATGTACTCATTGCATTAGGATAAATTTGTGCATATTTTTAAGGCATCCATAGTTTTGTTAATTTTTGTGAGTGTGAAGCTTGAGTAAAAGAAAAGAAAAGAAAATTTGTTGCTTTCTTAGAAGTTCCTCTGTACCTAGTAAAAATTTCTTTCATCGAAGAACAAAATGAGTGCATTTTCATATAGTTTTGTTTTTATTAATTTATTTTGCATCAAAACACCACAAGTTTCACTTCCGCTTATCCCTTGACATAAAGAACAACCCATTTAAAAACAAGTGCTAATTAAAATACACTAAAACATTTTTATAATTGTCGAGTTAGACACACCAACAAGTTTTAGGATATTTTAGGGCCTTGGATTACGCAAGTGCAGAGGGAGGGGCTCGACTGTTAAGGAGAGGAACTTTAGTTGCTCGACCTTAAGGGAGAGGGAGAGGGAGAGAGAGAGGAGAGGATGCGTAAGCAGGCTCTCAATCTAAGGAGAGGACCTTTCCTTTCGATATTGAAGGTGATGAACCTTCAGAAACATTGTTTCAAATGCATTAATTATATATGTAATAAAACTATATATATTCTATTTTGAATGCTTCTTTGGCAGTTCTTTCAGTCATTCTTTCTATTTTGAATTACGCTTTCTTATATACGTAATTACGCTTTCTTATAGGTGTACTTATATTGGTCATTCATTACATATGTAATTAAGGTATCGAATCCAATCATTCATTATATATGTAATTACGCATTCCACCTCTTCAAGGCCATTTAAACTGTCAAACATAGGAGTCTGAATAGTAAGTGAAAATCCAATAGCGTTAGGAAGACCAGGAAAGCTCTGGATCTAGGAGTTAAGCACGAGGGTTTTTGAAGATAAGGAAGAGAGATACCCCCTCTACTACTGATCAGATCTTACCTCAAGACTGTTCTGCTTGGCTTCTGACACAAGTTGGTAACCTTAGTTGCTTCTCCTAGGGATCTACATAGGTGGCTGCGGAGGGGAATCCAGTGGCACCTGAAGTCGACGTTGTATCACTCTCAACGGTACTACTGGAGGGCACCCTTGCAAATCTTGGGGGCTTGCACCGGTTCAGGCTATTTTTAGGAGGTCATTGTAATTTCCTCTATTACCTTCGCTGGTAGGACTGGGCCATTATTATCCCAGACTATCTTCAGAAGGCCCCTTACTTCACTTTCTTGTATTTTGGTGTCCAGTCCTCATCATTCGGAGTGGAAATACTTGAAAGTTGTTTAAATGGATGACATCTTTTAGGGACTTTTTAGTGTATGCTCTATGCTCTTATTCGGCCTACTTTTCATTTTTTTGAGTCTTTAATTAGATCTTAATAAAAAATTCAAAGTGGCTGACCGATCACCTAGACGGTCTCGAAGACTTCGTGGTCTTTCACCACCAAGTTTAGAGCCTTCTCCTAGAAGGTGCAGAGGTAATACTACCGGTCGGTTCCATTTCGTGGCAGTTGACGCATCGGGGATTGATCCTCCCCTCAGGGGAATTAGTGTTCAGGATAGGCCTGGTACTTCCGCAGAACAAGAGAAGAATACTATAGTTCTTTCTCGAGTTCTCTTTCAATCGGAAGATAACATAGAGGTAGAAGAACTCCCAGAGTCATCAACAACTCCAAATTCTCCCCTACCTTCTAGCCATACAGACGTATTACAATATGTTGGGACTCCAACACATAGACTGTCAAGTCCAGGTCATATTACGCACTTACCATCGATGACCACTACTGGAAGCATGGCTTCTATCATAAGTGCTACAACTATGTAGACTCCAACATTTGTACAAGGGGGAGGAACTATTTCCATTCCCTATACATCTTTATTTGGGTCTTTTGCTAGCACATCTTTAGTTGGGTCTACCTCCATTCCTTCTACGAGTGGAAATTCCCAAGCCAATGCTTTTAGTTCTGGATTTTTCCCGTTTGGCACCCATTCACAGGGAATTCTGTTGATTCCTTTTAGTGCCTCCATATCCATGATGGGTGGGTCGGCTTCGTTCCAAGGTTTTCCTTTAGGAAGTGGTCGTATACCACATTCCAACCCAACGATAGGATCTATGCCTTTTTCCGCTATAGGACAAAGCAACAATCCCTTTCAAGGTTGGACTAACCCTATAGTTAGTGGCATGGGAACTGGGAATCCGTTTTTCAGCCAACAAGGGAATAGGCCGTACTCCACAGTTAGCACATTTCGAAGTATTCCTCCCTTAGATTTTGCTTGGAATCCTTATCAGGAGTTATCAACTCCTTATAATCCTTTAGGAGGAAGCTTCGCCGGTTATGGAGGTTTTTCAGCCAGAGTTGGTCAAACTCCGGGTGTTGCTGGATCACAAGGTCCACCTTTTGGTTCAGCTAGTTCTGTGGGTAACTTCGGGTAGCCTGGTGCCTTCCAACATCTAGGCCAATCTTTTCAGAAATTTGGGAGCTCCGCCCAGTCTGGGTGGAATCCCCATGGTCCTCCTAGGCTTCCTTTTCTGGCAACTTTGAATTTGCCAAATCTCACGAAATTAACAAACGATCCAATCAAATATAATTTGGCCTGGCCTCCAGTCCCAACCAAACTCCCTTCAAACATTCCGAAGTTTGAGGGGAAGGGCAGCGAAGACCCGAGCAACCATGTAACCGCATTCCATTTGTGGTGCTCATCAAACTCCCTTATCGATGACTCAGTTAGGTTGAGACTTTTTCAATGCACCTTGACTGGTAATATAGCCAAGTGGTATATAGAATTGCTAGGGGGCAGTTTTACATCTTTCGCCGACTTAGCTAATATTTTCCTAAATCATTTCCAGTTTCCCATCCGTTATGATGCCGGAATGAAACTTCTGGCCAATTTTCGTCAGGATATGGCAACCCACATTTCTGATCACATTTAGGAATGGAGATGGAGAAAGAGGCTCATTAAAACCGAAATCCCTCTGGAATACTGTCTCGAATGGTTTTTGAAATCTTTACAACCTGAAATCTCTAAGGATGTCTCCCTGTCCGGAGTCTATTATGAGGAGCAAGCTATTTTTAGGGCCCAGCAATTAGAATTGATTTATTCTCAGTCTGGGATTCTACAAAAAATCTTTCCTAATGCTCCCAGGACTAAGGTTGATATAGCCAAGTCGAAGCCAGGTCCCCATGCGGATGTTATCGATGGATCAGTAGACACAAATGTGGTGAACTTGTTGAGCCAATTGCAGCAGTTCTCTTTAGAAACTGCTCCTAACAACTAGGTCATATCGTCTAAGACTTCGTCTTCCCAACCCTCTTCAGTTAATGCTGTCCAATCTGCCAACCCCAAAGGAAATAAAAATTCCAATGGGAAGAAAGGATGAGGTAAGAAAAAGAGTCAAGATGAGAAGACTAACACAAATAAATCTGGAAATAATGTTGGTGGTGGTAGAAATGAGTCTAAAAAGAAAGTCAAGTTTTCGTGCAAGTTATGCAGTGGAAACCATTTAAATCTTCTTTGCCCAAAGATTCAAGATGCTCAGCACTTGTTAGGGCAGCAAGGGACTTCTAGTTCTCAAGTTGTGTTAACTAACCCTTTTCCCCAAGGGCAGCAACTGCTTGCTGGCGTGAATTCTAACCCTGGTACCTCTGCAGGGGGCAACCAGGAAGGGGAGAAATATGTTGGCATTATGATGCATGCGTTGTACTTGATGGAAAACAACTCATAGAAGATCAACTCACTTATATATATCTAGATGAATCTACGGAAGAGATATCAGATGACAATTCTCAGTATGACAAGTCCAAAGGGGGAGATTGTTGGCATTATGAGACAAGTGTTGTCCTTGATGGCAAATCACACGAATGATAAATTATAGTGCAGCAAATTTATTTGATAAATTATAGTGCAACAAAGTTTCCTTCATGTAGAGAAAAGTTCACGCACTTTTATGCAGAGAAAAGTTTATTCCATGTAGAGAAAAGTTCACGCACTTTTATGTAGAGAAAAGTTTATTCCATGTAGAGAAAAGTTCACGCACTTTTATGTAGAGAAAAGTTTATTTCATGTACAGAAAATTTCACGCACTTTTATGCAGAGAAAAGTTTATTTCATCTAGAGAAAAGTTCACGCACTTTTATGCAGAGAAGAGTTTATTTCATGTAGAGAAATGTTCACGCACTTTTATGCAGAAAAAAGTTTATTTCATGTAGAGAAACGTTTACGCACTTTCATGCAGAGAAAAATTCCCTTCATGCAAGAGAAAAGTTCACGCACTTTCATGGTTGGTTCATGGTATTAGTCTGACAGTTTTTGATCCTATGGTTTTGGCCCATGGTATTGCATCCAAAAGTGTTGATCTCACACACTTTCGTGGTTGGTTCATGGTATTAGTCTGACAGTTTTTGATCCTATGGTTTTGGTCCGTGGTATTGCATCCAAAAGTGTTGATCTCCCGCACTTTCATGGTTGGTTCATGGTATTAGTCCAACAGTTTTTTGATCCTATGGTTTTGGACCGTGGTATTGAGAAAGGACTAAGGCTATAAAAGAGGAAGGAGATCATTTGGCAAAGCATCATCTGAATTATTGAATATCTAGATCTGGAATACAGTGATTGGGTTATGGTGCAGATCTGGATCTGAGCTAAAGAGGGATCTCACCGGTTGATGGAGAACAAGATCTAAGGATAGATCGGGATCAAATGGTTTGAAATGAACTATCTCTACATAGTTGATTATGCTTATTCTAGATCTGTATACTGACGCTTGTAATGATCTGAACTGGGTATAACTTAAGTTTGAAATCCCTGCAAGTCATGATTGATATTTATAGATCTGTACGCGGGTTGGCTTTGGTGAAAGCACGTATGTATGCAGGTTTGGTTCATTGTAGTAGCATATACCATTTGAGCTATAATGTTTAATGTTACAGGTGGTTCAGGTTGTTGATGATGACTGTTTAATGGTGTCAGTATTCTACATATTCAGTTTGATTGATTGTGTTGATGGATGAGATCTAGTAATGGATCTAATGGACTAGATCGGGTTGCTAACACTCATATTATCCTTGTATATGTATTGATCTGGTGATTGGGTGATTCAGAAGATTGATTGATTATGTGATTCAATGATATTTATGGGTCCAGTATGAAAATTGGATGAAACGTGGCCTTTCAGATTATGTGTTGTGCTTCAGGAATATCCAGTCTGAAAATGTATGAAACGTGGTACCCGGAGGAGAGAAGATTGTAGGCCGGAGCCTACGTACTAGTATCTTAGCTAGTTCAAGAGCTACGGGGGTGGTAGCTCCCTTCCAGTAGCATTTGAAAACTTTGGAGCATTGTAGCAGGTAGCAGCCTGCGTACTAGTAAATGGATCGGCTAGTACAAGAACTATGGGGGTTGTAGCTCTCTGCAGGTAGAAGCCTGCATACTGGTATAAGACTGCACCAGTACAGAAATATTGTAAAAGGATTTTCTTATTAATAAGAAGATTGAGATGACTTGCAGCAGGTGGTTTTCTCCCACATTGGGTTTCCACCTTATATCATGGTGTTCATGTGTGTGGCTTATGTGCAATGATTTTTTCTATTTTACTGCACCTATTTACTATTAATATGGTTGATAATGTTCTAATGCACTCATTAAGGATCAACTAACTGAATCATAAGAAGTTGTGGAAGTAGCATATATGAATCTGAATATGGAAATGAAAATGTTTTATTGATGTGATAATACTGATTCACCCCCCCCCTCTCAGTATTATTTCCAACAATTGGTATCAGAGCAGGTCCTTTGGTAGAAGCTTGATCACTGGAAGGAGATCCGTGGAAGAATGGGAAAGAAGCTTAAGAAGAAAGCTCATAAGAAGAAGAAGACATCTCAGAAGAACTATGACAGTGGGAGAATCGATTGGGGATTAGGTATAAGAAGCTCTTCAGATTCAGATTCAGATTCAGAATCATTTCAGAATGAAGATGAATTATCAGGTATGAATTTGCTATCCTCTGATGTTCCAGCTATCTATCCATTTGGAAAATATGGAAGTGATAACGAAACAACTGAATGTGCTCTTATGGGTGAGGAAGAAGGATATCAAATAGAAGCAGAATTTAACAGGCTGACAAACAAAATTAGTGAACAAGAAAGACTTCTGAACATAAAGAGTGGTGCCCTCAAAGAAGCTGTTACTAGACAAAGGGCTCAACGAGAGTTATTCAAGGAGAAATATCAAAAGTTGCAGGTTGAAGCAACATCTCTAAGAAATGAAGTCAATGAAAAGAACACAACCATCAAGAAACTCAGAGATAGATCCAGTTACTATGAAAGTCTTGAAGCCACAATCCGCTCTCTAACGGAAGATCTTGAAGAATCAAAGAAGCAGAATAAAGATCTAGTCCAAGATATTGAAAAATAGGGAAACGAAGTTATCAGCTTAAAATCTCAGCTAGAATGTGCCTTCAGAATTCGTCAAATGCAATAGGATCTGAATGAAGAACAAGAAAAGGAGATTCTCAAGCTAAATCATTAGTTGGAAGAAGAAAGGAAAGATGAAGAAGACATGAAGAAGCAATATCTAGAAAAAGAAGAACAACTTCAGGTTGAGGTAAATATCTTGAAAAGTAAATTAGAAGAAAAGGATAAGCTCTTACGTTTTCAAGATAGTACTAAAGTCTTGGATGATATTCTTAATAGTCAAAGATCTCCTGCTATCAAAACTGGTCTTGGCTTTCATGAATCTGTTGAAGGTGATTCTAGTTCACAAGGTGAGGCAAGGAACTCTAAAGAGAAATCTAAAATGATCAACAAGGAGATAAGAGAGATGAAAGGTCAATCTCATCATCAACCAAGGAAAGAAATTCTTCAAAGAAAATCTTTTACTCCTCCTATGAATAATGTTGAATGTTATGTATGTCATAACCTTGGACATGTTGTAGCCAGATGTAGAAGAAGAAGGGTTCAAGATCATCAAACAAACAGATCATCTCAGTACTTTAATGGATATTTCTTTGCTTGCAATATGTTTGGTCACAAAGATGCTGATTGCTACAAAAGGAATATGAAACATGTAAGATGTTATGCATGTAACAAGCTTGGACATATAGCAAAGGAATGCAGGAACAAAGCACGGACATCACACCAAAAGGAGAAAACATCATCACACTTGAAGATACGGAAGAAAAAGGAAGTTCAGTCAGAAAGTGGCGGCACAACACATTATACAGACATAACAGAGGGAGCCGGAAGTGTAAAACTTCAATCTCCTACGCAAGCTTGATAAAGGGAAGTTGCATATATACGCGAATTTGTTACTGCACAGTCGCGTATATGATTGTTTGAAGAAAGGCAGTAGGGACAGATTCAAGAAAATGATCAGTTTTTCTCTAATTGATAATGGTTGCATTTTGCTAATGATGTGTGGATATGATGGTTAGAAGTTCTAACTTGATATTGCTGATGTCTTGATACTTCTTATTAATATGCATGATCATATCTGACAGATGGCACAGGTTTAGGGGGAGCATATGCTCTTAATGCATTGTTGGCATTATGGTTAATAGTCCTTGGTGATGATGCTTATATGGATAAATGATTCATCTTGATATGATATGGTTATGAGTTGTTCAGATGATTCTTGGGGTTACATAGTTGATATTTAGATCAGATTTGTGGTTGATTCTCTAATGGTGCTTACATGGTGATATTCATAAGGATAAGGAGAAGTACATAGCTTGAATTCACATCTTCTTTACTTGATGATGAGTCACTCATATGCTGTTGTCGTCATATGCATAAAGATCATATATTACAGTTATGATGCAGGATTCCTATTGTTCTTGGCACATATATGGATGAGGATTGTTGGCTGGATACATGGATGATTATTCAATGTTGCATTGTTGGAGACATGATGATGATGAGTTCTTACCTATATGATGATAGGTTTTTATATTCTCAATTGATGATACTTGGTTCATGCAGATCTGGATGGCTATGTTGTTTCTCTCATATGATACAATGTGAATGTTTCTATATATACAGAATTATGTTAGCTGATACAGGCAGACCTTGATGATTCATGCACTAATACAAGTTGTTGGTCTAGTTGCTGTTGACAGATACTATGGAGCAGATCATACAGTGTCGTTGCTGATGTTTATCATGATCTTATTTAGGTGTTTGGTCTCTATATAAATGTCATGTATATCATTCGATGTAAAGGTCATATCAAGACTCATGATGTAATAGTGTGTCTCTATCTTTTGTAGTCATTTGATGAGATCTCTTCAGGTCATGTAACGGCCTATGTTGGTTTCCCAACTATGCCTGGGAGGAATGATGTTATTCTCTTATGTTATCTGTAAACTTTTGGTATATCACCATTGTGATGGGAGATAGATGTATGTATGAGTCTTTGGTGATAGGAAGGTCATTTATGATGTATAGAGTCATGTACTTCTTGTAGAACATATTTTTGCAGACCTTGCTTAACAGTCAGGGGGAGCATGAACAAGCATATTTCAGCAGAGAAGAGATTTCAGCATGTTCTCAAAAAAAGCATGGACAGATTGGTGCACCATGGCATATACAAAGGGGGAGCTCATTCATAGATTTCAACAGGTACTCAGGGGGAGTATGAACAGCGGAATGCCTTTCTAGGAAAGAGAATATCTTGGTTCGCCCTTTGCCCTTGATGTCAAAGGGGAAGAGTGATTTGGTATTGTTGCCATCAAGTCCAAAGGGGGAGATTGTTGGCATTATGATGCATGTGTTGTACTTGATGGCAAACAACTCATAGAAGATCAACTCACTTATATATATCTAGATGAATCTACGGAAGAGATATCAGATGACAATTCTCACTATGACAAGTCCAAAGGGAGAGATTGTTGGCATTATGAGACAAGTGTTGTCCTTGATGGCAAATCACATGAATGATAAATTATAGTGCAGCAAATTTATTTGATAAATTATAGTGCAACAAAGTTTCCTTCATGTAGAGAAAAGTTCACACACTTTTATGCAGAGAAAAGTTTATTCCATGTAGAGAAAAGTTCACGCACTTTTATGCAGAGAAAAGTTTATTCCATGTAGAGAAAAGTTCACGCACTTTTATGCAGAGAAAAGTTTATTCCATGTAGAGAAACGTTCATGCACTTTTATGCAGAGAAAAGTTTATTTCATGTAGAGAAAAGTTCACGCACTTTTATGCAGAGAAGAGTTTATTTCATGTAGAGAAAAGTTCACGCACTTTTATGCAGAAAAAAGTTTATTTCATGTAGAGAAAAATTTACGCACTTTCATGCAGAGAAAAATTCCCTTCATGCAAGAGAAAAGTTCACGCACTTTCATGGTTGGTTGATGGTATTAGTCCGACAGTTTTTGATCCTATGGTTTTGGCCCGTGGTATTGCATCCAAAAGTGTTGATCTCATGCACTTTCGTGGTTGGTTCATGTTGAGGGCCCTGAAATCGGGTCAACAACAAGGGGGATACCCACCCAGTCGGGAACCTGGTTGGCGGCTCCGTGTCCGTTTGGTGTAGCGGGTCCGACTGGGGATAACGGGACCAACTTCCCATTCTAAGGGGGTGTGTGTGTGTGTGTAGAATATGATAATGAAAATATGGAATTATTTCTAAGCTAATCTAGTACTAAACTCTGAGACTAAATTTTATACTACTTTAATCTATCAAGAACAACACATCTAATCTACGCTAACCCGGGATAAAACTTTTTCCATTATGCGATCTAGAAAGATTTCACACAATAACTGGTAATGAAGATTATTCAGCTATTATGAGAATATAAATCAATTAAGATGAACCATCTTGCATAAAAAGTTAAGCAAAACGGTTGTGAACAGCATATCGCATAATCAATTATTCATGTATTAAGCATAAATCAATGACTCCACCATACAAAAGTTCCAAATGGTAGTCCACTCATTCATACGTTAACATATAAACAACATCAGCTGTATATTACTCTAAGAATGCAAGCAGAAACTCATCAAGAGATAAAAGTACCATTTATGACTGACTTTATACTCACAGACCTGAAGCAATAATGATCTATTTCTACTTACTTCTAATGCCTACTAAGAGTACAGAAGTGCAACATCAGTAGCAAGTATTAAAATGCAAACATAAATAAATCTTGATCCGTCCATTCATCAAAAACCCCCTCCGAGGGTGCAAAAGTGCATGTTCTGAGGACAAGTTTTTTGACAAATTTCCGGACCCTTCTCCAATGCAATGAGAAGGGTTAAATACTACTAACCGGCTAATTTTAATTACACAAATTTAGGGAACGGCTTCAAATGACCGCCCTTTTACTAAAACAAATTTATTTCTAAAAACTGAATCTAATTTCTAACCATTTCTGTATCTGCTCCTTAGTGCTGTAAGTGATGTGCTGTTTGCCGTGAAAGAGTCGGATGCTTGTCCTTTCCTTTTGTTCAAGCTTGAAAATTAGAAATAACAAGAGCTGGCACCTCTTTCTGACAAACTAGAAGATATTTTTGAAAGTGTTCTTCTGGAGGAGTGTCTTCACGGCGTGTATACTTAGTACAACTCAGATTTCTTTCAAACTGATTGTGCTGTTGCTATTTCGGTTTCCGGCCATGCGAATGACTCAATGAGCTGGGGATTTTGTTGCCTGAACGATTTTCTCAATTGAAACTTGTTTCCATTCTTTGTTCCAGGCTTTTCTGAGACGTCTTTCCCCTTAAGCGTTTTTCTTTTTGCTTTACCCAATTTGGGACTCAGGATCTTTCATAAACGCTTTGCTTTTGTGCGCCTTTGACTCTGAGTCCTAGATAGCCTATTTCCATCAACATTTTTTGAGTGATACTCTGGGATCCAGGGTCCTGCTGTATGCGGTGTCCATCTGCGAAGTCATCTCCTCTCTGTTCTTCTAGTTCTGGCGCTTTTCCTTAGATGTTTCCTGCATATAGATTTATATCAGTTGTTGACTTATAGTTCACGTAAATGAAAAGAGACAGAAGAAAAGATTGACATGAAAGCAATTAAGTTCTAATGAATGCATAATCATGTCACCCATTATGACTTGACTCTTCGAAAAACGCAACATAATCATCTTTGGATACACAGGCGTACAATCATTAATTTCCTGTAAGGTGCGCGCCTAATTTTAGGCTCACAGATCATGCCGAGGAATGCCTGCGACGAATGGTTTCTGCGATTTGCATCACAGCATCGAAGATTGCGATGTAAATAGGAGGTATCGCAGCGATTGATAGTCTCATTTGTCGCACACCATAGATCGCAGGTCGCAGATTTGCATGGTCGCAGATCGCATATCGCAATATCGCAAGGTCGCAAGGTTTTTTGCTTTGTCACTTCGTGCTGCTTATGCGACACTGCGACGTGCGACGTCGCATATCAACCGTCGGCGGTTCTTTAGGTTTTCCCCTTTTGAGCGCTTTTAATGCACGCGATGCGATGAGTTCTCGCGTCGCTGCTCCTCAGTGTGTTTATGCGCTTTGGGAAAGTGCTCCTTTTTCCTTTGAGACGCAATATAGCTCTTAGGGAGTTAATACAAAAGGTTTTTCAAAAAAAAATTGGATTTTTTGGTTAAGGGTCCCCCTTTGCTTGATGTTATTGCTAATATCAAACAAAGAGGGGGGTTGTTGGTGACCACAACAATGGCAATTCACTGTGAAGAACCAGTTATCTCTGCATTTCTATTGACCGTTCACTTCTGAAACAACAAAATTTTTTATATGTCTAAATTTTGTTATGGACAGATAGAGTAGATTGCCTCTCACCTTGTCGATGATATTTTGTCTCAACCCTTTTTATATCCCAATTTCTTGCTTCCTCAGGTTTTTTCTTGCATTTGCATCAGACATTACTTGGTCTTGATAAAAGATAAAATAAGGTCTTCTCTGCGTACTGGCTTAAAAGTATGCTCATTTGTCATAGGTAGAGCCTCTGCTGCCCGCAAGTGTCCATAGCCTCGACAGGGTTACCATGTTATCCAGCAATGATCCTTTTTCCTGCTTGAGGTTACTCGCAACATTCCAGAGAAAAATCCTTTTTGACACACTTTTCCTTTTCTAATTCTCTAAAGAACAATGTCTTGGTTTGGTGGCCAAATTATGACACAGTCATTCACCTGATTTACACTTTTGCTGAACAAGCTAGCTCGTGATGAGACCTCTTGTCTTTTGATTGCAACAATCTTAAGTCGTTGCCCTGTTTTGATAGACAGTATTGGCAAAGTCAGCAAGTTATAATATCTGTGATCATGATAAGCCGGCTCGTGATGAGACCTCTTATTCTTTGAGATATAGTGTTTTGTTTGGATTGTTTCTCTGGATGCTGTAATTTCCTTTTAGCAGGGAGGAAGTCATTGTTTTTCCTTAAGAAAGCTCTGGACGACAATAATAGAGTTTTTGAAAACAACAGCTTTGCAGAGAATGCTTATTTTATTATTGATGATACCTTTCATGGTGCTGATACAAAACAATTCTTTTACCAGAGGTTGCTTTTGTCAAAGTTTTTTAGAGGTCGAAACGAGTATCATAATCAAAGTGAAGTTAACTCTATTTGTCAATAATAAAATTCAGATTTTTCAAAAATTTTGCTATTTGTACAAGCGAAATCAAAATCTGATAGAGAATTGGCGTGCTCTTTCATGAATCCTTTTTAAATGATCATTTACAACGGGTTTTATTCATAAAAAGAGAAAAACAAAACAAAATAAAAACTAAAAACTAAATCTATCCTACAAAAATTAGAAGAATTCTCTTCTATGGAAAATATAATTTAAGAATCAGTCCGTTGACAGGTAAAGAATCTCTCCTTCCTGCCAGATCCTGTAACACGAATGTAGACGGGCCTACGACTTCTACAATCTGAAAAGGGCCAAGCCACAGCTTCTGAAATTTCGTATGTTTGCCCTTTTCTTCATGAGCCTTATCCCATTTCAAAACTAAACCACCCATCTGAAAGTTTTTTCTGGTTATGATGCTTGAGTCAAAAGAAGATTTTATTAGCGCTTGGTGATGAGCATGGGTTTTCCTAGCTTGTTCTCTTTGTTCTTCTAGTTTGATTATTTCCATCTGTCTTAATTGTAAAGAGGAAGTAGGTACTTCATCGATATATTGCACTAAAGACAAAGAGGGAATGACTAGGTGAGTCGGAAGAACCAAGTCTCTCCCATAAACTAAATTAAAGGGAGAAGTGCCGATTGAAGCTTTCTTTGTGATTCTATCAGCCCATAAAGCATTTTCCAGCGCTTTGTGCCAATTCCTTTGGTTTTGGTCGACTGTTCTTTTGATAATTCTGATTAGGTTCTTGTTTGTTGATTCAGCCAGTCCATTACCTTGCGGATAGTAGTTGGCAGAATATTTTAGTTTGAACCCTCTTTTAAGCGCAAACTCAGTCATAGTATTTCCAGAAAAATATGAAGCGTTATCAAACATTAATGCTGTTGGAAATCCAAACCTAGTGATGATAAATTGATCTATGAATTCAATAATATTTTCAGAATGAACTGTCTTGAGAGGAATTGCTTCTACCCATTTGGTAAAATAATCAGTTGCCGTAAGGATATACTTATGCTGCTTAGAAGAGTGAGGAACGATCTCACCTATTATGTCCAAGCCCCATTGACTGAATGGTTGGTCGATGATGACTGGTTGTAGCGGCATGGACGGTTTCCTTTGTTTTCCTGCAGCAGTCTGGCAGACTTGGCATTTCCTTACGTGATTGTATGAGTCTTTGAACAGCGTGGGCCAATAATATCCTGCACGCAAGATTTTATGTGCAGTCGCATCTCCGGAGTAGTGTCCGCCCGCTGGTCCATCGTGGAGTTCATGCAAAACCTTTTCGGCTTCAGTTTTCTCAAGACACCTAAGGAGCATAGAATCGTAATTCCTTTTAAGCAAGACATCATTTATGAGCTGGTATTGTTTAGCTTTTAATCTCAGAGCTCTTTTCTTGGTATGATCCAGACGTGATGGAGCATACCCGTTCTTAAGAAAATAAATGGTGTCAGCATATGATGATTCTGCATCGTTTAGGCTTACCTCGTACGCTTGTACCTCTTCAGATGAGTTCTCCGGGATTTGCGATGCTCTGGCTAACATCTTGCAGAAGCCTTGACCTCTTACGATGTTTGCTGGTTTGATCTCGAGATCATATTCTTGTAAAGCGGTAATCCAATTAGCTCTCTTTTCGCCCACGTCTTTCTGCACCAAAAGGTTTCTTACCACCGGAAACGGTACTACGACTTTAGTGTGGGCTTTAAGCAAGAAAGATCTGAAATATTTGATCGCTTTGAAAACAGCATATGCTTGTTTCTCTACGTCTGAGTAATTAATTTCAGCACCTTGTAAGTTTGAGCTAAAGAATGCGATTGGAGCTTCCGCTTTCTCTTGATTTGCTTGGGTCAAAATCACGGCATAGGATTTCTCTGAGGCAAAAGTGTATAAGGTAAAATATTCTGAAAAATTTGGGGTGGCCAAAGATGGAGCATTGATGATAGCTTGTTTGATTAAGTTGAACGCTTCGTGCTCATCTAGACCCCATTTGAAATTTGAATTCTTTTTTATCATATTTTGTAAGGGAGAAATGATACGTGAAAAATCCGGGACAAATCTTTTGACAAAATTGATCTGTCCAAGGAAGGATTGCATGGCTTTCTTGTTATGGGGTATGGATATTTCGGAAATTTCCTTGATTCTGTCAGGTTCTATATGAATACCAGATTTCGACACTATGAATCCGAGCAATTTCCCTTCGCTTAACGCAAAGAAAGATTTCTTTGGGTTGAGCGAAATCCCATACCTCAAGCATCTTTGAAAGATTTGCTTCAAATCTTTGAGATGGTTGTTTCGTTTTTTGGAGTACACTGTTATATCATCCAAGTAAATCACCAATGATTTATTGACTAACCCTTTAAACGCGATGTCCATGGCTCTCTGAAAGGTAGCTCCGGCATTGATCAGCCCAAATGGCATCTTCCGATATGCATAAGTGCCCCATTTGGTTCGGAACGTAGTCTTTAACTGATCATCAGGATGCACCAGTACTTGATTGTATCCTGAAAATCCATCCAGGAATGACATTAATTCTGAGCCTGCTACTGCCTGTAATATTTTCTCCATAGGTGGGAGGGGAAAGTTATCTTTCTGACAGGCTTTGTTGAGATTTCGGAAATTGATACAGATTCTAATGTCTCCGTTTTTCTTCCTAACGGGCACCATATTGGATACCCATTTAGAATGCCTGACGGGGAAGATTATTCTGGCTTTCAACAACTTATTAAGCTCAGTTTTTATCTGATTTTCTAGGTTAGGGTGTATTTTTCTGAGCTTCTGCTGGACAGGTTTTTCATTGTCAATCATAGGGATAACATGTTGAATGATAGAAGTGTTGTATGTTTTTAGCTCATCATAATTCCAGGCAAAAACGTTTTTGTATTGTCTTAGAAGACGAATATATGCTGATTTCTCTTCAGGGGCTAGGCCGTGACCTAGGTTAACGTTTTGTGGCTTCTGATCGGTCCCTAGGTTTACTAATTCATAGTTCAGGGTAGAACTGCAAAGTTTAGCATTGGCGGACCTTTTAAACCGACTTTTCAAATCATATAAATCTTCTAACTTGACCACCGATTTCGGTATAGCATTGTCAGAGCCATTTTGTTGTATTTGATGATCATGATGGTCTTCGTCGATTATCTGATTTGAGTAGGATCCTTCAGAAGTAAGGAAATTTACGATGTCAGGATCGTCGTTGAACACTCTCCAATTTGTGATATTGTCAGGGATGGATGGTCTAAAGATTAATCCTATTGAAAACCTATCAGGACTAAAATCTTCAAAAGGGATAAGTCTAGAGGCTACGTTAGCTAACAGGTCTGCGCTCGCATTTTGAATTCTTGGAATTGACGAGATGTTGAATGCTACGAAATGTGCAGTGAGATCTTGAACTAATGATTGATAATGCTTTAAATGACTTGACAGGCAATGTATGGTGTTACGTACCTGTTTTACGACGATCTCCGAATCTCCAAAGACTTGAAGATACTTGACGTTTAATCTGATTGCTTTGTATAGGCCTTGAACCAAGGCTTCGTACTCCGTTGTGTTGTTCGTGCAATCGAACTCAAGTCTGCATGTGAGCATAATCTTATTCCCGTCTGGGTTAATCAGAACGCATCCTGCTCCTGCTCCCTCATTTGACTTAGATCCGTCAAAATATAATTTCCAAAATAAAGATGTATTTACAGAATTATCTAAAAAACTAAAACATTTTGAGTCATCAGTTTGGGAGAAAATTTCAACTTGGGATAAAACTGAATTCTCTAAGTATGGCGAAATATGAGCATTGAAATTACCTAGGAAAGAATCTATTGCGTAATTGCCTACAATGCTGCTATTGTACGTTATGGCCTCATTTTCTCCTTCCAGTTCTGTCACTATGTATTTTTGGTGCAACTCTCGTTCAACCTTTATCTGATTTGGTTTACCATTGTATGGTAACCACATGTGCGACCAATCGGTTGAAAAATATCCGTGGAGCTTTTCCGACCAATCCCTGCTAAGAATCAAACCATAGAACTCAGGGATATCAGCTACTAGAATGTCGATAACCTGACACACTTTTAGGTTAGACGACAATCTTATGGTCACCTGATTGAGTTCACCAATCACTTCGACTTGGGATCGATCAAGTTGAACTATACGTACTGCGGATTTTTGAGGTTGAAAATTCAATTTGGCACATATTGACCTGGGTAAAATATTCGTTGAAGCACCAGAATCGACCAAGCAATTGTGCACGTTTTTGTTGAAGATTTCATATGTGAGAAGAAAAGGAGGAGTATGAGATCTTGATCTTCCTCCAATCAAGGCGATGTCATTTGGATCAATTTTATTGATCGTGTTGGTTGGAGGCCTTCCCAGATTGTGAGAAGCTACAGCTGTAGGTAAAGATGTAGTAGGCACAGCATGTAATTCTTTCATCATTATTTTCTGCTGGTGTTTCAATTTACTCAATTCGTACAGAGTGATATTATCCCTAGTCTTCTTCATATCATCAATGATGTTATATTCCATTTCATCCGACACTATTAGTGTTCTTGATGGAGGCGTTTGATCAGATTGGACTGGGCTAATCTGGGTCGCTTTAGCAGTTGTCTTTTTTGTTGCGACCTTTTCTTTTGTTGCAAGTTTTGCGCCCTTTTGTTTTGGGGTAGTTAGGGGAGGATCAAGTTGATTTCTGCTTCTCGTGCTAACAGGAAATGCTTCCTGATCCTCTTCTTGTGGGAGGATGAAGTCCCACATTCCTTGTAGTTCTACGACCTCTTCCTCGTCGGTCTGCCCTTCAGTGGTATTCTCTTCTTCTTCGTCTTCTTCAGATTCAACATTTGAGACAACACTAGGTGGTCTTACCTCCATGGGAGGATTTCTTTTAAAAGTCCTAAAGGGATTTTTCGAAGAAGTCCCTGCTACTTGTTTCTTAATATCAGTCATCTCGTTTGACATGGCTTTCAACACTTTTTGTAATCCTTCCAAATCGAAAGGATCTTTCGTTTGCTTCTTCTTGGTGTCTTCTTTGAAAGAGATCTTCTTAGATTTGTGTTCTTCTATAGCGGATCTCTTTTCTAGGGCTACCACGCGTTTTTCCACTGCTAACGCTTCTGTCAATTTGTCGACTAAGGTGGTCTTGTTTGCCCTATCTACAAAGATAGCCAAGTTTGGAGGTAAAGCCGTGATGTACCATTCACATCTTACTTCCTCGCTGGGTTGTGAGGCAGCGGGGATTTCGTTGAGGATCTTATTGAACCGTAAGTTAAAATCTTTAATGGGTTCTCTAGCCTCAGCCTTAAGATTAGATAGGTCATTGATCAATGTCGCCGTGGATCTGTCATCACCAAACTTGGTGAGGAACTGAATTTGAAAAATGTCCCAGCTTGTGATGGATCCGGAAGGTAACGAAAAGTACCATGACCCGGCTGTCCCTTGCATTGTATAAGGGAAAAGCCGAACAACAACGTCTTCGTTAGTGACTCCGTTGAGATTAACAGAAAGCATGAAATTATTGATATGTTCCTCGGCTAGCATTCCTGCTTCCGGATTGAATTTAGGAAGCCATTTCTCAGGATGGGCCGATATAGGGCTCAGGGGTGGAGGCATTAAAACCGCCCCAGGATTGTTCCATGGAGACTGGGCCATCGTTGAGCTGCTAGTTAATGGAAGTGCAGAAGATGATCCCTGATGCTGAGAAGATGAAGATATTAAGATCTTTGATGTTTGAAGAGGAAGGTTTGTAGAAGATGGGTGAGTGAGTTGGAATGAAAGAGTGGGTGGTTGACTTCACGGTGAGGGAGTTGATATGGACGAAGTGGATGAAGGAGTCTGACTGTCAGACTCTGGTGGTGTTTTCCTTGCTCTTTTCCTGGTAGGGAGAGGGAGTTCACTTGGTTGTGTTATCACTAGAATCTATAGTTCATGTATATGTTAATTGTCCATAAGTTTTTATAAAGTCTTGAGATCTTGTAAATAGGTTTGTTAGCTTATGTCAATTTCAAAATTTGAAATTCAAGAGTTATGGATGAAATTCGTGTAAAGGCAAGGGTATTAGTCATCCTCCATCATTGTTAGTTATGTCATGTCATGTCATTGGTACTTGCGCAGTTTCGCAGCGCGGGTATGATTGGTCAGTTCTGCTGCGAAATAATGTTTGCGTGTTTTCGTAGCGCCCCGTTTGTCAGCGATTTCGTAGCGCATTCCCTTAAATTTGAACTGCCCGCGCTACGAAATCGGGGTTTCAGGCTTTTGTGCAGCGTTTTTCCCTGAATGTCTAATCCGAGAAGTAGTGAGTCACGAATCCGGTCATGATTGTTTCTTCACACCATTTCTATGTCATGATTAGCCATTACTTTGCCATCAGGTCCGAAGTCATAGAGTTAGGTGTCAGTTTGGAGGACGTTATAGAAGATGGTCATTCCATAATGTGTTCTTCATAACATATGAATGTTTTTGCTCTATGAAAAGCTTGAGCTTTATTCTAAACAGACTACTGCAAGCGAGCCTGATCTCTACAGCTAAAGAGTGTTTTATTGCTGCAAACCACCGTCATTCCCTTGTGTAGAATTGCGCAAAGAAGCATGGAAAGAAAGGAGCACCGTTCGGGTAAATGTGTGAGAACAGAGCCGGAGGGATTAGATGTAACCCTCGGGAATGAGGAGGTAGCAAAGGCGTTTAGAAGTGCTGGTTGTTGGCGGTTTTGTGAAAAACTAAAGGGTGGACATGCAGAAGTGACCAAGGCATTTGCATTGAACTTCACTGGGCTCAATTCGAAGGTGGCCATGTTGGAGTTTCCGGTATCCCCTGAAGTCATCTCTACTATCACAGAAATCCCGAGGGGTGGCCAAGAGTGGTTCAAGAATTTCAAGTTTGACATGGGTCCGTGTAAGGAGTTCTTAAAGGCACCATTTGTAGACGAAGATCTCACTAAAGTTGTCCCAAGGAGCTATCTAAAGGAGAATTATGCTATGCTATTGACATGTATCCAGAAGTACTTGACATGTGAAGGTCGGTACAACAAAGTCTACTCATACCATTTCAAGCTGCTGCTACACTTCACTGGTAAGAGCTCAATAGACATACCTTTTTACTTATTCAGGAGTATTAGTAAGATGTGTGATAAGATTCAGTTGAAGAAGGAAGCTTATGAAACATCTCTTTTTCATCATGGTCTGGTTAAATTACTGGTGTTGGATAGCTTACATAAAATGGGTAAGGACTGGGATTCGTTTGTGTTCATGGCCGGTTTCCCTAGTAAAACGGGCCTCACTCCATTACCTGTAAGAGAAAGAGAAGATAGGAGTGAGGAAACTACTTTGGCTGAGATTAGAAAGGAAATAATAGACCATAAGAAGCCCAAAGCTAAAACAAAGAAGCCAGAGAGGTCTGTAACAGTCAAAGAAACACCTGAAGCATCAATGAAGAAAACTCCTAAGTCAGCAGTTAAAGAAACACCTCAATCATCAAAACAGAAGACTCACAAAGGAAAAGATGAAATTAAGTCTAGTGAAGTTGAAAGGGTTTCAAGGGTGAGAACTAGAGGCCAGCTAAGCAAAGAAAAAAGAAAGTCAGCCCCTGTGGAAGAGAGTCCTGTTTCTAAGGGTAGTTTAAATGACTGTTGGAAGCCATTGAATTAGAACAAGAGCATCCAATTCAAATTGAACCACTTGAAATTGAGCAAGATCAATTGGTATCACCAATGCATATTGATCTAACACAATCTTCACCTGAAAGTTCTAAGAAGTCAAAGGCTTCTAAAAAGTTAAAGTTTGAAGAACCAGGTGAAGAGTATGCCTTTAAACCTCGCAGGCCAATGACTAGAAGGCAAATGAAAGAAATAGAAAAGGCTCAAAAAGAGAAAGTACTTTCAGAGATGCCTAGGACAGAGGCACTTGAAATTTTCTCTGAAATAGCCCAAGCAGCTAAAAACAAGAACAAGGACAATAAGGTGGTTATTAGTCAAAGTGGAAATGTGATTGCCATTAAGAAACAAGCTGGAACAAGTAAGGAAATACCTCAGGTTCAAAATGTTTTTAAAGAAAAGGCAGTAAGATACACAAGCTATAAGAAAGCTGTAATGAAAGGTAAAACAAGCTTGATCAGTCAAGCTAGTTCAGTATCAGATGCTTATGTATGGACAGTGCCTGCTCTGAAGCAGGCAAAGGTTATGAAACAAATGAATGCAGGTCTAAAAGCTGAGAACAAGAAGTTGAAGGAAGAAGTCATCAGCCTGAAAGAGAAGCTAGACAAGCTAGCTAAATGATTCAAAGAGGAATGTGTTTTTTCAAATTTTGATATATTTTGGGGCCACCGTCTTTTTAAAAGCTTTTTGAGACTTTTTGATGTCTTCACACCTGTATAGAATGACTGAAGAAATCACAGACTTGAGTTATTGTTGTTTCAAGGTTCATGTATTTAATTTTGATGACCTACAGCAGTTTTGTAGCGCGCTACGAAACTGCTGTAGATGACTGGTTATGTTGAAAACTTGAGTTGGAATGCTGAGGTCAGCAAATATTTAAAGAGATGATTTAATGCCAGCATGGAGGTTATCTACAGCAGTTTCGTAGCGCGCTACGAAACTGCTGTAGGTGATAATTTAAAGTGCAGAGCAGCTAGTCTAACACGGTGAGCGGGAGTTGAGGAAGAGGAACAGCTGTCTATCAAAGACCACCTCCAGCACATCATAAATCTGGCATTACTCCATACTTGGGGTCATTAAAGGATTTGGGAGCAGGCTGCTATATTTTAGGAGAATGTTGGGAGACAAAAGGCCGACAAACAGGAACAGCTCCCTATATTTCAGGGCGATGGAAAACATATTATGTTAAGGGCCAACAAACAACTGCAGACACCTTTTCAGCTCATAAAGTTTCCAGCTCATTTGAAAGGTGTGGTGATATGCGGTGTTTGGGAAGAATTAAAGAACAGCAGACTTGTTTTTAAAGTAATGAAGAGTGATGGGAGACAAAAGCCGTGCAAACAGGGCATTTCCCTTAGTTAATTAATGAAGCCATCTCCATGACTGGAATCCAAGGCCAGCTCATTCAGTACGTTCTCCTTCAACCATCTCAGCTTAACTGAAGAAGGACAGCTGTCACAGCATTCAAGAAAGCATCAAGCCTAAGAGGAGAAATGAAAGTAGTGTTTTAGTTTAACTAGGACTTTATGTAATTACATACCAACATGTTTGTAATTAATGCATTAGTTAGTAGCATGTAGGAGGAGTTAATAGGGTTTTCGAGCTCCCTCTAGAAAGGGAGGAATGTATTCATATAAATAGAAGAAATTAGGATGTAACAAGGGTTGGATACTTAATAGAAAAACAGTGTTGTTTTGGGCCATTGTAAGACCTTTTTTGACAGTAATAGTAAAACAGAGTTATTCTCT
This sequence comes from Pinus tabuliformis, assembly GCA_031772625.1. Lineage (NCBI taxonomy): Eukaryota > Viridiplantae > Streptophyta > Pinopsida > Pinales > Pinaceae > Pinus > Pinus tabuliformis. The sequence goes on from CM062804.1 coordinate 875,026,236, forward strand.
TCTCAAGATTCTCGAAGGATTGTCATGATCAAATGTAGTGATGATGTGTGGTACTTTATGTTATTTTATGGTTTTGTTGTATGCAATCACTCAGAATTCATAAATATATGCTCTGACTTCCTGTGTATACAGCAAGCTATGTTTTGGTGAAATATGTTTGACATGTAATGCTAAGAGCCTTGATTTCTATGAGGTCACTGTGTTTTTCCTTGTTTACTTGATATTATAGACTCCATAGCCCAATGAGAGCCAGTTTGATGTGTTTCCAACCAGTTATGCTTTCATAAGTAAATAAAGAGTTAGCCATCTAGTGTTTGAAGGATTTTGTCAAGAGTTGTGAGAGAGCCCTCTCTGATTAGGAAGGCTAATTCCTAATCTAAAGTATGGTCTGAAACAGTTACATGAGACCTTGCTTGGTTGCAGTCCCTAGTACTGGTTTTGTGATAACAGGTTGTATGCCAAATTTTTCACTCTTTGATCTGGTAAGGGGATGAGGAGGGTTGTACTGCGAAGTCACGCTGCTTTTAGATTTATCAGACTTCTGGTTAAAAATAGAGAATCCCTGGAGTTTACGAATCAAAGTTCGAATTTCAGGGGGTTCAATGATAGATTGGTCTGATATATTCGAATATGTAGCAGTGGTAGATACTCGAGCGACTTCAAATTCTAGGTTTAACCGTGTTGGAGAAGTCGAGGGAGTTGATGAGGGTGTATTACTCTCAGAATGGTATTTATATATTTCTTTAGGTGCCATTCATAGTTCGTGCCCTCCTTCTAGCGCCAAATATGTTGAGGGCCCTGAAATCGGGTCAACAACAAGGGGGATACCCACCCGGTCAGGAACCTGGTTGGCGGCTCCGTGCCCGTTTGGTGTGGCGGGTCCGACTGGGGATAACGGGACCAGCTTCTCATTCTAAGGGGGTGTGTGTGTGTAGAGTTTGGTGATGTGTGTGTGTGTAGAATATGATAATGAAAATATGGAATTATTTCTAAGCTAATCTAGTTCTAAACTCTGAGACTGAATTTTATACTACTTTAATCTATCAAGAACAACACATCTAATCTACGCTAACACGGGATAGAACTTTTTCCATTATGCGATCTAGAAAGATTTCACACAATAACTAGTAATGAAGATTATTCAGCCATTATGAGAATATAAATCAATTAAGATGAACCATCCTGCATAAAAAGTTAAGAAAAACGGTTGTGAACAGCATATCGCATAATCAGTTATTCATGTATTAAGCATAAATCAATGACTCCACCGTACAAAATTTCCAAATGGTAGTCCACTCATTCACACGTTAACATATAAACAACATCAGCTGTATATTACTCTAAGAATGCAAGCAGAAACTTGTCAAGAGATAAAAGTACCATTTATGACTGACTTTATACTCACAGACCTGAAGCAATAATGATCTATTTCTACTTACTTCTAATGCCTACTAAGAGTACAGAAGTGCAACATCAGTAGCAAGTATTAAAATGCAAACATAAATAAATCTTGATCCGTCCATTCATCAAAAACCCCCTCCGAGGGTGCAAAAGTGCATGTTCTGAGGACAAGTTTTTTGACAAATTTCCGGACCCTTCTCCAATGCAATGAGAAGGGTTAAATACTACTAACCGGCTAATTTTAATTACACAAATTTAGGGAACGGCTTCAAATGACCGCCCTTTTACTAAAACAAATTTATTTCTAAAAACTGAATCTAATTTCTAACCATTTCTGTATCTGCTCCTTAGTGCTGTAAGCGATGCGCTGTTCGCCGTGAAAGAGTCGGCTGCTTGTCCTTTCCTTTTTTTCAAGCTTGAAAATTAGAAATAACAAGAGCTGGCACCTCTTTCTGACAAACTAGAAGATATTTTTGAAAGTGTTCTTCTAGAGGAGTGTCTTCACGGCGTGTATACTTAGTACAACTCAGATTTCTTTCAAACTGATTGTGTTGTTGCTATTTCGGTTTCCAGTCGTGCGAATGACTCAATGAGCTGGGGATTTTGTTGCCTGAACGATTTTCTCAATTGAAACTTGTTTCCATTCTTTGTTCCAGGCTTTTCTGAGACATCCTTCCCCTTAAGCGTTTTTCTTTTTGCTTTACCCAATTTGGGACTCAGGATCTTTCATAAACGCTTTGCTTTTGTGCGCCTTTGACTCTGAGTCCTAGATAGCCTATTTCCATCAGCATTTGTTGAGTGATACTCTGGGATCCATGGTCCTGCTGTATGCGGTGTCCATCTGCGAAGTCATCTCCTCTCTGTTCTTCTAGTTCTGGCGCTTTTCCTTAGATGTTTCCTGCATATAGATTTATATCAGTTGCTGACTTATAGTTCACGTAAATGAAAAGAGACAGAAGAAAAGATTGACATGAAAGCAATTAAGTTCTAATGAATGCATAATCATGTCACCCATTATGACTTGACTCTTCGAAAAATGCAACATAATCATCTTTGGATACACAGGCGTACAATCATTAATTTCCCGTAAGGTGCGCGCCTAATTTTAGGCTCATAGATCATGACGAGGAATGCCTGCGACGAATGGTTTCCGCGATTTGCATCACAGCATCGAAGATTGCGATGTAAATAGGTGGTATCGCAGCGATTGATAGTCTCATTTGTCGCACACCATAGATCGCAGGTCGCAGATTTGCATGGTCGTAGATCGCATATCGCAATATCGCAAGGTCGCAAGGTTTTTTGCTTTGTCACTTTGTGCTGCTTATGCGACACTGCGACGTCGCATATCAGCCGTCGGTGGTTCTTTAGGTTTTCCCCTTTTGAGCGCTTTTAATGCACGCGATGCGATGAGTTCTCGCGTCGCTTTTCCTCAGTGTGTTTATGCGCTTTGGGAAAGCGCTCCTTTTTCCTTTGCGATGCGATATAACTCTTAGGGAGTTAATACAAAAGGTTTTTCAAACAAAAATATTTTTTGGATTTTTTGGTTAAGGGTCCCCCTTTGCTTGATGTTATTGCTAATATCAAACAAAGAGGGGGGTTGTTGGTGACCACAACAATTCATGGTATTAGTCCAACAGTTTTTGATCCTATGGTTTTGGTCCGTGGTATTGCATCCAAAAGTGTTGATCTCCCGCACTTTCATGGTTGGTTCATGGTATTAGTCCAACAGTTTTTTGATCCTATGGTTTTGGACCGTGGTATTGAGAAAGGACTAAGGCTATAAAAGAGGAAGGAGATCATTTGGCAAAGCATCATCTGAATTGTTGAATATCTAGATCTGGAACACAGTGATTAGGTTATGGTGCAGATCTGGATCTGAGCTAAAGAGGGATATCACCGTTGATGAAGAACAAGATCTAAGGATAGATCGGGATCAAATGGTTTGAAATGAACTATCTCTATATAGTTGATTATGCTTATTCTAGATCTGTATACTGACGCTTGTAATGATCTGAACTGGGTATAACTTAAGTTTGAAATCGCTGAAAGTCATGATTGATATTTATAGATCTGTACGCGGGTTGGCTTTGGTGAAAGCACGTATGTACACAGGTTTGGTTCATTGTAGTAGCATATACCATTTGAGCTATGATTTTTAATGTTACAGGTGGTTCAGGTTGTTGATGCTGACTGTTTAATGGTGTCAGTATTCTACATATTCAGTGTGATTGATTGTGTTGATGGATGAGATCTAGTAATGGATCTAATGGACTAAATCGGGTTGCTAACACTCATATTATCCTTGTATATGTATTGATCTGGTGATTGGGTGATTCAGAAGATTGATTGATTATGTGCTTCAATGATATTTATGGGTCCAATATGAAAATTAGATGAAACGTGGCCTTTCAGATTATGTGTTGTGCTTCAGGAATATCCAGTCTGAAAATGTATGAAATGTGGTACCCAGAGGAGAGAAGATTGTAGGCCAACGCCTACGTACTAGTATCTTAGCTAGTACAAGAGCTACGGGGGTGGTAGCTCCCTTCTAGTAGCAGTTGAAAACTTTGGAGCATTGTAGCAGATAGCAGCTTGCGTACTAGTAAATGGATCGGCTAGTACAAGAACTATGGGGGTTGTAGCTCTCTGCAGGTAGAAGCCTGCGTATTGGTATAAGACTGCACCAGTACAAAAATATTGTAAAAGGATTTTCTTATTAAGAAGAAGATTGAGATGACTTGCAGCAGGTGGTTTTCTCCCACATTGGGTTTCCACCTTACATCATGGTGTTCATGTGTGTGGCTTATGTGTGATGATTTTTTCTATTTTACTGCACTTGTTTACTGTTAATATGGTTGATAATGTTCTAATGCACTCATTAAGTATCAACTAACTGAATCATAAAAAGTTGTGGAAGTAGCATATATGAATCTGAATATGGAAATGAAAAAGTTTTATTGATGTGATAATACTGATTCACCCCCCCCTCTCAGTATTATTTCCAACAAAATCATCAAATGTTTTCATGATGGGTTCTAATATCCATGTGGCCACTCGGTCGCATGATTATGGTGAAGCTGAAACATCCAAGGAAAAAACTTCTCCCGAAAGTATTGACCTTCATATTGAGTGACCCCCTGTTGAGACTATGCCATGGATACCGAAAGGTTCTGCTAAACGTGCAACTATTAATCCAAATGGTAGGTCCACCCAGAATTACTCCATTGTTGAGGATCTGGCTCAGAGTCCATGCGCTATGTCCGCTTTAGAGGTTCTCAAGATGTGTCCAACTCAACGAAGTGCTTTACTTTCAATGGTAGGGGCAGTTGATCCAAATAACTCTTTAGTGCTCACTTTCAACATGCTGAATGTCAAAAAGCGACTCCCTCATCACATGGATTTTCAAATAAATTCTACATACTGAAAAAATAACATTTTTCATACCATTATTGATGAAGGAGCTTCCACGTGCGTCATGTCAATGTCATGTTGGAAGGCCATCGGATCGCCTTCGACTGTTCCTTCACCTACCCTCCTGACTGCATTTGACAAGCATTCTCATAAGCTACATGGGATTATCCCGGCCTTTCCCATATGTGTTGGGGAAATTTTTTTAATTTTGAAGTAGAAGTCATTGATGCTAACCTAGACTATAATCTCCTCTTAGGAAGGAACTGCGTATATGAAATGGACATTGTTGTTTCAAGTCTGTTTTGTATCATTTTCTTTCCTCATGAAGGGAAAATTGTCAAGGTTGATCAATTGGATTATTCCTCAGTTGATCCTCGAGCAACTTCAGAGTTGATTGTTCCTTTAGTGGATAACCCTTGTCCACCTACTAAGAATCTAGGATTTGGGATGTACTCTTCATTGATGGGTACGTTTGATCTTCCCCCTCCTATAGCTAGAATAGATACAATTTCATCCTCCAAGGACCCTTTACGGAAAGAGTTTGTTCAAACTCATTATTCTTTGGATCCTGGAGCCTTATCTTCATCTGTGACCACATCAGATGATGGCAAGGTGGGTGGAATAGAATCTCTTATATCTGCAACAGAGCCTAGATATGAATCTATCGATAACTCTGCAGATGATCATCCCACTCCTTCCTCAGAGAAAGAGTTAGATGGTCATGTGGCCCCTATTTGGACCCTTGATTCCACTTCTGCGTTGGATTGCTTGGATATTGTTTTTCCATTTGACGAAGTGATTTTTGAAGCAATGATGGTTGTAGATCAACCTTTGGAAGATTTACATCATCATTCATGTTTTCGTCCTCCTTTGCATGAAGTTGAATCCAGGTCCTCCAGCCTATCTAGTGATGTTTATACAATTCCTTTGGCTCCAACACAGTTATTCACCGAAGGAAGTATATTGATTGATTTGATAATTATATCGATAAACATCCCTAGGGGTAAGTTGGTGGAGCCTCCTGATCGGCTCCACCTCAAGAAGTACTTTGCTTCAGTAGCAGATAGACAATGACTTCTTTGTACATTTTGAATATTTTTACATATCACATCGAGAGTTTGTTGATATCGACACTTTTTGGTCTGTTGTGGTAGGTATTGATGGATGACTTGGTCTATTTTGGATTCGCCAATGGTGCTAGTCGACACACTCAGAACCTTGCTTCCGCAACTTGGGTAATCTACTATCCAACTGGTCAATTGATGGTGTCAAGAGGAGTATGCATTGGTCCTGCTTCAAATAATATGGCTGAGTATATTGCCATCATTAATTTACTATTTGAAGAAATTTCTTATGAAATCGATTCGTTGGTAGTTTATCTTGATTCACAATTGATAGTGTCACAACTAAATAACAATTATCAGGTAAGGGATCCATGTTTATATCGCCAGTATTTAAGGGTGATGCTGTTGCAAAGATCATTTACTTACATTAATTATTTGTACATTCCAAGATCTCATAATTGGTTAGCGGATTCTATCGCCAATCAAGCATTAGACTGGCATATCAATCATTCATCACAATAAAATCAAGAATAAAAAAGTTAGAAATGTATATATATATCATAAAGCATCTCGAGTGTACATAAGTGTATCCAAAATAATATACAAAATTGGGACTCAAATGCCCATAATCATGTCTAGTACATCTAATGCCCTGGCTTAGGATGAGCGGCTAAGTATGTAACTACTGCTTTGGCCACACGCCTAAGAGTGCGAACCCAGTCTCGTGGCATGCCAACCACATGACGCTGCATGTCTATAGGGAGATCCTCTACGGCCTCCATCGGTACTCGGTGAGTTAGTCTCACCAAGTGCCGCTGAACAATGTGTAGAAGTTGCTCTGTGTCTGCAGCTACCTCTTCGGCCTGTCGGCTGCGACGTCCATGCCATGGGAACCCATCTGGTCGCACCGGCCCAATATCTAGAACATGATCATCATATTAATCATTTGAATCCTATCAAAAATATTTTTCAAAATTTATTATTATATTCAAAAAATCACAAAAAATTCGTAAAATAAAAAATATTTGTTACCTATGTCACCCCATGCTGCAGTCGGTGGTAATGCTAGATCAGGATCTCCTCAAAAATCCAACCCAACATAAGGCTATTCATCTATGGCGATGATATACTGCTCCCACCAAGAGAAGAAGTCATCGTCGAAAGCAGTTTGTGGGACATCCCCACCTCCTAGACATTTCATCAAGTCATCCCACCTGCCCATGCATGGATCTCGTGGGGTGCTGATCGAAACCAGTACTCTAGGACGAAGTGTTGGGACCCTCTCAAAGAAGAAAGAGCACAAGATAGTTCCATATCTGAAGTTTTTGGTCTGTCCCTTCTTGATAGAAGTAAGTTGGCTCTTCAGGTTAGTAAGAAGAGGAGTACACCAATCAAAGACAGTGGTGAGGCAGTCTACCGCCAAGCTCATGGCTAGCCATGATGCCTGGTGCAAAGAAGCTGATCCGTTCACTCTAGCTATGGTGAACAAGATTATTCTCAAAGATAAACTCTCCACATGTTTGATTGGAATTTGACTTCCAACCTTTTCAGGATGACCTGGGCAATAGATATGTACGTAGTCCTCGATAGAGAGACTGCCTCGTGACCTGCCCATGGAATGTACCACCTCTCCCCTCTGGAAAAGGCCAGTGATGAAATAAATATCTTCAACCTCTATCTTGAGTGGCATCTGATCAATCATAAACGCATCATCCTCAATGCTCCAGTAGTGAATGAGCATGTCAAGTAGGTAGGTGTTTGATTTCATATTTGGCATTTTAAAGAAATTTAGCAAACCACATCCTCGTAAGGCATCCAAAGCATTAGGATCGTTCATAACCTCATCATTCACTAAGGTATGCTCTCTTTCTCTCCAAGTGACTGACATCTTGAAGAAAAAATGAATTTAGACCGTTAGTTTTTTTGTTTGAAGTTTTCGCGGTGTATATGCGGGTCCATTTTACACACAGTTGCATGTAGGTCTTGCGTATACACAAGTTGTTTATATCCAACCCACGTATATGCCGTGACAAAATTTTTGACAATAATTCAACGATAAAACTTAAATTAAAAATTCTAAAACCAATCACAATTGAATTCAAGATAAGTTTAAGGGTAACCTAGTGATTTTGGGACAATTCGAATGGTCGATTTTGGCGAATGACAACAATTTCTCCTTTTGCTCCACTTCTTTGCTCTCAAATCCAATGATGATAATGGTGAGTCAAAAAACTATTATATAATCTTTGAAAACTCAAAATTTTTTCAAATCTTGATTTTGTTTTATCTCATGTAATTTTTAACTTGGGAGCTTGAAATGTTGAGAATGGTTTGATTTTTAGGACATTTTGGACGCTTTTTCGACAGTTTCGAGACGGTTCCATGACTGTTGACCCGTCATGGTAGGTATCATTTTTTACTAGCATATAGGTTAGGGAAGCCATTTTTTCCGTTGCATTATGCATACTAGCCTCCATTTGCTGATATACTTGCCATAGGGTCGATCCCATCATGCTATGGTTCGTAAACCACCTTCACTCACTGATTTTTAAATCATGACATGATGGTAGAGCCATCCTTTTCATGGGCATCGTAGTTAGCACCTCACTAACATTTGTTGCCCATGTTGCTTCGATCTGAGTAGGCTCAGGAGTCCTCTGTAGTCCTAACATGACTTATGCACTGAAGACTCATTCCTCTTTGTTTCTCCACTTCGTTTTCGCCTTACACCCTAGAGGCTCCTTTGTGTTGAGTTGTACTACTGCATTGCATTTTGACCATTTGCACCTTTTTGCCTTGAGCCAGCTTTGCTTGGACTCATGTTTAAGCCAACTTTTAACCATGACAACTGCAAAATCAAACTTGCATGCCCTTGAATTCCGCAACTTGACAGACCTTGACCCATGGAAGGAACACGCCTTTGAGTGTCTTTGACTAGTTTTCACCTCCCTGCATTAAGCATAGGAATGTTCCAATCCCAGGAACTAGAGCATCTGTTTCACCGACACTCATTCTTTCCACTGTACTATAGCATTCTTTTATTCTTTTTCTAGCTTAAAGAAAAAGACAAAAAAATTATATATTCCAAAAAGATGGGGAACGGGACAGTATTTCCACTTGTTATTGGCAGCTAGAGTCAGTCGTGTCACCCTTGAACAAAGCACTCAACACAAAGTCTCCTCCGTTTGGGTGGGATTTATTTTGACTTAGATATGCCTCAACCTTGTTATTGAATCAGTTCTGCCCCGATTGGTTATCTCTTCCAATCATATGGAGGGTTCATTCATGCCTCCTACATGGCAAACTTATACAGAGTCATCATATGTTTCCTCATAGTCACATTGAGTCGTGCTTTTGTTCAAGGGAAGTTAGCCTGATTCGGCCTCTTTGCGGTGTCTCTTGACTCATTTTTCAGTCGGCCATCCTTGGTTGTCAGTATCTTGTTTATCGTCACATTAGTTATATTTGTACTTTACTTGTGCCAGTTTGGGAAGGTCCCCATTGACTTCTTGTTGGCGGGTTTTGTCCTTATCGATGACGACATCTTGCTCTGAGGATAGGCCTAGAGCTGCACCCTGACCTTATTTTCATTATTGATAGGTCACCTTGTGCTCAGCATCGATCAGTATCATGGGTCTTTGAATGAGTGGTTTCCCTTGTGTTCGACATCAGCTTACACTATCACAAATTGGGATTTGTGCAATACCTTGGTTTCCATTTGACCCTATTGGTGAATACCTCGCCTCTGTGTCAGCTTTCATTACTGGTTAGTTCAAAGGGTTTCTGTCGTGCGCTAGCCACATCTTGTGTATGCCGGAAACATGCTTCGGTCGAGTTACTACATATTTTTTCGTCCGATTCCTTCCACATTATTGGCCTACGGGTTACACTCGCACTAGATTGATGAAGGATGCTTTAATGCCTTCCTTCTAGCAGATCTTTCCCTATCGACTATGACTCATTGCTCTGGGGAAAAGATCTAGAGTCCATTTGGTAGTACCTTGGGTTTTGCAATCATTAGTGGCAGATCCTTCACTATCGATAGTGGGAAATCATCATTGTCTCCTGATTGGATATCCTTACAGGTGTTCAACTCTAGCTCATCTATTCACACTTGTTAGATTGTATTGGGTACCTTGACGCTCATTATCATTATTGGTGAGTAGTCTCGTGTTTGTTAACGTTATACATCAATGACCGGTAATCAAACGATTTCTCACATGGTTGACTTCAAAACATTTATTCCCATGGTGTAGAAATTTACCACGGTAGTCGGTGAAGACCTCAGGTTGCATCAACATTCATTGGTTCACTTGACAGTTGCTCCTGTTGCTGCTAGTTGATACCACTCCACCTTATATGTTGTAGTCATTCATGGCGACATTTTATATGCTGGCACCTCAGTTTGCAGTGTAGTACCATCTTACTCCATCATGTTCATTTGGTACTTTTGGGGATCACTCTTTGATATCAGTGATCCACTTTATCCTTCGGCATCATTGACATTCTTATATGCGATATTCAGACATGTACTTGTTCGATCGTGATCAGATGGTCCATTATATATCTTCCAGTGCTTTATACTTGTATACTTAGTGGATCCGCTTGTACTTGATATACGGACATGCTTTACTTTCTCTGAGTATGGGTATGCCTGTCTCAGACAGTGTCTCTTTCTGATCTCCTTTTGTGGCTTGGCAGGCTGAACTCTAGTGAAGTCCTTTTCACTTTTTGAGAGGTTTCCTTTCCATGCACTTACATAATATATTTCGGCCATCATGTACCCCTTCTGACCTCATATATTATGGGGCATATATTATAGCTCCAAATCTCACTCTTGATGTTTGTGATGCTACACTCATGGCCTAGGGAAACCCCTCCTTCTAGACCTAGTCCAAATACTTAAAAAATAGTGTTTTACTCCCTATACGAGACATTGCCCTGAGCTACACGTGTGTGTACGCGGATCTGTGTATACCCAACCCACGTATATGTCTTAAAACACTTAAAAAAAATTAAATCTCCTTAATTTCAAGCAGAGATTGCGGGTTTTACCTGCTAATTACCTATTAGCGCCCGTGGTCCAACTGTTCCCAACGAATTCCCAACTAAAAAACTACTTTGGTAGAAGTATAAAAAGGCTTCAATGGGAAGGCCTAAGGGAGGAGATAATAGAGAGAAAAATCACTCTGTTGAGATTATCCCAGATCAGGTCTCAAGATCCCTGTGCTTCCAACACTTCCCCATTACAGGAAACCCTTGTTTCCTTGAGTTATGATGTCTTTCCATTTGTTGAGATATCCTTGAGTGAGTTATGGAAGGAGCTTGCTGAAGGCTTGAGATTGGACGAATCTAGAGAACGGTTCCGCTTGGAGCATGCGAAAGGAAGACTCAGGTGAAATCATTCCTTTTTGTACTTTAGTTACCTATAATAAAAGAAACACTTGTCTTGTTCCTGATATGAATCTTCTTCATGTTTATAATATCAATGCTATGATTTACAAATGAATGATTATTTCAATTGCATAAATAGCTTTCAATATGATATGAACTTGATTTATTTATGATGTTTAGTCCATATACTGCTGTGCTTTCTTGAATTAATTGTTTTGCAGGTTGAAGGAGCAAAAGGAACTCCAAGAGGGTTTGGACCCTAGCTGGATCTTCCCAAACGAAGGATCCCCCGGTGCACCTCTCTTCACATAGTTTGTTTATATTACCATCATGGTTGTTTGGAATGCTTGTTTTTCTTTATAGATAACCCCCGCTCTACTAGGGTATTAACCAAAGACCCTAGGGGACATTCTCCCTTAACACCAGAAATCCAAACCATTGATTCTGCAGGATCTACAGTCTACACATCCCCCACTTCCATTTGCTGCAGAATGGCCCATGAATAGGGGACTGGTCATATAGATGGATACGATGAGAAGGAATAAGAACTGGTCACAATCGAATTCCCTAACAGGGAGGCTAGTGGAGCTACTCAGATGAAGAATATTCCTCCTTCAGTCTTGCCTAACTTTTGTGGGGTTCCTAGTGAAGATCATGATGGCTTTCTATTTGAATTCAATGTGTTATGTTGGAGGTATGACTATTCTTCTAGTTCTCAGAAGCTGAAGTTGTTTCCCGCAACATTCAAGGATGCAGCTCTCAGGTGGTTCATGGGGTTGGCTTCAAACTCCATTACAAATTGGGAGGAAATGAAAAAGGTATTCTTAAGAAAGTATCAAGATTATTGCAAGACTAGGGACCTCAGAGAAGAGATATTTGGCATGACTCAGAAGGAGGGGGAGAGCCTTGAGGACTTGGTGGAGAGATTTTAGTATAATCTGCAGAGGTCTAAAATGAATCAACTGAGCAAGGATACTAAAAGAACAATTTTTCTTAGAGCAATTAGACTAGAATCTTTGGAGATTTTGAATCTGATGGGAGGAGGTGACATATTAAAGTTGGGCTATGATGAGGTATGTGAGATATGTGATCGATATTCAAGAGGAAATTCAAAAGTTGGAGGAGCAACAAGAGATACTGCTTCTAGGATTATCAAGTCAGTTGCTGGAGTTGGAGTATCCAGAGCTAAAATGCGTAATTTATTTGAAAATTTTAAGACTGATATTCTTATCACATTATCTTCTCAATTGGATTTTTTATAGTTTAAGAAGAAACAGGAATAACAAAAGGAATTGGAAGAAGTCCTGGCCATGTTCTATTTGAAATGTAGTAAGAAGCATGCCTTGAGGGAATGTCATACAAATAGCTAGAGATATGCCAAATCTGTGAAGCAGAACACTCCACTAATCAATGCCCTTCACTTCCTGAAATCAAAGCATCATATCAAGCAAATCAAGGAGTTGTCAACGCACTTTATGTAATGGCACCTCAAAGACCATGGAAACCACGTTCTGCAAGTATGGCTAAGTTTCATTTTCAAGTTCTTTATAATCAAAATCAGATGTGGAATATTCCAATGGCCTAACAGACCTAGCCTCCACAATAGGCTTGGCAAGGGAACTTTTCTTACCCTACCACTTAGAATTTTGCTTCTCAAAACTTTTATCCTCTGCAACCTACACAATAAAAAATGATTCAACCTCAACAACAGGAGCTTCAGTTGCCTGCTCCACCAAATCAACATCATCCTATGCAAATTCCTGCCCAGCCAATGTCTAACTCCAATAATAAAACCATCCAATCTGCTCACAACATTGGATTGGTCACCTATCCTAGTTTTCCTACCTACTATATTGCACCATGGTCGCTACAGGAAATTTATGTTCCTGTGTTGCTGCAGGAAATCTAGATGAGGTCAGGAAAAGTGGTGAATCATCCTGGAAGAATTGAAGAGATTGCAGAGGAAGACTCTCTAGAAATGCCTGAAGTTGAAACCACACCTGAAACAGTAGAACAACCTACTTCAAGGCCGCAAGAACCTTCCTCATCCCATACAATCCATCCTCCTTTTCCAGAGAGGTTGGAAATGAGACTAAAGCAGCTTGAGTTTGATCTTGTGAATTGAGAAATGTATGCATTAAGATCCCATTGCTGCAAGCAATTTTAGATATCCCAATCTATGCTAAAATAGTAAGGGATCTATGTACCAAGAGAGCAGGAAGACAAAAGAAATAACTCTCTACAATTGAATTATGTGGAAATCTTGCAAGTTTAATGTCTACCGGATTTGTTACTGAAAAATATGCAGACCCTGGAATCCCTGTGGTTACCAACTTTATCAATGGAAAACCTATAAAAATAATTTAACTGATTTAGGTGTAGCCATTAATGTGATTACTATGGAGACGTTATCTAGAATAGGAACCTTTGACTTATTGCCTACTCCTACCATGTTAGAATTAACAGACAGGTCTAAAGTAAAGCAAGGGGGGGTATTAGAAGACATTTTCATCTCATTAGATTCCTGAAAGTACTCTACAAATTTTTATGTTCTTCAACCCAAAACTAACTTAGGAGGGCATCCTTAGATCTTGGGAGACCGTCATTAGCCACAGCAGATCCTTATATAGGGTGTAGGTCAAAAAATATGACCATCACTCATGGGACTGAAACAAAGCACATTAATTTGTATCCCCCCACTCAACCTCTCTTGAGATCAGAAAAAACACATTGGGTTGAAGAAGAAGAGCATGATACATAATGTTCTTGGCCAGTTTTAACAATTGCCCAAGCCATGAGCCTTAAAAAAAATTTAGAAGAAAATTTGATAAATTGTTTTATTTCTAATCCTGATTTTTTGCAGCAAGAAGAAGGGAAGTCTAGTCATAATTTAGATCTCATTACTAATCTGCAGGATTTTCATGAATATAGTACAGCAACCGAATTTCATTCAAACTTATTATCTACATTTCCTGCATATTCCATGATTGAATGGGGGAGTAAGGTGGTTGAAATTTTTCCTGAAAAACCATTGAACATTAATTCTGCCTTAAGCCCTGAATAGGAAAAAAAGTTAATTCAAGCATTGAAAATTTTTTCAGATACTTTTTCTTGGGAATATACAAATATGAGAGGCATTCACCTGGACACATCCATTCATCATATTTATATAGAAGAGAAAGCCAGGCCTATGAGACAACCACAGAGGATGAACCTCGCTTTAAGGGAAATTGTGAAAGATGAATTGCAAAAATTGTTAAATGTAGGGTTCATCTATCCTATCTCGAATAGCTAGTGGGTATCTACGTTGGTTATTGTCCCCAAAAAGAATGGTAAATGGAGAGCGTGTGTAGATTACAGGGAACTAAACAAGGCCACCTTGAAAGATCACTTTCCCTTGACTTTTATAGACCATGTGCTGGACACTTTGGCAGGAAAAAGTATTTTTCCTTCCTAGATGGGTTTAGCGGGTATAATCAAATTATGATAGCTCCGGAAGACCAGCAAAAGATTACATTCACATGTCTCTGGGGCACCTACACCTATGCATATAGGGTACTACCATTTGGTCTATGCAATGCACCAAACACATTCCAATGGGTGGTCCTTGGTATTTTTTCTGATCTTTTGCATGATTGCATAAAAGTTTATATGGATGACTTTATAGTCATGGGCGATACTTTTGAAGAAGCTTTACATAATCTTGAGAAAGTTTTGTAGAGATGTAGAGAAACTAACCTCTCATTAAGTAATGAAAAATGTTTTATGATTATGAATGAAGGTATTGTTTTGGGTCATCATGTTTCTATTGCAGGAATAAAAATTGATCTAACAAATATTGAAGTCATTGCAAAGCTATCCCTACCAACCAATCAGAAGGGAGTCCGAAGTTTTATTGGACATGTCGGCTACTATATAAGGTTGTTGAAAATTTTACAAAAGTAGCCTCTTCATTATTTAAATTGTTGACTAAAGAGGCTAAATTTCATTGGGATGATTAGTGTTAAGCTACATTTGGTACACTCAAGGAAAAACTTTCTTTAACATCGGTATTGAGAGGCCAGATTGAAAATTTCCCTTTCATATTTCCACTGATGCCTCTTATTCAGCCATAGGAGTAATATTGGGACAAAAGGAAGGTCTGGTAACCCATGTAATTTATTATGTTAGTAAAAACTTAACTCCTGCAGAAATGAATTATATGGTATCTGAAAAACAATTCCTTGCTGTGATTTATGCTATTAATAAGTTTAGAAATTATATCATGGGCTATGAAGTTTTTTACACACCAATCACTCTTCCATTCGATATCTCATGAATAAATCAGTTACTAATGGCAGGATTACTAGCTGGCTTTTGTTGCTACAAGAATTTGACATCACGGTATTGGATAGGTCTGGAAAGGAAAAACAGGGAGTTGATTTCTTATCTAGAATCAACCATACAGGTGAGCATGTTCCTATTAATGATAGTTTTCCTCACAAAAAATTGTTTTCTATTTTCATTAAAACACCTTCGTTTGTAGACATGGCCAATTACCTTGCTACAGGAAAGTTGCCTCCTTATTTTTCACCTAATCAGAAAAAGATAATTATTAGAAAACGTGTTGCTTACTCTTGGATTAGGGGATATCCTTTTTTCACTGCACCTAATTTGATTATCCACAGGTGTGTCTAGGAAGACGAGATCTATGACATTTTGAGAGCCTGTCACGATGAACCGTGTGGAGGACATTTTTTAGACAAATGAACAACCTACAAGATCCTTTGCCCAGGTTACTATTGGCCAATTCTTTTCAAAGATGCAATGGAATATGTCCGAAAGTGTGACAGCTTCCAGAGAATGGGGTGGCTTGTACAATGAGATGAGATGCATTTGCAACCACAGGTTCTCATAGAACCTCTTGAGAGGTGGGCTTTTGATTTTGTAGCTCCCATCAACCCTATGTCCAAAGGTAAGAAGTATATTTTAGTTTTTACAGATTATGTTACGAAGTAGGTGGACGCAAGAGCATTACCTAGAGCAACAGAGAAAAGAGTGGTAGATTTTCTTTGTTCTAATATTTTTGTAAGATCTAGGGTACCTAGAGAAATAGTCACTGATCAAGGTACTCAGTTTGTCTCAAAGCTTATCCCAGGAATTGTGCAGAAATATCATATTACTCACCAAAAGTCCACCCCTTATCATCCACAGGCCAATGGGTAGGTGGAATCAAGAAATAAGGTGTTTGAGACAATCATTACCAAGATGGTGCAATTACATAAGAAGGATTGGTCTAACCGACTTCTTGAAGCATTTTGGGCCTACGATATTACATGGAGAAATACCATTGGATTTTCTACGTATGAATTGGCGTATGGAAAGAAATTTTTATTGCCCATTAAATTTCAAATCAAAACTTTTAAAATGACAGTAGATTTGGGAATAAACCTTGATGAAGCTCAATAACAAAGAATCTTGTAGCTCAATGAGTTGGATGAAATTAGGCAAAATGATTTTCAGCATACTGACTTGATTCAGCAACAACGGGCTAAATGGCATGACAGATTACAGGCCCAATGGACTAATTACAGAAAAGGAACCCCCTAGAGTCTTCTTTTCCAAGTATATCAGACTCTCTAAAAATGAAATGTAGTGAGCATGGACTACCCTGGGCTCGTTAAAATTACAGGTTAGTAGGTTATCTCAATAATAATAATAAAAATCAGTTAAATATGGATTGTTCATGTTGGAATGGTGTGGGATTTCTTAAGGCCCTCTTTCCAACAATCTTGGCCAATCAACATCAACAAGTTATCTGGGTGCAAGATCAAAGCCTTATGATGCCTTGAAGCTTGTATACTCCAATGACAAGGCTATCTCACTGGAAGCAATGGGGAATCACTATGTCTCCTTGAATGTTGGATCCTATAGGGGTTCGACATCAACACATTAATTCACACCTCATAGGATGCATCAGGGTACCTTGGTCCTCGCTCTCATTAAAGGTGATGGGCCTCACATTGGTTAACAACTGACCTCAATGACTGGTAATCCAATGAGATCATTGCACATTCAACATTAGCACCTTTTATTCATGTGCAGTGAACTGTGCACAAGCATGGGAGAAGTGTTAGTTGGTGGGTCGATTTCCTGCAAAAGCTCTGCAAGTCATGGTCTGATTTCATACAGAATCTCTGCAAGTCATGGTCCAAATTCCTGCAGAAGTTTTGAAAGTCATGGTTCGATTTTCTTGAATATTCAGCAGGGTGGTTCCATTTCCTGTAGAAAAGTTCAACAATCCGAGTTCCATTTCCTACAGCGACACCCTAGTTTTATGAAAAGCAAAACGAAAAACATAGACAGAGCATTAATTTAAAATTATTTAAAAGTACTGACAGGTTTTTAAATACTAGTCGAGGTCATGAATTGTGAAATCATATATCTGATTTAATTATTAGGCAAGTTATCATCTCAAGGACATGCACGTTTCATCTGAAGTACTAGACCCTTGGAAGGTATAAAGGTAAAGTACAATCAACGATGAGACACTTGAGGTAAAGGGTAATTAATTCTTTTATTTTTAATTATTTGTATGATTTTTATGGTCAGCCTTGATGAAAAACGTAGTTGTAATCTGGTATATTATGACTCCAGCTCCTCGCTTGATCACCATGATTCTGACACGACCATTATACGTACTCCCCATATCTTCCTACAGGTCGGATCATGATGACAATCATGATCATGACCCATCTCTCGAAAATGTTGTGCTTTGCGATCACCTTCTATAATAAGCCCTCCCTTGTCACACGAGTCTATTACAAATCTTAAGCCAATATTTCCAAAGAAGTGCATACGCCCTGTCTTCCAGTATTTTGCCATGTCGAAACTACATGCCCCCATCCACTTTGAGCCACAAGGGAGCGAGTTTCTGGAGATCGACCCTCGCAGCATGGGGATATTGGAAAGAGTAGTGTGGCTGCTATTTTTCTAGCGATTCAATGGCCACAATTGAGAGGTGAAAAAATCTTTCGCCCTAAACCTGAATGGCGATAAGGCTCAAGTTGGAGATGTTCAATTTAGGTTGACCAAGTGTTCGGTAGTGTAAGCATGCAAGATTTCACAGTTGGGAGAATGATGGTTCAAGAACCAACGTTTCTGTTGGCTTGTATGGGCCTGACCTAGGTTCGGAGGTGATTTAGCCAAACAAATCCTGAAACTACCAACGCTTTGGGAAATAGTCCGCGGTGCGCAGAATAGGGTCTCACCCGAGGTAGTATGGGAGTGTACTAGAAGCAGGTTTCCGCACCCTAGCGATGTCTTGATGATTTTTGGTAGGTTCGCGGTTTGACCCCTCACACACATTGCTTCACGCAGCTATGTATCCCTTGCAACTGTGAAGCTTCCTTTGTGCAGCTCTGTTTGCAGCACGAAGAATGTATTACCTTGATTCCTTATACTTATAGCATTATTATTATAGTAATTAACTTATCTACGTGAGCCTAGTGTTCTTATTTATCATTCAACATTCATATAAGTGTGTGTAATCATCAAACAATATAAATGCATAAAAATAAGAGGAAACCCAGATACACAGTATTTAGAATCAACCTTATCTTTATTAATCTTCAATCCTGATTACAGAATTGACACCGACCTGCGCACTCAGCTACAGGGTTCCACGCACTCAGCTGCGAACTCTACTAGGCCTCTGTGCACTCAGCTGCAAGGCCTCTTCCTACTACTACGACTCAATACACTTCGATTCTTCCTCCAAGCTCGAACCATTCCTTTTCTTCTTTCTAATTCGTTATCTTTACCCTTAGAGCCTCGCTCTATTTATACAATTCCATGGTCCACAGACCATGGGTAGGCCGACATTACATCATACTATTTTACATAACTTAGGGCGGACTACCCTATGACTCAATCATATGTTTCGCGCTCCGTGCCATTACTTCGCAGAGTATTTACGATATACTTGACCAAAACTTGGGCTTTGAGCCCCAAAAACATGTTGCGGGGGGATTCCATGCCCAACAAGCCGCCAACACAATCATCATGACTCGTCCTCAAGTCACTCAGTCAGTGCGGTGATCTTGACGCAAAGTCCGTCTAGCAGGTCCTACTCTGCTCGGAGGTCCATGGTGCACTGTTCTGTTGTTTGTTGTATCTGCTGCACGTGTTGCTTCGAAGCTTTGTTAGTAGCATCACGCACCTGCCTAAGCACATACATTCCTTGCATTTGTGCAAGATATCCTTCAATATTCGCCGTGATCTTGAAATCTTCGTCAATCCATGGCTGGATGTGCACTTTAAGTACTGCTTCCTTTTGTAGCGCGATGTCCACCTACTCCTTCAGTGCCCTTGCTTGCTAAAATTTCACAAGCCATTGAGTGAGGATGATTGTCTACGCAGTCCCTCCAATATTGTCATATTGCTCCTGCAGCTCACACGCCTCTGTTTCCAAGCATTGTATGTTGGGATCCTCCTACAATGATGTAAGAGTGGAAAGCGCTTGATCTAACATACCGGTACAGTCTTGTACCACCCATCCTATTTCTTCCAGCCCCATTTGGATAGCACAGGCACGCTGCTCTTTGAATTTTGGGGGCGTGGATGGTTGCACCTTCAACTGCAGCTCAACAATCTATAGATTTAGCTCCAACTGAACCTTCGTCATTTCAGCCTTGGCCTCGCAGAATCTGGTTGCTAATCGGTGGATCTGCTCTGCTACTAGTAGATCTGCCGAGACGACCTATTCTGGGATGTTTCTACAAGCATTTTCTACCACCTGCTCTAGTCCTTGAGTCTACACAACCAGTTCATCATGCTGCTAGCTGAGCTATTCCATATTGATCCTTTTTTGCTCAATACCTATAGCGCACGACCTTCTCTGACCGGAGTGCAGCTGTGACCCCATCCTGTAATTGGTATAGGGTTTCTCGTAGAAGAGCAACCAAGTTTAAGCCTAGTCCCTTAATCCTACCCATTGTAGCTCAGTCAACTTCGTTTGATACTACTAACGTGCCCTCGGGGAACACGAAAGTGTTGGTCATTCGGGTGTGCAACATCTGTTCCACCTCTGATGTACCAGCTGCGACATATGGGGCCATCATTCATGTTTGTGGGGGTCACACTTGTAGTTCCTATAACTATGCTCTTAGCGCGCCCAACACAGTGCTCTACTCCATCATCACCTCTTGGAGGGCATCCTTAGTGACATCGTGAACCGTTTCATCGATGTCAAAAATATTACCTTCTGTAAGTATGATTGGGTCGATGGATGTCTTCGATGCCTTAAACTTCTTTTTGAGGATTGGTCTCTCAAGGATGTGCGACCATTTCAATTGTTGCGAGGTGGTTTCTGGGTCCGCATGTTCTTTGGCCAGGTCTGTGTCCTCAGCCCCCTACCCTGTGGACATCTCATGGCCCTCCTCGGCCTCTTCTATTGGTGCTGTTCTTGTGTCTACTATCTGCGTTGCTGCTGCATCGGCCGTCTTCTGCTATTCGGCTACCTCTACTTCTGCTTTTTCCCGGTACCTCTTTTCAGCTAGCTGTGCATTACGTAGCTTGGCGTCCTGCTTCCTTTGTTGAGCTGCGGTCCTTTCCATTCCTACCAAATCTGGGGCGCGCCACTCCGGAGGCCATGTTTCCAACACCGTGAAGATGTCGTTGTCAGTAGCAATGAACGGGAGCTTCATCCATTCCTTTGCCGAATATTTCCGTGCTCTGACATAAAGGTTGTGCATGTCCACTTTAAACTCTACAAAGCTCTATAGAGTGGCATACACTATGGGAGACAACTGTGGTCTTCTATTGATCCACATTCGGATGCTCGCCTCCACTAGCACCCAAAAAACCTTGGTTTCACAAATCTGCTTTGCATCCTTAGTGGCCCAGAGCGAAGCGTACTTCATGGCCTCAGGTAGGTCCCGATCGATATTCAAGAACTGGCTATCTTCCAGTAGTTCACCTACTACCAACAAGATGGATAAGAGAAACCACGCGTAGTGGAAGGTCTTACCCTGCTCTTGGGCCTCCTTGCAGTTTGTCAAAAACTCCTCATAGAGGAACTCAGCCCAGTTAAACTGGACTCCTCCGCACACTGTTCGGCTAGCGCAACCACAGGCACTGGTACTTCATTGGCGTGGCACTTCCACATTAATTTTCTGACCAGGAGTTGGGTGGTTATGCACACCCCTTTGTCCTCGATACTCGTGATTGCATAGCCTCACTTCTTCTTTTCTAGCTTTTATTTAGTTTCCATGGCTTCTACGAGAGCCAAATCGCTGCTTTTGCTTGCCGTCATCGCGGGGTCCTTTCCCTTACAGGGAAGTCGAGAAATCCAATGAATTAGGGTGGTCGTGATGGGAATAGGCTCCTACAACCATAGATACCAATAATGCACTAGGCACAACAGCTGCCTGATGACGAAAATGGTGATGGGTGCACGGTGAATGTGGGGTATCCATCGTAGATGAAGTAACTCGGCCGTCTCCACACTGTGTAGCCATTTTCATGGCTCCAACATGATTACTGGACCCTTCGAATTTTGTTTCATCAAGCTCTTCATCGCTAGGTGTGGGAACTTGTTGTTGTTCGCGATGTCCCAATCTTCGAATTTCAGGGTAGGCACCCGACCTAGGAGCAGACCTTCAAAAGTAATTCTGTCGGGGAGGAGCAGTGTCTGGAGCGCACTCTTCATGGCCTGTAGGTCTTTGGGCACCCTAGCTTTCCCTTTCCATAGAGGGACGTATGCGGGTAACATTATTGTGGAAGGCATTGGAGGGGCGTCCTCCTCCGCGACTTCTTGCTCCTCTATTTGATCAATTAGAGCTTGTAAGTCCTCCTCATCTTTGTTTGATTCAATGGTGACGGTCTTGCCTTTTTCTTCCATTGATATTTTGCCAAACCGCGGGTTTCTTGGGGACATGTGGACTGGTCCCATAATCTGTTTATCTTTCTTCAGTCGCGGCGTCTGTGGTGATTTTGGAACTTCTGGTGCAACCGCCGCATCTCTGAGCTCCTCATGGACCATATGGGGTGACACATCCTTGCCAGTGGTATCTTCAGCGAATCTCACACCTGGCTTGGTAGCAGTCGTCGTGTTTGCACAGGATATGTTCTGTCGTGTACTCAAAGATGGTAAGATTTCTCGTCGCTCAATACTCTGCAATTGCTCAAATCTCAAAGAACCAAGTGTTGTCTCATGGTTAGTCCTTGGAGTTTTATAGCGTCTTTTGAATTTTAATTAGACCATTCCCCCCATTTCTGAGTCATTAATGCATTCTTGGCAGCAGATCTCCCCAAATCTAGCTCTTAATTCATGTCTTAATTGTCGGCTGCCCACTCCCTTGTGCCTTAAATTGGACATCTCATCATGAATAGTGACACCAACAATCACTTCCCAGCCTACCCGCATGGCAGCATAGCCCCCTATGTGCGGTCGTGACCCTTGTGACATGTTGATCCTACACGCAACCCCCTTATCGTGCAGCTCCCACACAGACTATTTTATAGTCCCGCGTTCTCTTTCAACTGCTTGGAGCACTGAGACTGTGCTCCCTATGGCTAGCCAGGTGGTCGCACCACCTGTGTGAGACTTCAATTCACCTTCTAGTCTAGTCTATGGGCACTCCTCAATTACCTTCACAATAGTCAACGCCGCGTGTTCTACCAGATGCGGTGTGCTCCCCTGGTTACTACGGTTGGTAAGGTGCTGTCACAACCATGGAAACAGAGTCATAAATTTGTGGTTACATTCTTCTAATGCCATGGTATGATCACTTGTATCTTGGCTTGTCATCCTTGGTTTATCGGTGAGACATGCATGCGTGATCTCATTTTCTAGCCTCTTGATCTCAGTGTCCATCAAAATGCTTTTCTTCCTCAATTATACCCGGTCTTTTTCAAGTGCACGAAGTCTAAGGTTCCCTCGCCGGATGGTTTCGTGAATCCTTATATGTTCCACCTCACATAGAAGTGTCATTTCTTCCTTCTAGTCATCGTGCACTATCACTACTACAGTGTCCAGTACGTGTGGAGTCCTTTCCGTATTTTCTTCAATAAGCAATGTCTCCATTCTATTCTACTCCTTTGGAATAATCTACACGTTCAGGGTTTTACACATGGTCCAATAGGCCCATCGAACCACTGGCATGCGTAAGTCCCAATCATTTTGTCTCGCCTGGTGAACCTTGTTCAATAATCTACGCACCTTATCGAAGGCTTCGTGGCAGAGAACTAGTAGCATGCATTGCCTTTCCTGCTACTGCGCTTTGTTCTGATTCGTTATTCTAGGGCTACTGTGCATGTGTGTGGGTTTTACAGCATATGTATAACCATCAAGGAAAGTGGGTGTGCAAGTTTTTCCGCCCCTGTTGACTGACTTGCTTTTGAAGCTGGGGTTTTCCAAACTGTAGGCACATCATCCTTCTGCATCCGCTCCAGTCCTCTAAATTTCCTTGATGGGTACCCCCCCATTGTGCGGGTGTTGCGCACAGTGCCCACTTTACCACATTGAACCACTGCTATTCTTGTATTGCACTTTCGAATTTGCTCAGAAATTCATCCACCACTGACAGTCCATCATATGTTGGTAGCTCCCTTGCCTCTGTTGTTACGTAACGTAATGACCTGATCATCATGCTGCAGTCCAGTGTTGTTACTTTGTGTAGCCGATTCTGCCATCACTCTATCTCTTCGTCTGAATCTGAAATGCAAGAGCTTTCGCGTTCCCATGAAATCCTTCCATCTGCAGTCAGATTCACCCAATCCTCTCCTTGTGCAGTTATCTTGTAGATACAGTCGATATCATCATCACTATCATCGTTGCACACTGTTTCAGTGTATTTCACTCCTTCGGCTGGATCCAACGGTACTACTATGCGTAGTGAATTTTTCTCAAAGGTCATTTTGCGGTTCTTCATATTTATGAAACCGTTCATATCGGTAGCCCAGTCTATTCCTAGTAGCGTGGGATAGGGATTGTTGTCATTGACAATCTCTATCACTTCAAAATTCGCCTGCATGCTCGCGCCTTCAATATCGACTGTCACCCCTTGCAATCTTTCCATGGGAAAAATATTCTTTTGGCTCGCCATTCGTAACTAAATAGGGGACCATTGTAACGTGGGTCTACCCATGCATTCCCATGTTTACTTTGGTAGTACATTCGTGTCCAAACCCATATCTAGGATTACCTGATCCATTTCGTACTCGACTATTTGTGTAGTCAACCTCATCTCCCTTCCTGTGCGCAATGCATGGTTTCCCAATTTTTATACCATGTGTAGTTCTCCTGACCCCGAACACCTAGTGATAATTTCCTGTAGCCCTTTAACTGCCTTGTTGTTGTGCAGCAGTTTCATGCATGTCTCCAGAAATGTAGTGAGCATTGAAGGAGACATCCCTGGTTCTAGTTGATCCTTACTACCTGAATTGGAGGCCTCCATGAAGCTCTTCTTAGCTTCCATGAATGTCTCCTTCACACGTTTTAAGCCAACCTTGGGTTCCTTTGTAGGAGCCTTGCGAACCAACACACTATCTTCTGGCTACTTCCCTTTATCATCTCCCGTTGTCATACTGCTTCTGAGCATCATGTTTACATCTGGGTCTTCTTCGCATGGTTTATACCTTATCATTTGTAAATTCTGAGTCGGAGGGGGCTGGAATACCCCTTTTTTATGCATCCTTGTGATCAACGAAGGACAGTCTTCTATCTCATGATCAAACTGAGCACAATACAAACATGATATTCTTATCGGTTTGGTACAATCATGGGCATAATGCCTTGACCCTCCGCAATTTTCCGCGACCCCTTCCTGGTCCCATTCCACCTCGTCCTCGACTGCACCCCTAAAATCCACCATGCGCCATCCTCGCATTTGGGTCGAGGGCTCGCGTTTCAGTCTGCACCCTATAGGCAGGGGTCTGATCCATCATTAGTTCATAACTATGGCAAGTGCATTCATCGTGGCCTACCGACTTGCAGAAATTACAAAACAATTGTTGGGATGTCTGCGTATACTTCTGTAACAAATGACAATTATCTATAGTGTGTTTCCCTCCTATTTGAAAAATCGTGCACTATAAAGGTGCCGTGCTTGGCCCCGCCTGTGCCTCCGGTCTCAATGGCATCGCCCCTCCTCCTGCTAAGTAGTTCACAAACACTGGATACTGATATTTTTCGTGGCCCTGGCATTTTCATTTTATACACCATACTTCCTCACGTGCCTCTAGCCACGGTGCCCTATCCTATTTCAAACTCTACATTTCCAAACACAGATTCTGTAGCTGTGCGTGGATTTTTTGGACTCCCAATCTAGGGTCTTGTATAGGGGTATCATGTAATCTCATTGCCATTTCCAATGCTTTGGCCTTGGTGGAAAGTTTCTGCTGTGACAAAGCCATCCTTAAGTGTGGCGTAAGTGAGGCCACAAACCATGTGCGATGTTGTGCATCTATTAACATCATATTGGATTTGTGGATCGTACTCTTCAGCATTTGGTCCAAATCCTAGGGGTTCGCACTCGGGAGCATCGCGATCTCCTTAAACCCGATGATTGATTGTGTCTCTGATTTTGGCCTTCTAAATTCCTTGTTTAGCAAGGTCTGGATCTCTGCAATTCCTATGTTTGGGTGGTCATTAGAATTCTTGATATACCACGTTAATGCATGATCCTGCAGTGTACTCACCAGCGTAGCCTTTTTAATATTATCATCCATGACGCCCTGTGCTTCCCATACTGCTCTTAACATGAACCAGAATTGGTTTGGATCTTCATTTCCTACTCCTCTAAACACCGGCAATTTGATCGCACTCGCCATACTGAACTGCGGTGGTGGCAGAGGTGGAGTGGGTGGAGATGGAGGTGAGGGGTGTGAAACGGGTGGTAGTGTGGGTGAGGGTAGTAAACGTGGAATTTTCTGTCTTATCAAACTTACCGCGCTTCTCGGAGAAACTTTTGTAAGCTCCTCCTCACTTTCCCGTGAGGGTGAAATTAAGGGATTGTTTTCCAACTCCTCACTACTTACGCTTTTGTATATCTTCCCGCTTCACATAGTCCCAAACATTAATTTATTCACATAACCCACTTTTCACACAATAGCATCTTAATCCAAGTGTTCAAATATTTAATATACTTACCTCGTGATCCCTTGAGAAAACATCGCTCTGCCTCACTGTAGCTGACAGTCGTGTCTACCGCAAACTTAGTGATGAATCCTCCTATTATTCGGTCGAGCTAGTGGTCCACAACTTGCGCTATCTTATCTTCTGATGCATCTAGTCTATGCACTAATTATGGAGTCCACACTATTGGTTTTTTGAGCCTACACCTTCCTTGGCTGTCTACTAACTTCGCGATCCACTCATACAGCTTAGTAGGAAAGGATGCAAAGAAAATTTCATGGATTTCCGTATACAAGTAGTGTTCCAACCACTGTTCCTTAGCTACTCGTGGAGTTCTGTTTTCCTTTGTCGCGAACTCGTGAGTCTTCTTGTCCAACCACTTGTTCACTTGTATGGGCCTGACCCATGTTCGGAGGTAACTTAGCCAAACAAATCTCGAAACTACTGGCCCTTTCAGCAACAGTCCTCGGTGCAGGGACTAATGTCTCACCTGAGGTAGTATGGGAGAGTGTTGGAACCAAGTTTCTACACCCTAGGGATGTTTTGATGATCTCTGGAAGGTCTGTAGTTCGACCCTTCACACACGCTACTTTGACCCTTCACACATGCTACTTCGTGCAACTATCTATCCCTTGCAACTGTGAAGCCGCCTTGGCGCAGCTCTGTTTGCAACACGAAGAAAGTATTACCCTGATTCCTTATACTTACTGCATTATTATTATAGTACTTAACTTATCTGTGTGAGCCCAGTATTCTTATTTATCATTCAACATTCATATAGGTGCACGCAATCATCAAATAATATAAACGCATAAAAGTAAGAGGAAACCCAGATACACATTATTTAGAATCAACCTTATCTTTATTAATCTTCAATATTGATTAGAGATTTGACACCACCCTATGCACTCAACTGCAGGGGTCCACGCACTCAGCTGCGGACTCTACTAGGCCTCTGTGCACCCAGCTGCAGAGCCTCTTCCTACTACTACAACCCAATACACTTCAATTCTTCCTCTAAGCTCGAATAATTCCTTTTCTTCTCTCTAATTCGTTATCTTTACACTTAGAGCCTCGTTCTATTTATACAATCCCATGGTCCGCAAACCATGGGTAGGCTGACATTACATCATACTATTTTACATAACTTAGGGTGGACTACCCTACGACTGAATCATATGTTTCATGCTCCGCGCCCTTACTTTGCAAAGTATTTACAATATACTTGACCAAAACTTGGGCTTTGAGCCCCAAAAACATGTTGTGAGGGTATTTCATGCCCAACAGTTTCAACAAGAGTTTGTGTGCATCCTTCCTCCACAGAGAGCATTCGGACCCCGACTGGAGTAAGGGAATCTTGTAGGATTTCTTGAAGAGTAAGTACCAGAACTTATTGTTTTTCCTGTAGAAATACATCACATGTGAAGGTAGCTTCAGGTTTGCATTCCTGTTTCATATTCAGCCCCTCGCTCATTTCCATGACAAGATGCTAAATTTTCCCTATTATTTGAGGATGTCACTAATGAATATGTCGACAATTGCTAAGGAGGGGGGGGTTATTTAGAGAAAAACCTCTACCACCATGGGTTGGTGAAAATGATCTTAGTGGAGGTTTTGAAAGATAAAAAGAAAACATGGGAGGAGTTGTTGGCCGAAAACTATTTTGCAAAGAATGATGATTATGATTCCTCAGATTCTATGGAGGAAGCATCAACAGATAAACTAAGGAAAAATCCATGGATGCATGGGCTAAAAATAAAAGGCAAAGAAGAGGAGAAAAAATATGACCCTTTAGAGTCTACAGTAGAAAAATAGTGGAGAAAGCGAAGAAAAAGTCATAGACTCAGAAGCCATTGATAAAGAAGGAAAAGAGGGATGGCCTCGACTCTCTGAAGCCCACTGAGAAGAAATCCAATGAAAAACCAAAGAAGAGGAAGAAGCATCAAACCCTCAGGCTATAGATGAAGGAAGTAGAAAAATATGAGGAGGTGGTGGTGATAGGGGAGATTGTGGGCCAAAAGCCCAAGTCAAAGAATGGTACTTCCACCTCGACAAAAAGATTTACCAGAAGCCAGGCTGTTCAGCTGGCAATAAAAGATA
Organism: Pinus tabuliformis; assembly: GCA_031772625.1. Lineage (NCBI taxonomy): Eukaryota > Viridiplantae > Streptophyta > Pinopsida > Pinales > Pinaceae > Pinus > Pinus tabuliformis. The sequence goes on from CM062804.1 coordinate 875,054,727, forward strand.
CTGCGGATGTAGAAGTATTGCCTGAGACACTAGATAAGAAGAAGGAGAAACACCACGACCCACCCAAAGGTAAAGAGAAGATCAAGTCAGCTGAGTTTATTGGTGAGGAAGCGATGCCCTTTTAGGACTCCCCGCTGCATGAAAGTGAGAATAACATAGAAGAGGAACAACAAGCTAAGGAGGACCTTGGGTCCTCTCAATCTCTCCAAGGACACCAAGGAGGGGAAGTAACCCCTCAGAAGAGACGATCTCTACAAGAATTGGAAGAAATCATCACCGAGCTCACCATTTCAGAGAGATATTTGAGAAATGAAAATGAGGCCCTGAAAGAGAACAACCTGCGTATCCAGAAGGAGAATGAAGAGTGGGTTCAGAAAATGGCCCGAATTATGAAGAAAAAGATCGACCATCTGAAAAGGAAGAATGAACTGTACAAGGATCAAATTCCTGCAGAATCCAGCGGTAACCAGTTGAACCAGTTGGCGGAGGTAGTAGATCACTTGGCTGTAGTAGATGTTACTCAGGATAAGGAATGATTTCCTTTTTCTTTTTGGGGAGCTGCAATAGTTTTGCTTGCATAAGGGGCATGTAAAGGCTTAGGTGTGGGGTAGATGTTGGGGCTTGGTTTTTCCCAATTTTGACACATTTTTCTATACTTTCCCTCTCCCATTTTGACTACCTTTAACCCCTACTATGCCTATCTCAGTTATAATACATGTGTTTTTGCCAAAAGGGTGCTATAGGCTGAAGGTATGCAAATTAATACTAAAAAGCATTTTTTTACCTTAAACTTGAGTATTCCTTAGCTAGTTTTTCATTATTTTATTACCATGCCAACTAATATCGAGTTCCTATGTAGATTTTCTTTGGTTCAGAAACAGGCCCATAATTCCTGCAGACAACTGTGAGATCTTATTTCTTGAAAACACTCTGGATTTCCGACAGTCACGGATTTCTGGTAACTGCACGGATTTCTTGCAACAACATCTGCAGTTAGCCATGTTCCATGAATATCTAAGTCTAACGGACACATGGGTTTTGCAGGGAATATATCAAATATGGTTTCTATCCTATTTTCCTTCTCATATCTGTCAACAACACCACCCAGATTCATAAGTCTTCTCTCGTTGGTGCTTTGGAGGAACAACTACAACCATGTACCGAGTTTCATCTAATCCATGCTTTCAATCATGGATTAGACCCAGTATGGCTAGAAACGATATATTGTAACAGATCTCTTAGCCGATGGCTTAGATTAGCATTCTCCTTTATTTGAAGCCATATATGGGCTTTATAGATGTATAAATTCTGTCCTAGTTCCGATGATAGGGGTTGTTAGAGTGTTGGGTTGATTTCAACACTAACTATGTATGAGATTGTACTTGACTTCATTTTCATATCAATATAAAGACATATGTTCTGTCCATTGCATTGAGCAAGCTCTTCGAATTTGAAGGGGTTGTGAGTAAGGGAGGGCCCCCTTTTCTCACAACTCCCATAGTTTAGTCTTTATGTATTATATTTATGTTATGTAGCAATAATTCATTTTTACAACTAATGTACTCTTTCGAATATATATCAAAAGCACTGGATTAATTGAATTAGTTTCCTTTTCATGTGCGGAATTCAGTTAATGAAGATTTGATTTCTCATGTTGATTGAATTTATGAATTTGTTGTAAGTTGATTTCTATATCTTTTCGTAATCATCATCAGCCATTTTAAGAGCTTTAGAGGGAATTTTTATCCACTCTATAGCCTTTTATACTAAGTGATTGATGTAGGAAATAGTCATTGGTTTTGTATTATTGGTTAGTTAGATTAATCAACACTTACAATATTAGGCCTGCATATAATTTGCATGCATCTCACAAGCTGACCTGCCCAAGTTGGTGATTTATGTTTAATCAAATTATAATGTTATAATTTGACTCAAGATGCAGTGAGATGTACAAGTAGAATGGTTGAAGCTAATAACCATCTCACAGAAAGATCATTAGCTTCTAGGTACTTTAAGGGATATTGTTTTTCTTGTAATATTTTTGGTCACAAAGTCGCTGATTGCTATAGAAGGAATATGAAACATATAAGATGTTATGCTTGTAACAAGTTTGGGCATATAGAAAAAGAATGTAGGGACAAGTCTATGGATTGTCATAGACAATATGGTAAGCAATCAAATAAGCAAATTTATATCAGAAAATCTGAATAAGATGAATCCATTGAGAATCAAGAAAAGGAAGATTAGATATGGTGTGATCTTGCTCTCTGCTCTTTCACGATTCTTTGATAAATAGCCATCGTGATAATGATATTCTTGGAACTAATGCTTCAACAAAAGTTCTAGGACCAGGTACAGTCAGAACAGAGTTAGGAGGAATTGAAAGTACGGAATTTCAATGTTCTAACTCCCATATGTAGAGATTATGAAGACAAGTAGTGTATATATGCTAGTTTGAAACTGCACAGTCACATATATGTTGGTTTGATGAAGAAAAAGTGTGACAAACTCAGAAAAAAAAGGGTCTGATATGGTTAAGAAAATTATCAATTGTCCTTTTTGGTTTGATGTTTGATGACTACAGTTTGTGGATATTATTTTGAAGTGATTTTGACCCTCATAAGTTTTTGATGACTTGACGTATAACTAGTTGATGATGGTTCCTTAGTGATTCTTACTGATATTTGCAATGATAAAATCTGCTAGTGAACAACTGGTATCAGATTTGACAGTGAGCATTTGGCACAAGTTGAGGGGGAGAATATTCTATACTTCTATTAATGCATTGTTGGCATTACGTTTAGAAGTCTTTGGTACATAATGATGGTGATAATACTTATTTTCTTGAAGTGTTTAAATGATGCATCATGTTATGCTGCGGTCATGGGTTGCCTATGATGAAATCTCAGATGATACTTATATTGCTTGGGCCACATAGTTGTTATTCAGATCAGATTTATGGATGATTCAAATGATTCTTTTTTATGATGCATATAGTACATGTGTCATGTTTCTTACATAGGTGATATTCATAAGTTCAAGGAGAATAAAAAAGCTTGAGTTCCTATCTTCATTATTTGATGATGATAAGTGTCACTCATTTTTTTATGTTGTTGTCATCATGCCTTCAAAGATGCATAAATTTCATAGGGTGCAGTTAATGGATAAGGATTCCTATAGTTCTTGCTCTCACATGGTACATCAGTTGAGGATTGTTAATATTTATGGTGTCAAGAAAGTTTGAAAAATTACTATGATATCATGGTTTTCTTTTCACATTGATGAGAAGCTAGATACATATTGCTATCTCTATGATGGATACATATTATGCTGGATACATGGATGATTACTTAAATTGCATAATGCTGGTTGGAAAATAGAATGGTGCTATTGTAGGTTTCTTGAAGACATGGCTATAATGATGATGACTTCTTACTTTATGATGATAGGTTTGATACTCACATATTTTTATTATCATAATTGATGCTTATCAAATGTGGGATGTTCCCTAGTGATAATAAATGGTTGATATATTGAGGGTCCTTGTGGAAAGATCATGTAGTTCTTGCTACGATGATGATGTTATGGTCATAGATGATGACTATGGTGGTTTCACATATATATGATATGATGTGAATGGTTTTGAATTACTATATGGATATGACATATTCTTAGTTGATTCATGGAATACTATGTTATGGATATTTCTATATCTTGATAAGATCAAGTCTATGTACTTTGTCCCAGACATTTTGAGATGAACATGTCTGGATGTTGTTGATAGATACTGTCATATCCCACTTGATATGAGTCATGGTAAAGGTCATGAAAATCCTATGATCATATTCAGTCATGTATGTTTTGAGATCATGTCAAATATGTAATCCCACTTGATTGAGTGGTTGAGTCATTTGGTGTATCCCCACTTGGCTTGGTGATTGATGTATGTATGAATTATTGGTGATAGGAAAGTCATACTCACATATTTGAGTTATAGAGTCATGTTATTCTTTTGAAAAATATTTATGCAAACTCTTGATGTGCTCAGGGGGAGCATGGACAGTATAGTGCATCCAAACATGTACTAAGGGGGAGTTTGATTAGAGAATTCAGCATGTGCCTAGGGGGAGCATGATCAGTCTACTATTCAATAGTTAAAATATGGAAGTCTTCATTTAGCATTGGTCAACCCTTTTCCCTTGATGTCAAAGGGGGAGAGTAGCTCGGTGTTTGGAGAGTATCTTGATGTTTTGAAATGCTTGGTGCTTGTCTTGATGTTATTTACAAGCTGTGGTGACAAAACACAAAAGTGGTTTCCATTAGGTCCAAAGGGGGATATTGTTGGCATTATGATGCATGTGTTGTCCTTGATGGCAACTCACTTGTAGCAGAACAAGTATAAGGTAACTAGACGAATGTATAGGACAAATGAAAAGGGATAAAATGATGGAAACAAAATGATGGAACATCGTAATTGTTAAAGGTTCGATACCAGAATATTGTGTTAGTGTTTTCCTTGATAGACAACCTATTTGATGAATGGACTACTTGATAAAGATATAAACAAGATGTGATCGAATGCATGGCAGTTGTGTTTATGGATGTGACAAAATGCAGGGCAGGTTAGAGGAATTAGTTCAAAAGTAATGTATAATGGCAACTCACATTGTAATAGGTCAATTAAGAGGTAACAGAGTAATGGCATAGAAGATCTGGATGATGGGACAAAGGAATTCAGATCAGAATCAAGCAATTGAAGAAAAATAATTATTTACATTGTATTAACTTGTATACGAGGGTTCACCTAGTCCAAGTAGCGTATACAAGTGGGTTCGCAGAAAAAAAAGAGCGTATATGTATGCACACACTTTCACATAAGGAAAAAGTGTGTATGGGATGGAAAATTAAGGTTAAAGAATACCAAGGGTCAATACCATGGTATTTTCCCACAATATTGAGTGGAATAACGGTTACTTGATCCCATCTACGAATACCACAAGTTCTAAGTGTGATTTTGGTCTGAGGTATTGACAAAAGGCTAAAACTATATAAGGAGGTGAAGATCAAAGTGTGAGTAGTGCACGTAATGAATATCTTATAAAGAGTTTGATCAAAAGAAAATATGCATGTTATGGGTTTCTAATGCTTTTCTTGATCTGGACTAAGTATGCACCTGAGTGTTTGATGATGGATGTGATTTAATGATGGATCAGGATCATAAGACCTGAAATGACCTATCATTATGTGATCTAATAATGGATAGGCTAGATTTGAGTGCTAGTAAATGTTTTTTCCTTTAAATGTTATGATCTGGGTATGTCTCAAGTCTAGCATAGATGTGAAGATATAAGTTATTATTTGCAGATACATATGCTGGTTTGCCTTGGTGAAGGTACATATACACATTGGTTCAACACTTCCAAGTAGCGTATGCAGAAGAAAAGTTTATTGTTTAGAGATGACTGATCTGTCTAATTAGTGTTGCTATTTTACTATTGTTTTTCAATGGTGTCTTCTTTAGATCTGAAAGTAAAACTAATTGTATAAGGAGATTGAGTCTAGTTGATTGATTGATTGAGTAAGAAGGGTGATATTTTCTCCTATCTATTTAGATCTCCATAATTTGACAGTAGATCTTTAGAATGTCACTGATTGATACATTTTACGGTTCAGAAGTTTTATGATTCAATATCTTTAGAGGTATACATAGGTTGGGTTAAAGGAAGTAGTGTATACATGTAGGTTGGCTTCACTGAAGTAGTGTGTACGTTTTGACTTATGATTTTTGAGGTTGCAGTTGGTCTTGGTTGTTGATGCAGTGTTCTGGGTTCAGATATGTGTACTGGTTACAGTGATCTGTCTATTCCATTTGATTGGTTGAATTTTGATTAAGTGTTGATTGATTGAGTTTTCAGTGATTGATTGATCAGAAATTGATGATTGGGTGATTCAGTTATGTTAGAGGTTTCAGTGATTGATTAATTCAGTTGAGATTCATAGATTGATGAATGGGTTTCAGTGAATTGTTGATGTAGATGTATTGGATGGTTGTATTGGAGTGATATTTTGAGCTTCAATGTTACTGATGGGTCCAGTATGAAAATTTGATGGAACATGGCCTACATATTGTGTTGATGTGTACCACAAGTACCCAGTTTGAAAATTTATGAAACTTGGTCCTTGTGGGATACTGAGGTTTGGAGCCTTCAGTGAGGAAGTTGAAGCTTCCTACTAGTAGTGGTTGGTGATTAGATCAGGGGGTTGTATCTCCCTTCCAGTAGAGGTTGCAAAATGAGAGAAGGTTCTAGCCTTCTGCAGGTGGGTGCCTGCGTACTGGTATGAGTCTGCACCAGTCCAAGACTATAAACAGCTTATTCTTTACATTAAAAGAAGACAGAGACAACAACATCATGTTGTTTTTCTCCCACATTGGGTTTCCACCATAAATCTTAGGGTTCATGTGTGTTGCTTATGTGTGATGGTTTATCTATTAAAGGACATGGTTAATGTTTATCTAATGGTTGATAAATTACTAATGCACTAGCTGAAGATAAACATATGATGGATTAACTAAATTATAACCTCACTGGATATACGCTAATAGGCTTAAGAACACTTGCATGCACACGCAAGTTCAATTCAGTAAAGTTGCGTATAGAAATATGAATATGAAATGTAAAAAGTTATTGATTCATAAATACTAATTCACCTTCCCTCCCTCGGTATTTTTACCAAAATTTCATTGAATACATGTGTCTTAGAACTTTTACTTAATATAAGAAGCCTCATGTCAAACCTGTTCTTCATGCATGGATTATGAGTATTTGTAAGATTATCCATTTGATGTTTGTAATTCATGTTTTCTTTCATATGTGTCAAATTAGTTGAACTATTTCAGTTATTTTAGTACTTATCATATTGAGAATGTGTTGTAATGATTACTATTACTTTCATGTCCTCGTGGACTATTCCGCTGGATATTAGACATATCTCTCTTGTTGATTGGTTGTATTGACTATCGTATATTTTTGGACTATTCCACTAGATGTTAGATAAATCCTTCTTGTTATTATTACCTCTATCTTAGAGGCTCACTTTCTTTTCTCCCTCCGTAGTAGAGGAACCTTGACACACTTACAACCAAACATGCACTAGGTACACTCACTTTCTTTTTGAAGTTACATTGTCATTCCTCTCTCTTACTAACAATTAGACCCAAGGAAAATATTTAAGAAAATGGCCACTGGGCCATATTCCGAATGGGGCTCCTATCCCAAATTGTGTGAGGTCTAATTGGGACCACATATCAGGGAGACCCCTTTATTTTTGGCAGGTCCAGCACCATCAACAAGTACCTATGAAGATATCAATCCTAAGCTCCTTTGAAATATCCTTTACCTTGATATTCAATCTTTGGAAGTCCTAAATGTGCTCCACCATTAAACCCATTTGTTTGAGATTTATCAACTGGATAAAGCAGGTATTTCTCTTTGTATCCTCATAATGTGCTACTCATTCTCTTGAAAAAATTGTCGAAGTTAAAATCGATTTACAATAAAAAAGCTATCGATAGCACACAAACTATGTTTTTTCTAAACATAAAGATGTAATGCGTACCTTTTGTGTATTTGACACATGATGTAGATGAGAGAATTGTTGGATTATGTTATATTCTTTCCATAACTAGCCCACATAGTTAACCAGGGGGTTAGAGGGGGGGCAGAGCTCCCCATTCCTTGCGCCGATTGCATAGTGGGGGGGTCACAGGGGGTTGGAGGTGTGAAGGTAAACCCCCTCTATGGGGTCCGGGGCATCGCCCTGGAATATTTTGTTTTCTGGACCCTATGTTAGGTTGGGAAAACCTACCTATGGTTTTGTGCATGATTTTCGCACATGGTTTTGGACGCGATGGTTTTCGGTCCATTGTATTGGATGCTTTGGCATGTATAAATATGTATTGTAACATTGAAAGGAACACAATGAAAAATCAAGCTGGTAGTCCTGATTTTGCGATCCAGGGGAAATTTCTGTGTATATGTGTTTTATGTGTTATGCTCTCACATTGTTTATTTTCTATGTTTTAGAATTCGTATGCAAGTAATTTCTGTATGGGGTTAAACCCTACAATAATCACTCCAAATGTAGTATCCATGTTACAGATCCTTACCAGAAAAATTCCTCATATCGATATTTGGAATGGGGTATTTATTCAACCCACTATGGGAGTCCCTAAAATCATAAATTGATATTCCTCTTATCCTCATCATGATTTTCATGTAGTATCTTGTCACCGTTAGGAAGCATTTCTTGTAGAAACTTTGTCAAACCTTCCATGTCCTTTTTCAATTTTTTTTTAAACCATCCTTCAAACCTTCCATCTCGACATTCATCATTGCTTCCATGTTGGATTTCAAACCATCCATATTAGCTTCCAGTTCATTTTTTGTTACTCTTAGTGTTGGCTTATGGGGGCTGACCCAGGTTCAATGTTAGTGAGCCAAACAAATCCCTACACAACTGGCCCTTCTGGCATCAGCCCACAGAGCGCGGACTAAAGTCTCACCTGAAGCAGTATGGGGGGATACGAGAATCGAGTTTCCACACCCTTGAGATGGATGTGATGTTGGTTTATTCCAACTCTACCTGCCTTCATGGAGGTTAATTATCCCTCTGTTCTACCCTTCAGTGCCTTCGCGAAATGTTACAATCAGCTTCCACGTAGCCCTAATCAGAGGTTGATACGCTTTCGCGTTACTAGGGCAGCGAACTATGATAATTCCCCAAACTATGTTAAGTATCTTACTTATCTTCTTAACAGATCTTAGTTAGCTTCACGTAAATAGATGTTCTTAGTTGTGTTCACTTAATAAACATAGTTATACACATTCACGCATCATATAAGCATTCGAAGTGAAATTCCTACCCAATGTAATAGATGCATAAAGAAGAAATAAAGACACAGAAATTATAGAATACTTCTCTTTATTGTTAATTCCAAACTACTACAAACAATGTAAACTTTGAAACGGGAACTATAAACTCAAAATGGGAATGCTGGCCAAAAAACGCCCAAAAAACATCAAAAATAGTGCTAAAAATGAAAAGTGTGTATACTGGAATGATGGTTTTTTTTTTAGGGACAATTTTGAACATGTTTTAAAAATGGCAGTGAAAACAAAATTTTTGTGCAAAATATAGCTTGAAAACGAAAAAGTGATTATACTGGAATGATGATTTTTTTTTTTAGGGTCAATCTTCAAAATTTTAAAAAAATGCTAGTAAAATGATCTAACAACATAAAAGTGACTCATAACTTCTCATTTAACACCATATGGAAATCAAAAATTTTATTTCAAGAGACGCTGCATACATCAGTTAGATAAACTGTCTTAAACAATTATTCAAAATCACTCATATTTTCTTGCATGCCATCATAATTCACATCTTCAAATGAGTCACTGGATGCTGATGAGGATGTTCCATATTCTTCTCTTTCATCAACTAGTGCCCCATCTGAATCCACATGCATGCCCATCATTTCAGGTTTCAAAATTCTTCTAGATCTACGACTGGTTTCAGCAGACTCCCATCTCAACACCATTCCTTCTGGTAACAACCTTTTTAGAATCTTTAATGTATTGAAGCAAACAGTTCCCCTCTTTGTTAAATTGAAGTCATAAACAAGTATGTCAACATCCTCTAATTTCAATATGTCTGTGCAGCGACGATTTATATTCGTACCCTTTCTTTTTCTCTTTCCGCCATTTTTTTTTGTCAACTACCATCTCTGGCTTATACACACCATTGAATGGGTGTGTATTTTTGGCATACCAATGCACTTCAACACTTGTAACATCCTCATTTTCTGTAAATACCTTTATAACTTTAGCAACCTAAAATGGATAGCCATTGAGATCTCCATCTACTAGCACTGCGATCATGCAACCCTCCTTAATATCCTATACTGAACCCCTGTAAAGGTCTTCCATGGCTTCATGTTATGCACGAGATCTTCTGGAACCAATATGCATCTCTCTTTCCTCTTCTTGTGAAGAATTAATGATACCTTGAGATTGTTGTTGTTCAACGATGTTTATTTCCTCATGTGCATTTAACACATTTTGTGGCCAAATAAATAGATTTTTCAAAGGTATATCTTCATTTGTTCTTGTTGAAATGATATCACTTTGATTATTGAAAAATGACTCCCACCAAACTGAATCAGCAATGTCAAAGTACTCATGTGTATATCTAATACATTTTTTAATTTCTTCTAGGCAATCAGAATAATTTATATCTCTATTTTGTTTGTGTGCATTATGAACTTCACCAACTAATTGTAATATCAATATTTTCGATGCAAATATTGGATGATCTGGAATGAACTTCAAAAATTGAAAACCTGATGACAGTGCCCATTATGTAGTAGTTGAATACTTCTTGCCCCATATTAGTGTTTTCCCATCAATTTTTTTGGTACGAAATTGATGTTGGAATCTAATGTCATTAAGCTGTTCAATGCATTTCCCCTCGCCATATGATCCCATAATAAACCTTCGCATGTCAACTGTTTCTTCCAACACATCAAAAGTAGGCTCTCGCATGTATGATTTCTTAATACATTCAATTAATGATGGCAAGCTCCCAGCTTCCTTCCTCCTCAATGTGACTACAAAATGACTGAACATCTGATCAATATGGTCATGAGTGTTCCCAACAAGAAGGAAACCAACCTTTACCTTCTGAAAAATTCTCAATTCAACAAGCATGTTTAGATATCCAAAAACAACCGGATTTTTGTTTTCACGGCAAGTGTTGTCCAATTGTAGATACAAAACTTTAGGAAGATTACCAGACCAATGAGAAAGCACATCATGAATTATGGTTATGGTCAGATTTGCATCATTATGAATATTTTGAGCTGTGAAGTACACCTTTGGCAACATTTTCCCATTGAAGACCATACAACCGACCAAGTGATACTGAATAAAATTTTCTGCCTGTAAATTTTTGGGTGTGCGAAAAAAATGTGGTAAAAGTGTTTTCTTCTGGTCCATACCATCAATTATCAAACCCAAATATTTATTCGGATTATCATAACACTTCTTTCGATGCTTGTACAACTTTTTCCATTCATTTGTTTGTTGTTCGCGATGCTCCTGAAGTTCTTTGACAATTGAATCTACACAACATAAAAGAAATCCATTAAGAAATATGTTTTCATACTTGATGAATATACAATCTTAAAAGTTAAAGTTATGAATGCCTACCTCTTTCTGACCCTTCACATTTGTCCCTTTTTTATTTAAGAGAAGCACATGTACTGCAAATCCCCATCCTTGTCTTCTTAGGAATACGGACATTGTTGAATTCTTTCTTCCATATCTTTACAAAATATTGATATGTAATAAACCAGCCATGTCCCTCAGCACCTTCTGCATATTCTTTGTATAAGTTGTAGATTTTGCGTCTCGAAAAATTATCTGGAATATGTATTGTCTCTCAATTCGGCATACACTCTCCATGCTTTTAAAAGAAATCTTTCATCCATGACATTGCAATGTTTGATAATGGCCCAAACAATCTTTTATGACGTATTTCAGAATAAAATGTGAGATCCTTTTCCAAATTTTCTTGAATTCTCGAGAGACGAAAATTCCCAATCGAATGAAACATTTTGAAAACTTTTCTACAGATAAATAAAGTCTTAATATGATAATCATAACCTGACAATGTAGATTTCATGCACCCAACTAAATATGAATTTTGCATGATTTTATTCATTGGAAAATATCTATTCCTTCTCTCAAATGCAAATTTGAAATCCATATGTTTCAAGCAATATTTTTGGCAACATTCACTTGAAATGAGTGCGTTGATAGAACTTCTTCTCGTTAGATATTCTGCTCTACCCCTTGTAAAACTAGAACATCTTGCATTGATACAAAAAGGACTGGTCCTACTCCTCGATACAATAATTCTTGGCAACATCTCCATCATTAGATCATCATTTGTATAAGGATTTTTATCATCATTAATAGGAATGTTATCCACACTATGATCAACCATGCTTTTCAAATACTGACTTGGAGGATATTTTTCATCTTCCCCTTCTTCAGTGCTACTATCATAGTCCATAGAATTTGGACTCAATGGAAATTTTGACTCGATGTTTATTGGATATTCTTCCTCATGTGCATTTTTAGTGTTGCTCTCACGGTCCATAGAATTAGGACTAAGTGTATCATCTTGTCCTTCATCACTGCTACCTTTATACTCATTAGAATTAGGACTAAGTGCATCATCATGTCCTTCATCACTGCTACTCTCATAGTCCTTAGAATCAGGACTAAGAGGACATTGTGACACTCCATTCTTTTGAAATTCATCATCGCGCTCTTCATCACCGTTGCTCTCATAGTCCTCAGAATTAGGACTAAGTGGACACCGTGACACTCCATTATTTTGAATTTCATCATCCCGCTCTTCATCACTGTTGCTGTCATAGTCCTTAGAATTAGGACTAACTAGACACTGTCGCACTCCATACTTTTGAAATTCATCATCCCGCTCTTCATCAAAGCTACTTTCATAGTCCTTAGAATTAGGACTAACTGGACACCATGGCATTCCATAATTTTGAAATTCATCATCCCGCTCTTCATCAAAGCTGCTCTAATAGTCCTTAGAATTAGGACTAACGGGACACTGTGACACCCCATACTTTTGAAATTCATCATCATGCACTTCATCGTTGATGCTTTCATACTCCTTAGAATTAGGACTAAGTGGACACTTTGACACTCCATTCTTTTCAAATTCGTTATCACGCTCTTTATCACTGCTACTCTCATAGTCCTTAGAATTAGGACTGAGTAGACACCATCACACTCCATTCTTTTGAACTTCACCATCTTGCTCTTCATCAACACTGCTTTCATAGTCCATAGAATTAGGACTAAGTGGACACCATGAAAATCCATTCTTTTGAAATTTGTCATCAAGTTCATCATCACTACTGCTTTCATAGTCCTTAGAATTTGGACTAAGTGGAATCTATGACTTTTTATTTATTTGAAATTCTCCATCCCCTCTTTCATCAGTGCTACTCTCATAGTCCTTAGGATTAGGACTAAGTGGAAGAATTGACTTTCTATTCATAGTGGAATAATTCCCACTATATTCATCCATATGAATAGAGTTGTTATGCTATGAAGATGTTGATGCTGTATAAATCGAAACTTCACTATCAGGACAATCCATCCCTTTCAAATAGAAGATGTTGAATGATACAAATGGAGAGTTTTCTAAAGATATTATATAGCTTAGAGAATGAAATTTTCCCTCCCAAAATATTTCACGAAAATATTTCCCTCCAAAAATTTTCCAACCAAAAAATTTCGCGAAAAAATTTCCCTCCTAAAAGTTTGTGAGATATATTTCACTTCATTATTTTATTATGCAATTTAATGAAAAATGTAAACTTAATTTTTTTATGAAATAAATCATTAAAGTTAAAATTGTAAACTACAACTTCTACCTAAATTATTTTAATAGTCAAAGTATATAATTTTTACTAAACAATTGAATGTTTTTTTAAATTTTTATAATACATTTAGAAACAAGGTAATCCCACATTCACCCCGCTATAAAACAATTCCAAACTATTCGCTTTATCATATTTTCATTCATCGCCATAAAAAAATTAACATGTTAAAATTTATTAAAACTAATTAATCCCGCATTCACCATACAATAAAACATCTCCGTAGTTTCACCTATATATTCCACTATCACTATTACTCACGTTACATCAAGGTTTGATGAGGTTCATTAAAAGACTTGGAGTGAATTTGTGGAGTAGCTACATTGGGATCAACAACATATTCAACGAAAAATTTCCGCAATTGAAAGGTCAGTTAAATTTTTTTCCTTGAAATTTCTCATATTAAATTAGTTTAACCAAGTAGATTTTTTTTCTAAACTTAAAATTTTTTGTCAACAAAATTAAGAAATATTTCTGCCATGAGCATGGTGGGCCCAGGGCAACCCCATTCTGCAATCGACCGGCCACTAGATTTTGTTTTTATAAACTTAAAAAAAATTTCAACCAAATTAACAAATATTTTCGACGTGAGCATGGTGGGCCCAGGGAAACCCCATCCTGCAATCGGCCGGCCACCCACTCCCTCCGCACACCCTTCCGAGCCCCTCCCCAAACTCAACAACCCCTTTCCCCCTCACCCTTCAACCCCCCTTCCGCCCGACCTCCCTACCCCACACGACCCCCTCACCCCTACCCGGCCCCCTACCTCACTCCCCTGGAGCCACCCACCTACCCCCTACCCAACTCCCCTTCCCTTCCCCCTCACTTCACCCCTCGTTTCTCCCCACTCTACCCCTACAACCCCCTTACCCCCCCCACCACAACCCCCAACTCCCCCTGCCACCCCTCATCCCTGTTCCACCCCCTCGCCACAACCCCACTCCCTCCACCTCACCCTTACCCCTCACCCCCTGGCCCCCCTCCATAACCCCCCCAACACCCCTCCATAACCCCCCCATCCCCTCAGCCCTCCCCCTCTACCACTGGGACCCTACCCTCACCCTCACCCTTACCCTACTCCCCCCCTGGGCGCCCCCCACTAAACCTACCCATACTCCAGCGGCCCCCGCTTAACCCTACCCCATCCCCCGCCCCAGCTGCCCCCCTTATCCCCAACCGCAACCCATACACCCCCCCGCCTTTAACCCCTTAACCCTACCCTCCTCCCCATACCCGCATCCCCCTAACCCCCCTCCCAAACCCCTTAACCCTACCCTATCCCCCCCCAGCTGGCCCCCTTATCCCCACCCCCAACCCACACACACCCCCCCTTAACCCCTTAACTCTAACCCCCTCCCAATACCTGCACCCCCCTTAACCCCCCTCCCAAACCCCTTAACCCTACCCCCCTCACCCCACCCCCCCCGTCCCACTCCCTTAACCCCCGCCCATACGCGGCACCCCCAACCCCCCTCCCATACCTGCCCCCCCCCCCTTAACCCCTGCACCCAACCCTACCCCATCCCCCTCCCCACCCCACCCCCTTAACCCCGCCACCCAACCCATACCCACCCCCCAAACCCAACCACCCAACCCATACCCGCCCTCCCCCCGTAACCGCGCCCGCCACCCAACCCATACCTGCCTGCCCCCCGTAACCCTCCCCCAAACCTGCCCCCACCCAACCCATACCCGACCCCACCCATCCCCACCCCCCGCCCAACCCCCTACAATCCCCGCCCCGCCCCTCACCCTCGCCCTCCCTCCCTCCCTCTCCGCCTCCGCCTTCGCCTCCCAACCTCCTCTTGCTCGGACGGCCACCCGAGCGCGCCTACAGGCCGCCGAGGTGGCACGAGGTGGGCGGCAGCACCCCACCCCTCTCCACCCAGGCGGCTCGGCGCGGGCAGGCCGCCGGGCCACTAGGGTGGCGCAGGGTGGGGCACGGCCGCCCACCCCACGCCACCCCGACGACCCGCTGGCCCGCTCGGGGTGGCCGTCTGATTCTGGGAATCGGACGGCCACCTCGGGCGGACCAGCGGGCCGCCGGGGTGGGCGGTCGTGCCCCAGCCCGTGCCACCCTGGCGGCCCGCCCGGGTGGCGCGGGGTGGACGGTCGCACCCCACCCCACGCCACCCTGGCAGCCCGCCGGCCCGCTCGGGGTGGCCATCTGATTCTAGGAATCGGACGGCCACCCCTGGCGGGCTGCCGGGTGGCGCGGGGTGGGCGACCGCGCCCCATCTTGCGCCACCCCGTCAGCCTGTCGGCGCACAAGCACGCCCGAGTGGCCATCTGAGCGGGAGGAGGTCGGGAGGCAAAGGCAGAGGCGGAGGAGGGAGGGGGAGGGGGAGGGGGAGGGGCGGGGCGAGGATGGGAGGGGGTCGGGGATGGGCGGGGATGGGTGGCGGTGGGGTTACGGGTGGTGGGGATGGGTTGGGTAGGGGCAGGTTTGGGGGAGGGTTATGGGGGGCGGGTTTGGGTTGGGTGGGGGGGTAGCAGGGCGGGTATGGGAGAGGGGTGGGGTGGGTATGGGAGGGGTGTGGGGCGGGAGGGGGATGGGGTAGGGTTAAGGGGGGAGGGTGGGTTTGGTAGGGGGGATAAGGGTGGGGCGGGTATGGGTTAGGGTGCGGGTTAAGGGGGTAGGGCGGGGAGCGGATGGGGTAGCGTTAAGGGGTTTGGGAGGGGGGTTAAGCGGGGGTTGTATGGGAGGGGGGTTAAGGGGGTGGGGCTAGGGGGGATGGGGTAGGGTTAAGGGAGGGTGGGGGTAAGGGGGGGAGCTGGGGGGGAATGGGGTAGGGTTAAAGGGGGGCCGCCTGTTATAGACATTTTTGGGCACTGCAACCCCAAGCATAAAATGTCCATAAACCAAGGGCTCCTAAGTCCCTAAAATTGTTGTTCCAACCCCTAAAGGAACAAGGTCAACTGATTACAGCTTCTCCCAGAAGTTCTCCATGAAAAACCACTCAAAACTGGTCAAAACAGGATCATTTCACCTGCTCCATAGGCAAAGTGTGTTGCATCTCACCTAAGTACACTCAGTGGGTGCATTGCATTTCAAAAAGCCCTTCTATGGGGTGCGATGGGCGAGAAGAGACCAATGGCAGTGTCAATCCGCGAGGTGGAGAAGCATGGAATCTTCCAGAAACTTCTCCTGTGACACTTGCCATTCTAAATTCGACCAAGGATGAGTAAGAGATCATCAATCTCCAAGTGGAAGCAAGAACTATCAGAGGGAAGACACTAATCAAATCACAAGCTGACTCATCTCCCTTATAGATATCTATATATGGATCCCTCATCCCAGAGATCCGGAGGCGGGAATTTTGCATCTTGTAAGGAATTGTTGTTGGTTTCTTGAGGCAACATCATAGTGTTGGGTGATCTAAGTTTTGCATGAGGTGAAGAAGGGCTTACTTGCTGAGAGGATGATGCTGGGTCAGAACAACTGGTTGTAACTCTCTTGGCTCTTTCTTGATTATCAATAAAGCTATTCAAGTTTTCCTCCATACTCTTGTGTCATTTATGTTTTATGCATTTGTATGGTCAATTTAAATCTAATCCTAGATTGTTTATGATAATAGAACCATGTTCTTGTATAGTGTTATGCTGCTTTGATTCTGCAGGTACTCTTTGAAGCTGGGTGTACAAGGAAGCAAGTAGCAAAGGACTATCAAAAGAGAGAGGAATCGAACTAGGAACCAAGTGCAAGACAGAGGTTGGTCTCCTTTATTCTTCTCTCATCTATATTTCATAAAGGAAAACGAAAGTAGTTTTACTTTGTTTGTTTCTAAGGTAGCTACCACACCTTAGTGGGATTAGCAATTCTGTATAGACACTTTTCCCTGTAACAAAATGGCGACTCCATTGGGGAGCAACTAGGTTGTTTGTTTATCTACATTCTGTTTACTTTATAAACTTACAGACGGAGCCTGAAGTTGAGCCAGGTAGCTTTCGAACTGCATTTTCTATGCAAATGCAAAGTAGATAAATGCTGCTTCAGTCAATCTCCGGGTTTTGTTTATGAATTAAACAACTGATTTACAAACTCTCTAATTTCCCTTGTGGTGGCTCTAGTAACCTCCTTAGATCTACCCCTATTGTTGATTTACTGATTACCACTTGCACGGCCAAAATCCCTGAACTGAACAACAAACTATGACCCGGAACCCAAGCAAAGTCTTGTCTCTGGCCCAACGCAGTCTCTGTTCTGTGGATCTGAAATTCAGCGCACTTCCCAAGTGTAGTAGGTGTGCTGCATTTCAAATTCACTGTGTTACAGGTGTGCTGATTAGACTAGGCATTGTTCCTGAATTTTGGTTTCTGTTCACTCTTTTCAGATCTATTCAAGAATTTTGCTGCCTGTAGTCAGTACACCTCTGTTTGAAACGCCTTTCCTTGCTATTATTCCGCCTCCATTGCGCAAAGAACTGTAAATGTTTTTGTGTATTTGTTGAGTCATTTTCAGTTCTCCTTTGCAAAAAGTAACGTAGTTGTACTGTTGTTTCTTGATTTGAAAGTGTCGCAAGTGTCGTTTTCAGTCATAGAAGAGAGTTTGATTGCTCTTGATAGTCGATTACCTTGTTACTATTGTATTTGATCTAAATTTGTAGTTTTTCTAGTGTTGAAAGCAAGTATTCATTTCCAAATCGCAAAGTGTTGTCATTGTCTTCATTTTGATTTTGAAAGGAAACTTGTTAGTAATTGTCACTTGAAAAGTAATTCAGATTTGCGCATTAGCTTTCTTTTTATCATTCACATATTAAGAAGGATGAAAACAAATACATGCATGTGCATTTTCATTTAGACTGTTTGATTGGTTTAATTTAGGATAGTGCATATAATGTGTGCTCTTTGCTCTTTGTTGAAAGAATTTTGTCTTTCTTTCCTTAGTAGCTAGGATTTTCATTGCACAAAGAAGATAAAAGACTGTTTATCATCTCAGATTGCATTTTAGGAATTGTACATCTACATCACACGGTGAACCTGAAAGGCAAATTTCTTAAGCAAGATCAACTATAAAATAAATTTAATGAATCTAACAATGCTTTGGAACCTAACGCACAACATCTAGAAGTCTAGGCTAGAGACGTATTCCGGCGTCGTAAAGCCTGGTAACTGTTTTTCTCATTGTTGGTTGGGTGATTCCTCCACTTTGAGACGATAAGTGCCAGTACGGACTTGTGCTCCCACGTACTGTCGAGTATATTTTGGGAGACCACAATAGGCTTAATCCTTTATCCATAGGAAGCCGTGTCTGCCGCCCTATCGATCGCAATGCACTGAACACAGCATTCGGGAAGATTGATTGCCGTACCGTAAAAAGTATTCTGCATTTTTGCGATTGGTTTGGTAATCCCTCTGCCTAGATTTCCATAGCAGTCCCTTTCATTCCTTTTTAGACTCCTTAACGGAAAAGGTCCATTTGAGCACTTGTCACTTCAGGCTCAATAAAAATCGAAGGCGACTAGAGTCATCTTTTGTTTTTTCTCGACTGTTTAAAATTGAAAAAACAAGTTGTGTCAAAAGCATCTAAAATTCATCTAATTCGGAAACATACTTCCCCTTTATTTTTAGTTGATCGAGTAATCCACAATCGTAGAAGAAAGTCAATTGAAACCCCGTCGTTCGCAGAGGCTTACGAGTCAACCGTCTTTGTCTCCGGAATCAAAACTATTACGGACAAAGCGAACTCATTTAACCGGTTCCAAATCTCCTGGTAAAGTTAGAACAAGTGTTCCAACAACATCAGAGACTCTGATTACTCCAAACATTTCTAGTATCCCTGCCTTTACAGAAGAAGTTCAGCAACCAACGAAGGACGGTAGTACTGATCCTAGTCTGAGGGTAAACACTTGTATTACTGAACCAGTTCCATCTACAATCAGTTCGGAGAGTGTTTTTCCCCAAACATCTATCTTTGCAGATTCCATACCTTCTTCGGCACCAGAAATATTCTACAGACCTGACGGTCTACCTCTTCCACCTGGTATGATTGCTATAGAAGAGATTGTGGAGGATCCTCCATCTAGTACTCCATCGGAATTTGGAGTCGGGATCACTCTGTATCCTTCTTCATCAGAAATTAGTCTATTGCCAACGGAAGCTCCTGTAGAATCTCTAGGTAATCTTTTGGATAGACTAGAAATGTCTGAACAACCGTCAACATCTAGGACTGTGTCGTCCGACACAGCGATGGAAAAACTTCCTACTATCACTCCAACAATGTTCGCCGGTATACCATCTGTCCCAACTAGCTCTCAATCGCTAGAAGGAGCCCACTCAGGGGCTATTTCGACGGTATGGTCCGTTCCTGTTTGTTCATCCGGAGTAGTATCCGGAAACTCTTATGTTGAGTCTCAACAAATTGATCCATTGGGATGTCAATTTGGGTAGTCCAGTCCTCAAGGGCAAACCATTCCTTTAAGTACCAGATTACCGCCGTATGGGGGGCATTATACCCTTTCATTGTCCCCTCCGGGAGGACAGCCATACGGGAGTTCACAACAAAATTCAGGTTGTGCTGGAATTACGTCTAGCGGTTGGGTACTGATACTACCTCAACAACCAAGAGTTGTATATTCGATGCAACAATGTTTACCTATGTCAAATATACCAACTACTCTAGCTATTGTGACAATTTCACAAGTACAAGCGCCACCTGTTGTATGCCAACCTTAGGTTTCTCAAGTTGTAATGCAACAACCTCTTGACCCTGCGACTCAACCACAATCGCCGACTGGATGAATGACACAGGTCCAAATAGGTACAATTACCCCTCATCTTGGTCAAACAGTTAGTATCGGGCAACAACACATGGCTTCACAACCATGGCTGGTGCAATACCAACAACTGTAATTCCAACAAGTATACCAGGGATCTGGGCAACAAATCTTTGCAAATAGTGGGCAGCCGTATATTCAAAACGGTCAAAATCAACCATTCTACAATGGTCATGCCCACTAGCCTTACCTAAGTTACCAGCATCAAATGCATTATGCTAGCATGCAAATACCAACTGCTCAGGCGATTCCATCTTATCCTAGGTATGCTTCACCTAACTTGAATCAACAGTTACCCTTTGTGGAAACTTTAGAGTTACCTGATTTAAATCGGTTAACAAACGATCCAATTTCTTACACCCCTTGGTGGCCAGAAATTCCGCATAAACTTCCATCAGATATTCCTAAATTTCATGGAAATCCGGGTGAAGATCCGTCGAATCATGTGATGACCTTTCATATGTGGTGTTCATCAAACACCCTAAACGATGATTCGATTAGGCTTTGCCTTTTTCAGAGGACATTAACTGGTCCGATAGCAAAATGGTATATCAAATTGCCCATAGTTTTGTTTGACAACTTCAGTACCCTAGCCACAACCTTTCTAACCCATTTTCAATTACCGATAAGGTACAAAACGGGAACAAAACTTCTTACCAATTTCAAACAAACAACAGCCACTCACATATTTGATCATATACATGAGTGGTGACGTCATCATAGAATGGTAAAAACGTATGTTCCTGATCAGCTTTTAGCTGAATGGTTTATTAAGTCATTATTGCCTTCCATTACAGAAGATGTGGCAAAAGGGGGTGTCGTCACCGAAGAGCAAGTCATTGCTCGTGCGCAATATTTAGATTTGATTTATACTCAGTCTGGCACGCTCTACGATAAAATACCTGACGCTCCCAGACCAGAATTTTCGGTCCCCCCTTCTTCTAAATCAAACAATGACTCTCATGCCAGCGATGGCGTGATAGGTGCAATAGACACGAAATCGAAAAAGGCTACATCTAAAAATGCCCGTAAGATTTCCAGTCAAAATGCAAAAGAGGAACTTCTTGCCTCGGAAGTAAATTCCATCTCGATAGATAAAGGCAAAGAAACCAAGCAACCAGGGGGCAAGAAGAAAAGCAAAGGGAAGAAGAAGAAACAGGAGGAATCATCACCTGAAAAATCTTCTACAAACCCTTCTGGAAATAGGAAACCAAATCGTCCATGCTTTATATGCGATGAGGATCACTGGACAGCAGATTGTCCACACAGAGCTAAGCTTAAAAAATTCTTTAAGAATTCAAAAACCTCGGAAGTATTAACTGATCCGTTTCCAAATCCAGGAACAAATCTGGTTGACAGTGGAAATGCTTTCCCGTCTCAAGTGCTCATGTTGTCGGTTTCCAAACAACAAAATGATGCTTTGATATCGACAAGGAACAAAGATTACGGGAATCCACAGCTGTCGAACAACAAGGATAAAGATCAACCTAGTAGTTCGACAACAACTTTGACAGAAGTTGCGCCGCCCATCATTCCTGAGTTGACAATAAAACCGCCAAAGGGAGTAGTACACAAGTCGACATTTAATCCTCGTGCTAGGGCAGCACAACATTATAATATAGTGGAAGATCTGGCCCAATCGCCATCCGCTATGTCGACGCTTGAGGTACTGCAAAATTTCCCATCCCAAAAGTAGGCTTTATTATTAGCCATTGGTGGGATAGACCCAAAGGATTCCAATCTTGTGTCCTTTAATCATAAAGGATACGATCCTTAGTTGCCAGCTCAACTAGCTTTCCTCGTTCAAGTGAAAGCCCTCAACAAAACTGTTCATCAAACAGTTATTGATGAGGGGGAATCTACATGTATTATGTCGATGAGTTGCTGGAAAACTTTAGGATCTCCAACCTTGTCGCAATCTTCAACGACATTAAAAGCATTTGACAGACGAATATATACCCCATATGGTATTCTAAGCAACTTGAAGGTTGAACTAGGAGGGAAAACAGTAGAAATACATGTTGAAGTAATCGACGGAAACCTCAATTACAACATCCTACTGGGAAGACCATGGATATATGCTATGGCTGCTGTTGTGTCGACCTATTTTAGGAAGATTGCATTTCCCTTTCAAGGAGGGATTACAATCGTCGATCAACAAACCTTCCTCCCCAATGGTTCTCAAGTTACGGGAAGCATTCCAATGATCCATGGAAGCCCCCATTTGCTTCAAAATATCAGAGTAGGCCTACTAAAAGACCCTATATTAATGGGAACTTTTGCACTTCCACCTCCCATCAATCTGGCAGAAGTAGCGTCGGTAGGAACCTGCAATATGATATCTTCGATTAAAAAGATCTTAGAAAACGATATAAACATGGATCATACACAGGTATTGCCTCCAAGCCCAATGGAAATATTGTAGCAATCAATGTTCCTAGCATGGGAGACAAACCCAAATCAACGCTCATCAAGCGTTTGGATAGATAGGTCTAAGGAATATGGCACCCCTTCAGATCCTTGGTCGCGAGTGCATTACACTGACGAAGGAATTGTTCAATCAATGGTGATTGAAGGGGCACCTTGGGAAGATTACCACCATCGTTCCCTTCTTCCGGATTGTGAAGAAGATATCCTTGATGACCTTCATCATCCTTCAGTTTTTGATTTCCTATCAAATATTGTAAACACGGTGGATTCCGAACGAAACTTGTCCAACATTGAAGAGACTATCGCCATAAATATCTCGACCAAAACATATGTTATAGAGAATATTTATGTTGGCAAATGTTGTTCTCCTTCAGAACTGGAAATATATAACGCTCTTTTTCGCGAATTTAGAGATGTCTTTGCTTGGTCATATAATGAAATGCCAGGCATTAACTCGAGTATCATTGAACACAAAATTAAGATGTATCCAGATGTCAAACCAGTACGACAACGGCTATGGCAGGTGCACCCCAATAAAACCGCTGCCATCAAGGCAGAAGTGGAAAAACTTCTCCATGCTGGTTTCATTTACCCAATTCATCTAACCGATTGGGTATCGAGTATTGTCCCTGTTATGAAAAAACAAGGAATAATTAGAGTATGCGTCGATTATAGGGTTGTAAATCAAGCTTGTCCAAAAGAAAACTACCCTACACCCTTCATTGACCAGATAATTGATGAATGCGTCGGATGTGAAATCTTTTCATTTATGGATGGATTCTCCAGGTATAATCAAATAAATATCCGCCCACAGGACCAGTCAAAGACTGCATTTATTTGTCCGTGGGGCACATTCGCATATCGAAAATTACCCTTTGGTTTAAAGAACGCAGGGGAAACATTTCAGAGGGCAATGAATTATGCCTTCCATGACATCAAAAACATCGTTCAACCATATCTTGATGACCTTCCGGCTCATTCGCGAAAGTGGACTGATCATCAGCAGCATTTAAGAGCGATATTTCTACGTTGTCGACACTACAAGATACGACTCAATCCACACAAATGTGTGTTCTGTGTCAGTTCTGGTCATTTACTTGGCTTTGTAGTCGAAAAAGACGGGATTCGTCTTGACCCATGTAAGGTTCAGGAAATCATAAATTTGCCTCCACCTTCGAATTTGCTTCAGATTCAGAAACTCCAAGGGAAAGCAAACTTTCTAAGGAGGTTCATTCCAAATTACGCCAAACTTGCTAAAGGTTATACACATCTATTGAAAAAGGAAGTGCCCTTCGTCTGGGATCAGTTTGCGCAAGCTTCCTTTGATGCTTTAAAAGAATCCCTAATGAAAGCATCATTAATGTACGCTCCTGATTATCAAAAAAGATTTTAACCTGTATCTGGCTGCAGCGGATACAACCATCGCAATGGTTTTAGTTCAAGAAGACAATGGAATTGAACATCCTATATATTATTTAAGTAAGAACTTAAATGATACAGAAAGCAAATATTCTTATGTTGAAAATCTAGCGCTCACAGCTGTTCAAGCGATAGAGAGATTTCAACACTATGTCCTCTTTCGAAAAACTACCATTCTGTCAGATTGCAACCCCATGACTTGTATATTGTCGCGACAGTTGCCGGGGGACAAATATTCAAAATGGATAGCAATTCTACAAGAGTTTGATCTGGAATTTGTAAAATCCAAGTCAAAGAAAGCACTAGTTTTCGCAGAATTATTATGCGATCTCCCATCATCGTCCAACGATGAAACATCCGAAGAAACAATCATGGATGAATCTTTGTTTCTGATATCTTCAAGCAATCCATGGTATGGAGATATAATCATCTATCTCCAAACCCAAAAGTATAGGCCTAATACCTCCTGCTCCGAACAAAAATGTATTCGATACCAATCAAAAGACTACATGATCCTCGGTTATACACTTTACTGTCGTGGTGTCGATACAGTTCTGAGGAGGTGCCTCACTCATGAGGAGGCCAAAAAAGTCCAAAATGATTGCCATTCAGACGTGTGTGGGGGGCATCAATCCGGTTACGCTACGGCGCAAAAAAATTTACGAGCAGGATACTTCTGGCCAACAATGTTCAAAGATTGCATAACCGCAGTCAAAAGTTGCCATGTCTGTCAAATTTTCGATAGCAAAACCAGAAGACCACCCGCACCTCTGCAGCCAATAGTTGCTGTTGGGCCATTCGCCAAATGGGGCATTGATTTCATGACATGTAACCCCACCTTGACCAGGGGGCATGTGTATATCATAGTCGCACTTGACTATTTTACCAAATGGGCCGAGGCAATGCCTACATTAGATAACACTGGTGAAACAACTGCCCTCTTCTTTTTCAATCATGTAGTCGCCAGATTTGGCGTCCCGCAAGCTATAGTCACAGATCATGGATCACATTTTTGCAATCACATGATGGTCGAATTAGCTGCCAAATTAGGGTTGTCTCACGACAGCTCTACTCCATATTACCCGCAAGCCAATGGACAAGTTGAAGCAATCAACAAAGTCCTGAAGCGCATGCTGCAAAGGATGATTGGAGTTCACAAAAGGAGTTGGCACCTGATCTTGTACTCAGCCTTGTGGGCATACCGAACATCGGTAAGAAATGCAACTGGATTTACACCTTTCCAACTGGTGTATGGCCTAGAAGCAATTTTACTTGTTCAGTGCGAAATCTCGTCCCTCAAACTCGCAATCGACCTTCTCCCCAGGAATTCAGAAGAGAAGGCTCGTTTCTTGGAACTAATCCAATTGGATGATACCCATCGTGATGTCGCTTTGGCCAACGAAGCCCATAAGAAACGAGTCAAGGCGCAGTTTAACAAGAATGTCAAACCCCGTGTCTTCTCAGAAGGTGACTTGGTCTTGCTTTATGACCAAGAATCCGATAAATTGGTAGCAGGAAAATTCAAGTCTTTATGGATGGGCCCCTATATTGTTAAGCGAGTGTTAGCAAAAGGAGCCTACGAGTTAATGGATTATGACAGGATTCCATTGGCACAACCTCGTAATGGGTTGTACCTTAAGTGTTACTATGCGTGATTCGGTGTGGTAACCTATATACTTTTGTTACATTTTTGTTTTCGCTAAAGTATTTGTTTTGGTCAAGTAAATCCATGTTTTACATTTTTCACAGATGTCGAACCTATTGGAATCTTTTGTTGGATATGCCGACGGAGCAAGTCGTAGTTCGCGGAACCTATCTTCTGCGGCCTGGGCCATTTTTGACCCAAGCGGCGAGTTAGTAAGTTTCAGAGGGGTATGCATTGGTCAGTCAACGAATAACATCGCTGAATATAGCACGTTGACAGAACTTCTCTCTGATGCCATCACACATGGCATACGTCGACTGATCGTTAGGCTAGACTCACAGCTCGTCATACTACAACTCACTGGTATCTACTCTGTTCGAAATCCAGCTATTTATCGCATGTTCCTAATGGTCAAGATTTTGGAAAAGAAATTTGATTTTATTCAATATCAGCATATTTCCAGAAGCTTAAACACATTAACTGACTCATTGTCAAATTATGTGTTAGATAGACATTTACAACATTTATAAAAAGAAGCATCTCATCAATATTTGCAGCAGGATCATGTAACTTAACCAAAATAAAACTCCGAAAATCAAATATATATATACATATATATATATATATATATATATATATATATATATATATATTGTTTATGGTTTACACATAATGTTCTGTAACCAAGACAAAATTGGTCAAATGACCCAAAACTCAAAATGCTAGGGGGCACCCTAGTCTAATGATGCTCGTGATAACAAGTCACAGCCTGTGCAATCATGCGTAAAAGCCTAGTCCATCGTCTTGGCACACCAGTAGTATGCCACTGCAACCTCAAAGGCAGCTCGTCAGTCCTCACATCTAGAATACCGAGAGTGAGGCCCTCGACTTGATCCTGTAATGCTGAAAGAGTCTCGGCCACATCGAGGTCGCGAAGGATAGCCCTTCCAACAGCCTCTCCTACTGGGGCGGCAGCTGGCACTCTCAGGCGTACTACTGGCCGAACAGGACCGACATCTGCATGAACACATGAGTTTTGATTAGTCTTGACAGAATAAAGCACAAGGAAATTATAAAATAAAAACGATAAACAGGAATATGGTTAAAGAATTTACCAATGGCACCCCACTGTTCGCCAGCCGGCAGTACCAAATCTGGGTCACCCCGGAAGTCCATACCAGCATATGGATACTTGGAATAAACCATATCCTGACGATCAAACCACCCAAAGAAGGTATCAAAAAAGGAAATCTAAGACAGACCAGCATGCCTAGACATATGGTCGACCCATCTCTACATACGTGGTTCAGGTCGGTGGAGGTAAACCGAGTGCAATATACTGCGGCTACATCAGTGGTATCTTTTCCAAGGCGAAGGAGGTCAGGATAGAACCATATCCAAAGTTCTTCAGTCTCCTGCTCTTCACCTTGGTCAACTGTTCTTTCATCACAAGGAGTACTGCGTCACACCAGTTGAAAACCTTCGGTTGGAGACATTCCAAGGCGTACTGCATATAAGATCGGTTGGCCACATGAAGAGCCGCACCACTAGCCATCCTACCAAAAGTGAACAGAATAGTCCTCAGGCACCTGTCAGTGACATCTCGGATGACGATCTTGCCGTCGTTACTCGGCTGAGATCCCTCTCTGCAATACATGCGAACATAATCTCTCACAGATTCACCTCCTCGGGCCGAACCTGATAAAGAGATGGGGGCACCCCGCCTCGATAAGCCGATCAAAAAATAGATGTCCACTACAGTCAAGGGGATGGATTTGCCCCTAATCTGGAACACCTGGCTGGTAGGATCCCAAGCATCGAGCAAATACTGCAGTAAGTTGATTTGTTGTCTCATGCTAGAAATGCGAAAAAACTTCAACAGGCCACAGTTCCGCAGTGCGTTTACTGTAACCAGATCATGTAAAGCAAGCATGTCATCTTCTTCATGCTTACTTTCTCGCCATGTAATAGTCATCTTGCTCCAAAAATCTCTGAAAACAAACAAGAGAATAGTTAGATCCTGATTTGGTGAGAAACAAACAAAATTTCCATAAAAAAACTGTGCATAAATTTCCTTCCTTGCACTCATCGCACCTACAGTAGTGTTCTAGGTATGTTGCATGTCAGTTGGCCAGTAGACAGGCTAGCATCCAACGCACCTTTCGATACACAAAGGGTGGGATGGAGCCAGGGTGAGTTTTTTCAAACCCCAGGGGCTCAGAAAAAACCAGAAATCAGGCTCAGAATGCAAAATGGAAAGCATGAAATGAAAGAGCTCAGGTTTGGCTCCTACCTGGTCCAGACGGCGCCGAAAATCGTCCACAGAACCTCCTGGAATCAGCTGATGAAAATCAAGGGGGGAAAGCACCTCCAAAGCTCCAACAAGCCAAAGTTCAAATGAAATGGTAAAATGAGAGGTAAAAGCACTTTTAAATTACTTTTTACGTAATTCGAGTAAAATATTAGTGTCCTAACTCATTTTTCAAACATATATTGTTCATTTCTAACTAGTTTGATGAAGCAATTGAGCATGCAGTACAATCTTTGAAAGAACAAAGCTATTTATGGTAAATTCAAGAAATGACCATTAATCGAGCAGTTTTAACGTGGACTTCATGCTCGTTAAAAAATAAACATAAGCAATGAGCAAATGTTTCCCCCAGCATTTAAGCTCAATAAAAAATGAACCAATTCCCGGTAAATAACCATCGTGAATGTAGTACTTCAGCCTTTAAAGCCTTGGTCATGTTCCCATCATCACCTCCACTCTGTATCGGTCAATCATTCACCTCCATTTGATTGTTTACCCCTTTTGAGGAACAACTGTAAAGAGTGATCCTGCTAGCCATCCTTGTAACACTGCAATGATTGGAAAATTCCAAACCTTACCTGGAATCAGCTGCTACCCAATTTTATCACTCGTTCCTCAAAGACGAGTCTCCTTTAAGCTCTTTTCAACTGACTCGTAAAATTTGAAAAGATTGTCGAGCCATTGGCCTCTCTAGCTCATTAAAGGTACCGGAAGTGCTATCCCTCCTTTAGATTTTAATCTTTTTGGACCTGAGGGATTATTACACAAAAAGATTGAGTGCTTGTTTTGTTCGGCTCGTTAAAAGTATCGAAAATTCATCCCTTTTGTATTGTTTTATACATTTTTGGACTTAAGGGATTAGATGACGAAAAAGGATTTTTGGAGTTTCCTTTACGTCCCTTTTCAGACTCTCTAAAATTGAAAAGGACCGAGTTATCTTTGTCGTTAAACTCGTTAAAACTTAATAGCGACAAACTTGTCCATAGCAGACAAGAACGAGTTTCACTATCGCTAGGCTCGTTAAAACATAGCGATGGGTTTGCCCAAAGGGAAAATTATAGAACAAGCATATGTTATCCTCCTCAAGCTTGAAAAAAATAAAGAGGTACTGGTTAGCAATGACTGGGGAAAAATTGGGAAGAAAACTTGAAGAAACTTTGTTGGTAGCAAGTCGCTCTTGAACATGACACTTTCACTCTGCATCCAAGTCGGGTTGGGTTGTTTCATTCACCGGTCACATCACCATGGTCCCATCACACCATCCACATTTGGGGTTAATGGTACCAATCCATCACGTCAGTGTCACCGATATGTTCAAGAGAAGTCACTCAGAGAATTCACCTGTGTCTCACCCACTGCAATACATTTACGCTCCATTCTTTCATGACCACCACCCTGAACCTTATATCACTAGATCGTTTTCACCTCCATTAAAATCATTTGCTCCTTTCCGTGTCATTGATGTTGGATTCATTAAGGCCCTCCTATGACGGATCGCTTCTTGTCGACATCAGCTCATTATCCAAGAAGTCGATCTAGGGACACCCCTTTCAGTACTTTGAAGCTTGCATGCCTCAATGGCAAGTTTCTCACTTCTAGTGACAGGTTTACATCAATGGCCTTCGACCGAAAGATTTTGCGTGGTGTTCGACGCCAAGTCCTTTATTCACACCACGCGAATTGTACTGCAGTACCTTGAGGGTCATTATCATTATCAGTGATTCTTCTCGCACCTGTTAACAACTTACATCATTGGCTGGTAATCAGGCAATGTCTTTCCATGTTCGACTCCAAAACATCTCTCACATGGATCGACTTGTACTTTGAGTGAAGATCGAATGAGATTGAAGACCCCGGATCTAGTTTCATCCATCTGGGCTGTGATATATATTCAAGAAAATAAAGACATCAAATGTACATCATTGCTGCACAGATAATCATCCAATCAAAGGGATGATGGCTCTACCAGAATCATCAGTCTGTCCTATGTACATGGAAATGAATTTATAAAGCTGAGCATGGAAATGCCCGCCTCAGCTAGGTCATGAAAATATTATGAAGATAATGTATTGTATTGTATCTTATTACAGGTCTCCTCCCAGCTTGAAAGAACTTTGGATCCTCATGATAAAGCATTTCACCCGACATAAAAAATATTAACGACCTCATGCTTTAGGGGGAAACTGTTATAGACATTTTTCGGCACTGCAACCCCAAGCATAAAATTTCCATAAACCAAGGGTTCCTAATTCCCTAAAAGTGTTGTTCCAACCCCTAAAGGAACAAGGTCAATTGATTACAGCTTCTCCCAGAAGTTCTCCATGAAAAACCACTTAGAACTGGTCAAAACAGGATCATTTCACCTGCTCCATAGGCAAAGTGCGTTGCATCTCACCTAAGTACACTCAGTGGGTGCGTTGCAAGCCCTTATATGGGGTGTGATGGGTGAGAAGAGACAAATGGCAGTGTCAATCCACGAGGTGGAGAAGCATGGAATCTTCCAGAAACTTCTCCTGTGACACTTGCCATTCTGAATTCGACCAAGGATGAGTAAGAGATCATCAATCTCCAAGTGGAAGCAAGAACTATCAGAGGGAAGACACTAATCAAATCACAAGCTGACTCATCTCCCTTACAGATATCTATATATGGATCCCTCATCCCAGAGATCTGGAGGTGGGAATTTTGCATCTTGTAAGGAATTGTTGTTGGTTTCTTGAGGCAACATCATAGTGTAGGGTGATCTAAGTTTTGCATGAGGTGAAGAAGGGCTTACTTGCTGAGAGGATGATGCTGGGTCAGAACAACGGGTTGTAGCTCTCTTGGCTCTTTCTTGATTATCAATAAAGCTATTCAAGTTTTCCTCCATACTCTTGTGTCATTTATGTTTTATGCATTTGTATGGTCAATTTACATCTGATCATAGATTGTTTATGATAATAGATCCATGTTCTTGTATAGTGTTATGCTGCTTTGATTCTGCAGGTACTCTTTGAAGCTGGGTGTACAAGGAAGCAAGTAGAAAAGGACTATCAGAAGAGAGAGGAATCGAACTAGGAACCATGTGCAAGACAGAGGTTGGTCTCCTTTATTCTTCTCTCATCTATATTTCATAAAGGAAAACGAAAGTAGTTTTACTTTGTTTGTTTCTAAGGTAGCTACCACACCTTAGTGGGATTAGCAGTTCTGCATAGACACTTTTCCCTGTAACACCGCCAGGGGTATGGGTAGGTTTAGTGGGGGGCGCCCATGGGGTAGTACAGTGAGGGTGAGGGTAGGGTCCCAGGGGTAGAGGGGGAGGGCCAAGGGGATGGGGGGGTTATGGAAGGGGGCCGGGGGGTGAGGTGGAGGGAGTGGGGTTGAGGGTGTTAAGGGAGGTAGTGGTAGGGTGGGTGGGGTGAGTTAAGGGTTTGGGGAAGGGGGGCGGCCGGGTAGAGGGAGTGGGGGGAATGAGTGGGGTGGATGAAGGGGAACGAGGGGGCCTGAGTAGAGGGGTGAGGTGAGGGGGATGGATGAGGGGTAGAAGGAGGTAGAGTGAGGGGGGGGAACGAGGGGTGAGGTGGGCGGGGGGGTATGAGGGGGAATGAGGGGTGAGGGGGGAGAAGGGGAGTGAGGTGAGGTGGGGGTGAGAGGGGCAGGGGGGAACGAGGGGTGAGAGGGAAGGTTGGGAAGGAGGAGGTGGTGAGGGGTGAGTGGGGTCCGGGTAGAGTGAGGGGGAACAAGGGGAGTGAGGGGGATGAGGGGTGAGGGGGGGTAGAGTGAGGGGGAACAAGGGGTAGGGGTGGCCGTAGGTAGTTTGGGGGGGGGGGGGGGGAAGGGGAGTGAGGAGGAGGGGTAGGAAGGGGGGGGGGATGAGGGGTGAGATGAGAGGAAGGGAGGAGGGGTGGATGAGGGGTGAGGTAGGGGGGATGAGGTAGGGGAGGGGGGGTTAAGGGGTAGAGGGAAGGAGGGGTAAACGTGGGCTGGGGTAGTTGTTCGATTACGGGGAGGGGTGGTTCAGTTGGGGGCGAGGCGGGTAGGCGGAATAGGTGGAAGGTGGGTAAGGATGGGCTGGGGTGGCCGTCCGATTGGGGGGAAGGGGGTAGGCTGTTGGGGGTTGGGGAGAGCGGAAAGTGGGTGAAGTGGCATTGGGGTTGTGGGCTGGTAGGGGCGCTAGGGGCGCTAGGGGGTGGAGGGGGGCATGGAGGGGAAGTGGTTGGGGGTGGGGTGGCGTGGGGGTAGGGGGGAGGTGTGGAAGGGGGGTAAGGGTGCGGTTGGATGGCCGTCCAATTGCGGGGTGGGGTGGCGTGGGTCGATTGAGGGGGAAGAGGGGTAGGGGGCATGTGGGGTAAGTGGTGGGGAAATCGCCCGCCACTCCGTGGATGGACAGGGTGGTGTCAGTGGGCTTCTACCATTTCTTACTGTTAATATTTTTTTAATTTCAATTATCTGATTATACAAATTAAAAATTTAGGATATATTTTCGTTGAGAATTTAAGTTAATATGTTTTCATTGCTTACTAATTTGTGTTTCTATTTTTCAGGAAAATGGCATCAAAGAAGATTTCTATGAATATGTCTGGACCAAAGACACTTAAAGGTGCATCTTCAAAAAACATTGGTGAACAAACTCCACCTGAGCTCATGGCTACAAATATTTCAAGTGTCTCAAATGATAAGAAGATGATTTCAGACTGGAAGAATTCAAAAGAGGTGAAATTCCCATCAAGAATATGGTATTTGAAAGAAAGAGAAAGTCAAAGTGTGAACATATATCTATATATTGATATACCGAATGAAAATGGAATTTTTGAGCTGATGGGAAGAGTCATAGATATGTGTTTGGTACCAGAAACTGAAGTTGTTTACATACTTACAAAAGCTCCCAAGTCACATGAAAGGATTAAACATCAACTAACATATTCATTGTATGACACGAGAGATGTACCTACAAAGTTATGTAAACAAATTGTAAATGAAATGAAACAAAACATCGTAAGTATTGTCATTTATATTTGTATTTTGTTTTCTTGAAAGTGTCTCGCTATATTTTTTTAATTTTGTTTTTATTGACATATGATATTTTATTTGGCATAATTTTGTTGAAATTTGTTCAATTAGGTTGGGAGGCATTCATTTCATAGAGCATGATATCATGAAAGTTGTCAGCAGTTTTTACTCAAGTGTCAGAAGAACATATGGAAAACAAGAAAAATGTAGTAATTGATGATGCTACAAAACTACATCCAAAGGATCAGAAGAAAACGCCTCTAGTGGACAAATGTAGCAAGGGTAAACAAGTTACTTTTGAGGGCAATGAAGTTGAAACTGACAATGAAGCATATGTTGTTGTTACTGAAGATGACATTGGAACTGAGAAGAGCCGTAAAAGACCAAAAGTAACAACACCAAAAAATAAATAAATCTGTTGAGAATGTTATGATGAAGAAAAGTAAAGTTGAAGATTTTGAAGTAGTCATTACCAGAAGTCAAGAACCTAGTGAAACTTCAAAAGAAAGCAGAGAAATCATTACACCAGGAGCTGATTTAGAGGATGGCATTATCAAAACAAAACAAAATGCCATTTGTTAGAATTTGACAAAGAAAAACTTAATTGATGGTGGTTGTACATTTCAGCTTAATGTCAGACAAACCTATAAGGCAAGTGAAGGAAAATGTCAATATCAAGTCAGAAAGCCACACCATCTGCATGTTCACAACTTGAAGACATTGATGAGGCATAATCCATATGCTCATGTGGTTAATTATGTGCTTCTTGTTGATCCAGTTCAAGTTCCCAACAAAGAAGCATTTGATAAGTCAAAATGTTTTGAATACAATTATTATGTGCTTGGGGGGAACCATTATGTAGAAGCTCAAAGACAATGGATGGAGGAATATCCCAATAACCCACGTTTTGAAACAATGAAATGTATCATTTACGCTGGTTTATTGGATATAGAAGCAAAGTTAGTGGCATGGGATCATAATTTAGATAATGAATATAGGATGTCTATGAATTTCATCCAAAGGGTTAGATTTATTCATAGTGAATTTCAAGAAAAATGTGGTGGGGATAGGATAAATGTTACTACAGATTTCTGAAGGGAATGTTGTATGGAAATAGGCTATCAAATTGAAGAGAAACCCAATTCAAAAGGTGGAAAACGCAACCTTCCTAGTGATATATTCAGAGGTGTTGATAACATTTTCCAATTGGCATTTAGAACTGGAGATGTTTGGAACTTGATTGATGAGATTTTTAGCATGTGGGAAAACATTGGCATTAAAAACCAGAAGGTTAAAAAGTCTAAGCCATTGATATGTGGCGGCAATAAATTAGGTCCTGACTTGAAGCAGCTTCCAGAAGATATGACTATCACACCTTGGAGAGCAATGCAAGGAGTGAAAGATGAAAAAATTGTCAAAACAATATTATCTCGTGTGAAGTCAGGGGAATTATCATTGGAGGAAATGTCCGAGGAATTTCAAAAGTAAGTTTGTTGAATTATTTTTATTTATTTCTAGATTATAATATTTTTTTAAATAAAACATGTTGTTCTTGGTAGTATTTGTTATACATATCATTATATTGAATTTTTGTTACTTTATCCATGTAGTCACAAAGTTTACATGAAAATTCAAGAACAAATGGTTAGGTTGTTGAATGAGGATAGTTGGGATGATGTCATACGCAACTATCCAGATTCAAGTTCTACATAAACATTAAAATCTTTTTATCTTGCATTTAAAAAGGTATCTTGATTTACACCTTTGTTTTTATTCATCTGTGTACTATTTTTAATTTATAACTTACACATATATTTGTTTATTTTATAAAAGATGAAGAAGGATAATAATGGAGCGCCAACTAGCTTTAGAACCTTTATTGAAAAAATAAAGATCGAAACACTGAGGAAGCAACGTGTTAAGAATGTTGAACTTGATCCAACTCTTACTCATTTCATTTGGAATGGGCTAGACACTGTTCAATATAAAGTAATACAAGGCGACTGTGAAGACATTGCTAAACTCATAGCTAAAAGGGAGTATGCCCTAGTTATTGTAGATATTCCCCATGGTTTCAATGTTCCAAATATTGACTATGATAGTGACCCTTATACTTATCAAGCTTTTAGTAAACTGGTTGCAGGATTTGTAGAAGTCACGTCATCACCATTATGGAGATTTGTGACATTTCATTCAGACACACAATTGACAATGATATTGTCAAGCTTCAAAGGGAAAACAAATTCAAGGATGCATCTTACATGGTAAGACGTTTAAAATGTATATGTGATTAATGTTGAAAAATTCATTTATGTACAAGTTGATTGAACTTTTACTATTTCATGTTACAGGAAAAAGTCAAATCTTCTTAACCATGATGATAAAGTATTTATAAATGATTGTGAGTTCATTCATATTGATAGTTGGGCAAAAGATGATAGCTGTATATCTATGATTTTTAATCGGGTGGACGGAAAGAGTCATAGCCAAATACTGAGTTATGATGCTATTGTGAGAAAACTAACATATGAAGACAAAGAAGCAAAAGGAGAGTGATGAGCCCCAAAAATGGATAATTATTCGGGCTCATTCAACCTCCTAATTTGACTTAATCCACCATTCTCATTAGTTTATTGCATGTTTTTGATTATATTTATGTTAATAGAGTGAATTTGGTTAGTCATTATGCCAACAAGTCTAATGGGTGCTTTGTGTAGCCTTTTTGGTCAACTTGGAGACAAAAATGAAGGTCTTAATGAGCACTTGGCAGCCAAATTCGTGGGAGAACAAGCTAGAGGATTTGTAGGAAGGTGTCCCCCTCATTTATGGGCCCTTACCTCGAATTCTCCACCATCATATCGGAGTTCAAAGGCCACCAAATCAATGAGCACAATGGCAGCCAAGCAAGTCAAGTAGGACTGCTGTTAACTACAAGTCTTGGGCAGCCAAGTCCCTAAATTTTAGGAGGACTGTTGGGTCCTCAAATTGTATAAATAAGAAGGCTTAGGGCCTCATTTGGGGTTAGCTAGTTGGTAGTCATTTTTGTAGCTAGTAGTTAGTCAATTTGGGTTCTTGCTCTTTGTAAGCCAGTTTTGGCATGATGTTAGACTCATGATTATTTAATAAAGGCAGGCAGCTTTGGATTCAATTCTGAGTTTTTAAGGGAGCTATAGCTCTCAGGTTAGGGCCCAACTTGAGAGCAATAGACCTCCTCTTCCTTGTATTGTTACTTGTTTCCTTGCAGCACTTTATTTCCTTTGTTTTGACATGCATTTAGAATTTACAGTCTGCTGATTTGATTTCTTTTATGTGATTGAGTAGGATTATTTTACATTTCAAGTGCTTTCAGTTGCTTAGATTAGAGTAGGAGGATTGTAATTCATTAGAGCTCCAAAAAAGGTTGATAGTGCACTCGCTGCCATCTCTGTTTAGAGATTGGGGGTGTGGGATGTACCAACCACCAAAAACGCAGTCTTATGCTTTCATGCAAGCTGCCACATAGTCATTGCAATTGTAGATCCATCCATGCATTTTGCTCTTGAGCACTACTGCTTCGTTCCAACACCATGCACAATTTTTCTCCACACTTTACATTGTTGTTCATTGGTTTAATAACACAGTTAGAATAGGTTGATGGAATTCTCAGTTTTGTGCAAGATATAGAGGATTTGTTTCTTTTACACTGCATAGCATCACGTTATCGTGTTCTTCTTCTTCTCAACCACGCCTAAAGCCACCTACTCGACCTCTGTTCAGCTCGTTAGCCTTCCAACCCTTCTACTTCTCACGTAGCTCCATCTTTTTAACTTTTCCTTGCTTCCACCCTTCTATTCACCAACCAAATGTACTCACTCTTTCCTCACCTCAGATCTCTGTCCCTGAGCCACCACAAACTCCTCCTTCACCTTACCCATCCACTCATACCACTCCTCCACTACTCCATCACCCAAAACTCCAACTACAGTACATCCTGTAGAAGTTAGCAGACTTCCTGTAGAATTCCTGAGGTTCCTGTAGGATCCCCTGCAGACATCCTGTAGAAGCCTGCAAACTTGGTTGCCGAGCACCTGAATGTTGTAGACTTCTGTGGACTGATGCTAGGGACCCTCTGGGACCTCTCCTAGCCCTCCTGACCTTTCCCAAGCTTTCTCTCCCTTCGCACCACCTCTGCACAGCCAAACCCTAATAAGAAACAAAATCATAATCACTCCATCCACTTAAGCAAAAATACAAAAACAATGTTCTTTTCAATGAAAGTAGTTTGAGTTCATGCATTCCACATCACTAGAAGTAATGGCATCATTTTTAGACAATTGCACTCTCACTATTGCATCATAGAGGTTAAACTAGTCAGATTAGGGTTTACTAGGGTTTCCATGCTTTGGTTGGCTTTCAGTTCATTTTTGCAAAATAGATTAATTTCCTTGAGATAGCCTTCGTCCATCATTTAGAAAGCTGCTTCTGAGAGCATATAGAAGTTGGCTTGAGCCCTAGAGGACTTGTGCCAGCTGACCAAGTGACAATTGCGACAAGAGCTAGTACTTGTGCATACAGCACCGTCGCTTCCAAGTTTGTACGAACTACCGGGTTGATAAAATTAGAGATAGGAAGCCCCAGGAGTTGTATCATTATTGCTACAATACTGGAGCCCACCATCTTTTTGGCGCCATTGCCGGGGAACCGTCAAAGTATTGGTGATTGTCGCTTTTCTTCTATTTTCCACTACAATCTTCTGCTAAGTAGTTTATTTCGTTTCCATTATGAAATTTCCTTTTTGCAAAAGTAGATTAGAATTTCCTGCTTTCATAGATTAGCATTTCCTGCTTTCATAGATTAGAATTTCCTGCTTTCATAGATTATCATTTCCCGCTTTCATAGATTAGCATTTCCTGCTTTCA
This sequence comes from Pinus tabuliformis, assembly GCA_031772625.1. Classification (NCBI taxonomy): domain Eukaryota; kingdom Viridiplantae; phylum Streptophyta; class Pinopsida; order Pinales; family Pinaceae; genus Pinus; species Pinus tabuliformis. The sequence continues at coordinate 875,092,741 of CM062804.1, forward strand.
TAGATTAGCATTTCAATTCTGCAATTTCATTTCTGCAAGCGTAGATTAGCCTTTCATTTCTACAAGCGTAGACTAGCATTTCATTCCTGCAATTTCATTTGAGCAAAATAGATTAGTCCTTTCCTGCTTTCATTTCAATTCCGCATTTTCATTTTAGCAAGGTAGTTAGTTGTAGTTCAATCTATTTCAGTTTTGCAGGTAGAAGTAGAAAAAAGAAAAAAAATCAACCAAAAAGATTTCATTTCATGCCTAGTAGGAGTAGAGATAAGTTAGAAAAATATTCTCACAACACCCCCCCCCCTTTGCTTCACACAGCCAATCTTCTCTCTTCTTCGATGGCTGTGACTAAGAAGAACCCCTGGGTGGACATCAAGACATATCTAAATAACCTCTAGGGGAGAAGAAGAAACCATTCCTCTGGAGCAAATGGCTACAAGCAGAAATGTTGGGAGCAGTCCCTTGTCCAAAGACGAATTTGAAGATCAGATAGAAGATTTCAAGAGTGATATGAGGCAGTTTCTTGCCATGCAATTGGATACCCTGTGGATCCAAAAGAAGCAAGAGGAAGCCAAGAGGGCTTTGGTCATCTTTTGTCCTAGGTGCACTAGAAAGCATCCTAGGAACGAATGTCCAATGCACTCTCTAGAAGTGTGTTTCATCTGTGAAGAATACCATCATACAGATCAGTGCCCTTCCTTACCCAGATTCAAAGCTGCATATCAGAGAGCCAAAGGAGCCACTGAATCACTCTATTACGTGAACCAAAGTTGGCCACATGAACCTAGATCTTACCAGCAGGAACTGCAAGGGACACCTGAGACCTATTATGACCCCTACCAAGCCACTTTCATGCCTTCTTGGGGTCCCCCTGCTCATCCTTCCTGGTTCACACCTCCTCCTTGTTCCTTCACAGATCCATATTATGCCCAACTAGCTGCTCATTCATTTCACTCTTATGCTCAGCCACAGCCTCAGTGGAATGCACCTTATCAGGAGTGGAGGCCCCAGTACAACTCTCATCCCGCTCATTTTCATCCACCACCTGCTCATCCACAACCATCGCCTCCTCCTCCACCAAGGCAACCCCAAATGCCATCCATCTCCATCTCAATTTCACACCTCCACTCAACTACCCATACCACTTCCAAAGCCATACAATGGAGTAGCTCAACCCAATTGCAAAGCTGAGGCACAACATGTGCAAATGACTCCTTTTGAGCTCAATGATGTTCACCAAAGCTCAGGAAGAGTGTTGCAAAAGAGAGAATCTATTGACAACATTGAAGGACCAAAGGAAAAAGAAGTTTCCAAAGAGGAGATCAAAGAACCATGGGCTGCACTTAATGAAGAGAAGAGATCTAAATCAGAGATCGAGAGAGTTCCCTCATGGTTATCATCAAATCCTCCATGTATTCAAGAGAAAGATCAACAAAAAGAGGAAGATCAGAAGGTCATGATAGAAGGTGACATGAAGAATGATCCAGATCAGCAAAAGAACCAAGGATATCAAAGCTATATTGAGACATGGTTCCAGACAGTCACTAAGTTGCAGCAGTACTCTCTTCCTCAGCTATGTTTTGTACTTTCAAAGTCAGATCATTTTGTCTCTGAAATTTGGATAGTTGTCAAAGCATGCATTCCGAGCCTTCACATCATCTTGTCTCTAATCTCGATGTGCACATGGCTCCATTGGAAGTATTCTTATACTTGAAAACGATTTTGTTTTTCAAGTAGGTTAGGGTAGAAAAAAGAAAAAAGAGAAAAAAAAAAAAGAAAAAAATGAAAAAAGATGAAAATAAAGATCTAAGGTGAAAACCTCCTCGGAGGCGCCTTAGATTGGCTCATTGATTGAAAACCTCCATGAGGTGGTCAATGGGTTGGAAAAAAAAGAGAAAAGAGAATAATATCTTTGGGTGAAAACCTCCCTTGGAGGCGCCCAAGGCAGGCAATTAGGGTGAAAACCTCCATGAGGCGCCCTAGTTGTTTTTCAAAAAAAAAAAGAAAAAAAAGAAAAAGAAAAATAAAGCTAATCTCCATTGAATAATTTCATGTTGCAGCAATGACATTGCAGGTTGCAAGAAGGACGTTTCATGATAGGAGGAGCACTCAAATCAAGGTCAAAGGAATTTTTTGTGCCTTCTACAGGAAGCTCTGTATTTCTACAGGAAACATCCTGTAGAACCTTTGGACGAGCCAAATCCATTTTCGAAAGTGAATCTAATGGTGGGAATCTGTTGATTAGGCCTACAAGCACTCGTGTGTCCATCCCTTGCCTTTCTCCATCATTTTTTCCACCTCATTGTGCTTCTCATTGTGCTTCTACAGGAACTTCCTGTAGAAATTGTGGGAATCTAGACATGGATTTCAAAAAGTGGTTTGGCGAACATGGTAGCTTCCTCAAGGGTTCAGAAGTCCTCATGCAATCTTCCAACTCCTCCTCCATCATCTCCATACCTGCATCACAGCCCAAGCTCAGTTTTCCCTTCCATGCAAACACATGCAAAGTGCCTTGAAGCAAAAACACCTAGAACAAAATTTGTTTTTGCCATAACTTGAAAACCATGCATCCATTTGACAAACCGTTTTATGGGGAATTGTACAAGGATGATGACAACATGCCTGAGCAGTTTCATGCCATTCCGGTGCACGGTTTCCAAGAAATCAGCCTCCATCACCATCAGCCATTTTTGCATTTTCTCCATATCCGTGCATCCGTTTCAAAACTTGTTTCATGGGGATATGCATGTGAGTGATAGTAACCTACCCAAGCAGTTTCAGCCGATTCCAATGCACGGTTTCCGAGAAATCGAGCTCTGAAATCTTCAACCATTTTCCATTTTTCTCGAAATCCGTGCATCCATTGATCACGATTTTCCTATGGGAGATGCCTAATGATGATAGGAGCATGCTCACCGAGTTTTAGATCAATCCGGTTTACCGTTTGAGGGCAATGGCGAAAACAAGTTCTGGTTTTGTGACCATGCAGCAGCAGCAGCTTGAAGGTGCATATCTAAACGTGGAAACAATTGCATGCAGCTTAGATCCGACCAGAGGACACCTGCACAAGGAAAAGCAATCAAATATTAGCAGCCAAGCCACATGCAATCAGAAAAACCAATGCATGCAGCAATGACAGGCCACAACAGCTCACGGCAGCCATTCAACTTCGAGGTATGTGACAAACTCATTCTTCTATTGCATAAATTTAATTTGAAAACTGCATGAATTTATGGAATGGTGGAACTAAGCCACGAATATAGAAAGTTTAAGTCAATTTCCTTCTCTAGCACTCAGCTGGAAGTCACGCAGTACACATGGACAGCTGACTTACGTGAAAATTAAAGCAACCAGGAGTGTTGGCCATTTAAACTGCAGTTCAATTCACGGCAGTGATTACAGGGGTAAAACATACAGTTCGGGAAAAACACTTCCAGTTGCATGTGGCCACGTACACTTGGCCACTTCACTCTCTCACGTGAATCACGCAGCAATTAACGAGCGCTCAGCTGAAACTCACAGACTGCTGTTAACTTGCACTTGCAACATTTTCAACTAAAGTATGCATCCTCTGCTTCCACAAAGTGATTAACCCATCGTCCTCCATTTAGATTTGTGGCCTGGTTCACAATTCTCCAGCGTATCGGGCTCACTCAGAGGCGCAGGGGCACTCTACAGGCGTTTCTACAGGAAGACGTCCTACAGGAAAGTATAGCAAAGTCGTCCAGAGCAGAAAAGCCCGAGTTTTTCTTCATCCAGTTTGGAGATTGAAGAAAGGTTGGCTGGAAAACACCATTCCCATGCATGAAATTTCGGAAGGTGGTGAATTAAACTGTTTTGAATAAGAATGCATGAAACAAGTCTGCTTGTGAATCCAGAATAGTAGTTTTCCTGTGTGTTACATGGAATGTTTTAGTTGGTTCTGCGTCAAATTCTCTTCCACAGTTCATGTTAAGAAATTCCTCTGCTAGAAACGATAAACCACTATGAGGGTTAACCTATGCATGAAGAATATGAATTTTATGTGATTGTATGCATGCTGAGGATGAAGCTCTACACTTTGTCTGTGGGAGCCTGATTCCCTTTTGACAGTCAGGTTTGGGCAGCAAAAGCATTATAACCAGGGAATTGGTGCAAAGTTGAAATACAAACACCCGAGAAATCTTGTCCTGAGGATCAAAAGAGGAAAGCATAAAAAAAGCAGTCCCTTTCTGCTCAGAGCATTGAAACAGGGCACTCTCACCAAACTAGACCAACCAGCTTACATCCTTTTTGTAGCAAGGTCAGCCTTCAAATTATGAAGTATATTACCTGTGATGGGCGATTTAGCATTGTGTATGGTTATCACTTCCGCTTGTTAACAGAGCTCAGGCACACGATGTATTTGCCCTCAAAACAAAAAAAAATTGAGCATTCCATACTTCCTCCTATAGTCATTAGTTGAGTGTAGCACGAAATTGAAGGAGGGAGCACCAGACCAGCTGGCCCATCATGGGCTTATCAAGATCCTTGTAGAAGATGCCCTCCATACTTATACTGTCCCTATTTCTTGGGAGGTTTTCCACAATATGTCCAAGGGTGATGACATCCAGTCTCTGGCCAAAGAATTCACCTCATCCAGCAGCGAGGACAAGGAGCACATCGAGATAAAGAGGAAAATAGAGGGGAAGAAAGATAAGGGTAAGGAAACCCAGGGCAGGCCATCACATGAAAAATCACAGGAGAAGCCACAGAAAAAGCAAGAAAAAGGACCAGCTATTGAGACCAAAGCTGCGGGTGAAATAAAGACACAAACACCCCGGAAGAAACAATTGCAAAGCAGGGCAGAGAGGACTAAAAAAGTCCAAACAAGTGAAGACAAAACCAAGGAAACCACACCAAAATTAAAAGGGAAGACACCCCCAGCCACGCAGACCAAAATAGTGAAGACACTTTCTACAGGAAGCCAGAAATCAGCTACAGGACTTTCTACGGGAAGTCCTGAAAACACTATTTTGGCTTGGTTCTGATTCATTGTCTTGTGTCTCCTTGTTTCACTGATGTTTGTGAAATTTATAAAAGAGGAAGGTGTTTTCAACTTGGGACTTGGGTGCATTCGTATATTGCTACTTATTCCATTTACTAATATGCTTAAGCACAATAACTTGCTTACCAGAGCCTTTGAAAAGTGGGGTGATTTGGTGATGGCTTCATTCTGCTAACTGGTCCAACTTAGCATTTGAGGAATTGTTGGCAAGATGTTCATCTTTGATGATTTCTGTGAAGATCTTACTTTGGAGCTGAGAGGTGATAGTTTGATGGTATATTTGCTTTCACACAAAATGCTGGTGAATTGTCTTTGACAGAGAAGAGGGCACCATTTCTTCCATACGGTTGCATATACTTGTGCACTCATAACAAGGCTGAGGATTCACTAAGAAAAGCAGCAGACAGTGAGGAAGAAGAGCAGAAGGGCAAGAAGACGAAGGCTGCCACAGCCAAGCTGAAAGGAAAAGCACCCTCAGCCAAGCAGGCTAAGACAGTGCCGACTGTTCTACAGGAAGACAGAGAACTGTTAGCAGACTGTTTCTACAGGAAGACAGAGAACTGTTAGCAGACTGTTTCTACAGGAAGACAGGGAACTGTTTCTACAGGAAGTTTGAAAAGAGGGAAGCCAAAGGAGAAATCAGCCGAGATGTTAGCCAAAGAAGCCACCAGGGCCATCAAAGACGAGGAGAGAGATTGGTTGCGCAGAGGATGAGCAACACTTTCAGTAGGGGGGTGATGATGAGCCCCAAAAATGGATAATTATTCGGGCTCATTCAACCTCCTAATTTGACCTAATCCACCATTCTCATTAGTTTATTGCATGTTTTTTATTATATTTATGTTAATAGAGTGAATTTGGTTAGTCATTATGCCAACAAGTCTAATGGGTGCTTTGTGTAGCCTTTTTGGTCAACTTGGAGACAAAAATGAAGGTCTTAATGAGCACTTGGCAGCCAAATTCGTGGGAGAACAAGCTAGAGGATTTGTAGGAAGGTGTCCCCCTCATTTATGGGCCCTTACCTCGAATTCTCCACCATCATCTCGGAGTTCAAAGGCCACCAAATCAATGAGCACAAGGGCAGCCAAGCAAGTCAAGTAGGACTGCTGTTAACTACAAGTCTTGGGCAGCCAAGTCCCTAAATTTTAGGAGGACTGTTGGGTCCTCAAATTGTATAAATAAGAATGCTTAGGGCCTCATTTGGGGTTAGCTAGTTGGTAGTCATTTTTGTAGCTAGTAGTTAGTCAATTTGGGTTTTTGCTCTTTGTAAGCCAGTTTTGGCATGATGTTAGACTCATGATTATTTAATAAAGGCAGGCAGCTTTGGATTCAATTCTGAGTTTTTAAGGGAGCTATAGCTCTCAGGTTAGGGCCCAACCTGAGAGAAATAGACCTCCTCTTCCTTGTATTGTTACTTGTTTCCTTGCAGCACTTTATTTCCTCTGTTTTGACATGCATTTAGAATTTACAGTCTGCTGATTTGATTTCTTTTATGTGATTGAGTAGGATTAGTTTACAGTTCAAGTGCTTTCAGTTGCTTAGATTAGAGTAGGAGGATTGTAATTCATTAGAGCTCCAAAAAAGGTTGATAGTGCACTCGCTGCCATCTCTGTTTAGAGATTGGGGGTGTGGGCTGTACCAACCACCAAAAACGCAGTCTTATGCTTTCATGCAAGCTGCCACACAGTCATTGCAATTGTAGATCCATCCATGCATTTTTCTCTTGAGCACTACTGCTTCGTTCCAACACCATGCACGATTTTTCTCCACACTTTACATTGCTGTTCATTGGTTTAATAACACAGTTAGAATAGGTTGATGGAATTCTCGGTTTTGTGCAAGATATAGAGGATTTGTTTCTTTTACACTGCATAGCATCACGTTATCGTGTTCTTCTTCTTCTCAACCACGCCTAAAGCCACCTGCTCGACCTCTGTTCAGTTCGCTAGCCTTCCAACCCTTCTACTTCTCACGTAGCTCCATCTTTTTAACTTTTCCTTGCTTCCACCCTTCTATTCACCAACCAACTGTACTCACTCTTTCCTCACCTCAGATCTCTGTCCCTGAGCCACCACAAACTCCTCCTTCACCTTACCCATCCACTCATACCACTCCTCCACTCCTCCATCACCCAAAACTCCAACTACAGCACATCCTGTAGAAGTTAGCAGACTTCCTGTAGAATTCCTGAGGTTCCTGTAGGATCCCCTGCAGACATCCTGTAGAAGCTTGCAAACTTGGTTTCCGAGCACCTGAATGTTGTAGACTTCTGTGGACCGATGTTAGGGACCCTCTGGGACCTCTCCTAGCCCTCCTGACCTTTCCCAAGCTTTCTCTCCCTTCGCACCACCTCTGCACAGCCAAACCCTAATAAGAAACAAAATCATAATCACTCCATCCACTTAAGCAAAAATACAAAAACAATGTTCTTTTCAATGAAAGTAGTTTGAGTTCATGCATTCCACATCACTAGAAGTAATGGCATCATTTTTAGACAATTGCACTCTCACTATTGCATCATAGAGATTAAACTAGTCAGATTAGGGTTTACTAGGGTTTCCATGCTTTGGTTGGCTTTAAGTTCATTTTTGCAAAATAGATTAATTTCCTTGAGATAGCCTTCGTCCATCATTTAGAAAGCTTCTTCTGAGAGCATATAGAAGTTGGCTTGAGCCCTAGCGGACTTGTGCCAGCTGACCAAGTGACAGTTGTGACAAGAGCTAGTACTTGTGCATACAGCACCGTCGCTTCCAAGTTTGTACGAACTACCGGGTTGATAAAATTAGAGATAGGAAGCCCCAGGAGTTGTAGAATTATTGCTACAATACTGGAGCCCACCAGAGAGATAGTTAACATTTATCAAAAACCACAATTATTGATTAACTATCTTATAGACATATGTTCAAATGAAGGAGATTGGGTTTTGGATTTATTTTCTGGCTCAGGTAAGTTTTATTATATAGAATTGAATTTCAATATGTTATTTTTTTAATTAATATGTCATTGTACTAATTTACTTCATTATTTCTTTTGTGCTTGATAACTAGGTACAACACTAGCATGTTGCCTTCAAAAAGGAAGAAATTTCATTGCAATTGAAAAATATTCATTACAATGCAATTTCATTCAGCAAAGAATTAATGCTCTTCAATTTATTCCAGATGCAATGCAAGAAATTGGGTTGAAGAAAGGGGACTTTAGTGAATCACGTGTCGCAAAAAATGCAAAGGAACCTCAACCACCATTACATGGGATTTTTGGAAAGACATACATTGGGAGATTGGCAGACATGAAAGATCCATTAGAAGACGAAAATGAGCAAAAGGAAGCAGAAAATATTGAGGAAGAAAACAATGATGAAACTCTAGAGGACGAAGAGTTTGGATTACATGACATTGTTGATTAAATTTAAGTTATGCTTGGAAATCAAGCTCATTTTTTGTAACTATTAAGTAGTTATACTTGCAATGTTTTGAATTTGACATTTTATGAGAAGAATATACACTCAATTAAGGTTGTTATGCGTTGAATATTTGCAATATGTGATTTTCGCATTAATTTTTAAGTTAACCATTATTTTTTGAAAAAAAAAGTGATTATTATTATTTGTTTGATATGAAATTCATAAAAAAAAATTATTATTTAACAATTTTTAGTTAAAATTTTCGTATAAAAATTGTGATTTTCGCATGTCAATTGTAGCAAAAAATTATCAAAACATGTAGTTTTTTAATTATATTTATGTTAAAAATGGCTATTTTTATGTCAATTGTTAGAAATTATTTTTTTTTTAGAAACAATTATTTCTTGTGGATTGAAAAATTAATTAACAATGTATAAATATGTAGAATATTGAAAATTCAAAATATCAACCTTCTTTTTGAAATATGCGAAACAATAAAAACCTCACTACAAAAAAAAATAAAGTTAAAATAAAAACAAGAAAATATGAAGAAAAAGACCACTTCAAAAATTATTAAGTTGACAAAATAATTATTTACATTTCATACATTAGAAAATCAAAAAAGTAAAAAAAAAAAAAACCTTTTAAAAAAAGAGTATGGTGCAGAATTACCACATTTTTAAATTAGCATAAAAAACACTACCATTATAAAATGCAATGTACTTAAAAAAATTTATAGTGCCAAAAACTAAGCTTTAAAAAACACATGTGTGTTCTGCATAACCCCTTTTTGAAATCGGGTCACTTTTTTGCTATCTCTACAAAACGGGTAACAGTATGGGTTCCTATCAGCTTTAAGCCCCAAAACTGCCCTTGGGGGATCCCGTGCCCAACTGGCCCCCAACACAAACGTCATGACTCACCCTCGAGTCACTCTATAGGTGTGGAGATCTTAGCGCGAAGACCTCACAAATCTATTTGTATCACTGTATGTTCTGCAGCGCACTACGTAGCTGCATGCTGAACTTCCTCCACGCACTATTCGGTGACCAATTCCATTGAACTGCTACCTTGAATCCTCTGCTGATTTGCTTGCAGTTGCGGGAGCTTTGGTTCAATGGAGGCTATAATTGTATAAGCCTCATGGATCCATGGCCGTAAGAGCGCTTTTAACACTGCTTCCTTATGCCGAGCAACATCCACCTATTCCTTGAGCGCCTTTTCCTCCTGCATCCTTGCAAGCCTCTGTGTAAGGGTAACCGTCTACGTGGTCCCTTTTACCTCGTCATACTTCTACTGTAGCTCGCGCACCTCTCTCTCTAGGTGCTCTACATTCAATTCCTCCTACAGGGTGGTTAGGACCTCGAATGACTATTCAAATAGCTACATGCAGTCTGCCACTGCACTATCAACCGCCATTATTGTTGCTGTAATAACAGTGGCTCATTGTTCCCTGATCTCCAGCGGAGTTGAAGGCTAAGCCTTCAACTGCATTTCTATGATCTGCAGGTTCAGCTCCAGATAAACCCTAGCCATCTCTGCTCTAGCATCACGCACCCCTGTGGCCAATTTGCAGATGCACGCCTCCACCGTGTCTTCTACCTCAATGTACAACTCCGGGACCATCCAGAAGGATTTCTCCATAACCTGCATTATCTGCCTATTCTGCTCCACTACCTCATTGCGCTGTAGGCCCAACTGGTCAATGTTTATGCACTACTTTCTCATCATTTGTAGTACATGACTCTCCCTGGCTCGAAGTTCCGTAGTGACTCCATCTTGCAAGAGATAGAGCATCTCCCAAGCGAGCACAAGCATATTTAATCCAACCCCTTTCAAATTGTGGACTGTGGCCCTGTAGGCCTCCTTTTCCATAGTAAGTGCCCCATATAGTAACACTATCATGTTGGTAGCCCTTGTGTGCAACATTTCGTCGGCAACCGAAGTGCCGATTATGAGGCTGGTGGACACTATTCCAGCCTATGGAGTACTTAACTGTAACTCTTGCAACTCTGTCCTAAGAGCCCCCAATACTAGATGCTATTGTTCTTCAAAATTGTTGGAGGGCCTCCGCAGTGACATCCCTCACCTTTTCGTTGATGTCATGCAAATCCCCCTCATTGAGGGTGATTGGGTCAACGGATGTTTTGGATGCCTTGGTTTTCTTACGTGACACTGTCTGTTCTCATTGCTACGGATGCTTGAGCTGGGTGGACGTCGTCTATGGGTCCGCGCCACCTTGTTCTGTGTCTATCTTTGGTTCGGGTGAAGGTGACTTCTATCCTTTACACTCTTCTTCTCCTTTTTTCTACTGTTCCACTAGCTTCACGGTGTCACGTGCTACTTGAGCCTTAACATCTACTTCCTAATTCCTCCGCTTCTCTACCAGTTGTGCCATTCGAAGCTTTGCTTCTTCCTTCTTACCCTATGTGGTAGACTTGTCTTTTTCCACCGTGGAGTCAGCTGGAGCACGCCACTCCAGTGGACAAGACTCAAGGACTGCAAATGTTACATTTCCGGTCGCCAGGTATGGTAAATCATGCCACATCTTCATAGGGTCCTTCCGCGTCCTGATGAAGACATGGTGGAAATCTGTTTTGAACTCTGCAAAGCTCTGTAAATTGTTGTATACTATGGGTGAAAACCGCGGCTTGTGATTGATCCCCATGAGGATATTCATCTCCATTAATATCCAAAATATCTTACTCTCCTTTATCCTCTACGTGTCCTTGGTCACCCATAGCGAAGCGTAGTTTGCTACCTTTGGAAGGTCCTGCGCAATTGACGGGAACTGGCTATCTTCATGAAACTCCCATGCCGCCAGTATTACTGACAATAGGAGACATGCATAGTGAAATTTTTTGCCCTACTCTTTTGCCTCACAATAGTTTGCAAGGAACTCGCCACATAGATAGTTAGCCCATTTGAACTGGACTCCTTCTGTGCATTGGGCCACGAGTGCAACCACGAGCATGGGCACCTCATCTGTGTGGCACTTTCGCATCACCTTCCCTACTAGGATTTGTGTCGCTACCTTGACGAAAGGGTTGTTAATACTAGAGATGGTGTATCCTAGCTTTTTCTTTTCCAACTTGAACCCCTTCTTCATTGCTTCCATGAGGGCCAACTCACCACCTTTTCCCTCTAAAATGTTAGCTGGATCCTCTCCTAAGTAAGGTAGCCATGTAATTTGATGAATCAGATGGTATGTGATGGGTATGGCCTCCTCCAGCGACAAGCAGCCATCATGCACCAAGTAGAGTCGTTTCCTAATGATGAAGACGGTCACTGGGGTGCAATAGTAATGCGACACCCAGAGCAGGTTTAGCAATCATGCTTTCTCTACACCTATGATCCATGTGTGCAGCTCCATTTGAATTGTTCCAGTAGTCTCGTCGATCTTCTAGCGCATTAGCTTAGTAGTCGCTATGTGGGAACTTCTCATGGTCTATGAGGTCCCAATCTTCAAACTTCAACACGGGAACCTACCCCAAGTGCGGTCCCTCAAACATAATATCATCTAGGAGTAGCAAAGTTTGTAGAGATCTCTTTCTCTGATCTATATCCTTCAGCACCTTAGCTTTACCCTTGCACGGAGGAACATATTCAAGTAATCGGGTAATAGGGTCCATACCCTGTGTTTCAACGTTCATCTCTACATCCTCCTCCTCCACCAATATTTCTTCAAATTCTTCCTCCTTGGCCTCCAAATTAATGGCATTCCCCTTTTCCTACAGGGTGAGCTTTGTCCTCAGTGGATTTCTGGGTAATACGCACACCGAGCTCATGGCCTGCTTATCCTTCTCAGGTCTCAATGTTCTTGGTGATTTAAGGACGTCAACGATTATTCCAGCAATTTCTAGGGCTTCCACTTGTGTAATTTCCTGCGTGACTTCTGTGGGTGTCAACATCATTCTAGTTAGAAGGTTCTGTGTCTCCTTTGGCAATGTTTCAAACACTGAACTTGCTCTCAAAGCCTCAAAGTTCGAAAGGTCCATACATAGTTGATAGCGCAACAACTTAGTTCTCAAAATGCCAAGTGTTTTTCATTGGACACCGATTTTTAATTTATAGGGCCTTCTGAATTTGAATTCGACCATTCCCCCCACATTCGGTCCATTAATGCTAGATTGGCGGTAGATTTTCAAGAATCTAGCCCATAAAGTTCACCTTAAATGCTTATTGCCCACTCCATTTAGCCTAAAACCAACCATCAAATTGTGAATAGTGATTGTAATGGTCACTTTCTGGCTGACCTACGCGTAAGCGCAGCTATCTTCACACTGTCACGGACCCTATAACACTTCGCTACTTATGGAAGTCCTAACATCGCGCAGCTCCTGGGCAGTGTATTTTATAGTCCCGCACCTCCTTTCAGCTGCTTGGAGTGCTAAGACTATGCTTCGGTCAACTAGTGAGATGGACGGACCACCTATGTATGGCTTCAAATGACTACCATTTACTTTTCCTGGGAAGGGATCTCCATTTAACTTAACTAGTTGTATTGTGGCACTGTTGGTAATCCCCTTAATAACATATGGCCCCAGCCAATGCATTCTGAGTTTCCCTCGAAATCTATCAAACTTACTGTCATATAATATCACCAAGTCATTCACCTTAAAGTTGTGTAGGTTAATATGCCAGTCATGCCATGCCTTTTCGCGCTGCTTTTGGACTTGCTGGTGAAATCCATCTAAAAATATCTCTTCTTCAAGATCATCCAACTGCATGAACCTCTCTTCTAGGGATCCGTGATCCATCATACTTGTGAGCGCTGCTATGGGCAAACTAGGCACAACATATTCCATAGGAATTACGGCTTCCACTTCATAGAAAAGCCTAAAAGGTGTTTGTCCCGTCAACTTCTTGCATGTTGTCCGATAGGCCCATAATACTGCAGGTATGCACAGGTCCTAATCACTTCGTTGAGAATTGCATACCTTGGTCAACGCATTTTCAAGCACTTTTTTGAATGCCTCCACTATTTCGTTAGTCTGTGGGTGATAAGGTGTGCTGTTTTGATGATACACTTGAAATTCTTCCGTCAGTGTGCTGAATGTTTCATTCAGAAAGTGCATGCCCTGATCACTTGTCAAAATCTTTGGGCATCCAAATCACATCAGTACATGCTCAAAGAGAAAATCCATGGCAATCATGCCCATGCAATCCTTCACTAGCTACTCTTCTGCCTAAGAAGTCGAGTACTCTGTCGCAGTGATAATATACCTTGCACCTGTCTTTCCTTGGGGCCGAATTGGTCCTACAAAATCTATTGCCCACTTCTCGAAGGGTTGAAAAGTCATTTGTGGATTCAAAGAAATTTCATCCCTCTGCAATGGCCTACCTGTCATTTGACATACGTCGCATGCCTTGCAATATGCTTTTGAATCCTAATGAAGGGCTGGCCACCACAACCCTGGACGTAGAATCTTCTGCACAGTTTCTCTCCCTGCATAATGCCCTCTTGTGGTACCCCCATGAGTGTCTGCAAGGATGCTGTTTCATTCAAACTCAGTTACATACCTTCGCAGTATCTCACTATTCTCGATCTTGTATAGATGCCCAACAATGACAGAGAAATCCGCCGCACACACCACTAATTCCTTCTTTTGTTGGACAGAGTATCCTTCTAGCATAGTTCCTATTGTTAGGAAATGTAATATGTCCTCGAAATGTCCATCTGCGACTTGCACAACAAAAAGTTGTGCGTTAGGTAATCCTTCCTCCAAATTAGTAGGTTCCTTCCTAGTCTCAATGCGCGACAGGTGGTTAGGTCCTGCGTTCAACCGTCCAAGCTTACAATAACTTCAAAATCATATTCCTGGAAAAATAATAGCCATCTGCAGATGCGCCCCCCCAATACAGGCTTATTAATCAAGTACTTTAGCATAGATTGATCCATATACATCTTAAAGTGACCTCCTAGCAAGTAGTGTTGATACTTTTAGAGTGATACACCATAGCTAGTCCCTCGCGTTCAGTGGTGGAATAGTTTTTCTTTACTTTGGATAGTTTGCGACTTGCAAATGCAATAGGGTGGTCCAAGCCTTCTCCACCATCCTGTGTTAGTAATGGCACCAACACTATACATGATGCATCAACATGTACATGAAATTCTTTCTTCCATCCCGGGAAGATGAGAATCAACATGGTAAACATCTTTTCCTTTAATATATCCAGGCTTTTCTTACAATCATCATTCCAGTAGAAAGAGACATGACGCATCAACATGTACATGAAATTATTTCTTCTAGCCTAGGAAGACTAGAAGCCTTCTCCGCCATGCTATGTTAGTACTGGCCCCAACACTATACATGACGCATCAACATGTACATGAAATTCTTTCTTCCAGCCCAAGAAGACTAGAATCAACGCGGTAACCATCTTTTCCTTTAATATATCCAGGCTTTTCTTACAGTCATCATTCTAGTAGAACGAGACATCTTTTTTAAACAATTTTTCCATCGGCGCGGTGATTTGGGCATAACCTTTGATAAACTTCCTATAATATCCCGTATGTCCTAGGGTAGCACCTAGTTGTTTCACAGTCCACAACGCTTCCAAGTTCAGAATTACCACAATCTTTGCGGGGTCTACCATCAACCCTTTTCTGTAAACCACATGTCCCAATAGGTTCCCAAAAGGAATGAAAAATAGACACTTCTTGAGGTTGAGTGTGATCTAGTATCTTCGATAGGTATCTAGCATCAAGCGCAAGCTTGCTACATGGCGCTTAACGAGTCCAAATACAGTCTAGTCATCACAATAAACTTCCAGGAACTTATGAATATATTCCTTGAATGCTGGAACAACCACGCGCGAAAAGATATCCAGCACATTCTTTAGCCCAAATGGCATTACAGTGTATTGAAAACAACCCCACTCAGTCGCAAAGGTTGTCTTCCTCTTATCCTCCAACATGATTTTGATTTGGTGGTACCCAGAGAACCCATCAGTGAAGGAGTATGCTTCTTGGCCACCTACATTGTCCAACACTTCATCTGTGAATGGAGTTGGGAAAGGATCATGCACACAAGCATCATTCAGTTTTCTGAGATCCACGCATATCCTTATCTCATCCTTCTACATCTTCTCTTGTACCACCATTGGGCTTACCCAATCAGACTCTTCCACAGGCTCAATGATGCCTGCTGCTAGCATTTTTTCTAGCTCTAAGCATACCTTCTCCTTGTGTTTCGGGTTTAGGCAGTAAGGCTTATTCTTAATTGGCTTCACGTTGGGTTTTAATGTGATCTTCATTATTCCTAGATCTACGATTATTCCTTTCATATTCCTACACTTGGTGGGGAATAAGTCTTGAGATTTGCAGAGCAATTCAATGCCCTTATCCACCATCGCGTCATCCTAGTAGTCTCCAATTTTTGCAAATTTGGGCTATGCCTCTGTACCAATGTTCACCTGTATAGTTTTCACTGGTGCGGTTATATCATGGCTCTCTATCTGTGGTCCTTGAACCTCATAGTGGCCTTCTGGTCCAGTATGCGACTCAGCTGAGTAGCCCATTCAGGCTGCGTGAGGTTTAAAGGATCTTGTGGGATCCTAAAGATAGTTGCTTTCACCTCTTGTAGATCTTCCTCAATACCGTCAAACTCGTCCTAAAAACTAAATGTCATTATGAACCCTTTGCGTAGGGCATCCCATTCACCTGTCCCTTGGCGAAGCTCTGTTTCTACATACCAATTCATTGTGATAACATCTAGGGTATGAAAAAATAGGTAAACCCACTCAGGTTGTGGCTTTTATCCATAAGCCTGCATCCACCTGGCCAGATGCGTGAGCAGATCATTCGATCCATCATACTTGTCTGTCAATCACAC
This sequence comes from Pinus tabuliformis, assembly GCA_031772625.1. NCBI lineage: Eukaryota > Viridiplantae > Streptophyta > Pinopsida > Pinales > Pinaceae > Pinus > Pinus tabuliformis. The sequence goes on from CM062804.1 coordinate 875,109,005, forward strand.
CTTATGATTCCCAAATCATGTCCGCATCATTTTTCTACATTCACGCCAATCATCAAAACTCCCCTTGTGCGTACCCCACCATCTTGTAGGTGTAGCGCACAGTAACTAGTCCAAGGCCTAGAATCATTCTTTTTCTGGCACTTCCCTTTCAAATGCATCCAAAAATACATCTACCTCATTTAGACCATCATAAATAGGCAGATTTCTTACCTCTAATGATACGCAATGCAGCGACTGGGTCATCATATTGCAATTCAACGTACTTACTTCATGTAACCGATTCTGCCATCATTTTATTTCTTCATTGGAATCCGAAGTGTATGAGCTCTCATGCTCCCATGTAATCCGTCCATATGTGGTGGGATTTACCTATTCTTGGTCTTGCACTGTTATCTTATAGATGCAGTCCAGATCATCATCGCTCTCATAGTCATGGACGGACTCTGTATAGCATGATCCTTCAGCCGGATCTAGGGGTATTATTACGCACATTGATTTCCTCTCAAAGATCATTTTTCACTTTTTCAGATTGATTACCCTATTCATATCAGTATCCTAGTCAATTCCCAAGAGCGCGGGGTATAGATTACTATCGTTGACAATCTCTATTACTTCAAATTCTGCCAGCACGCTCGCTCCCTCAATATCCATGGTTACTCCCTGCAGTCGTCCCATGGGTATTATTTTCTGTTGATTCACCATCCTTAGTTGAATTGGAGACCATTGCAGCGCAGGTCTTCGCATTCACTCCCATGTCTGTTTCAGTAGAACATTCGCATCTGATCCCAAATCCAAGATGACTTGATCCATTTCGTATTCTCCAATCTGCACAGTGAGTCTCATTTCACGCCCCATCCTTGTTTTATGCTTTCTAATCTTGTGGACTACACATGTTTCACCTGAAGTGGTCATACCACATCTATTGATAAGTTCCTGTAACCCTTTCATAGCCTTACTGTCGTGCAGTAACTTCATACAGGTTTCTAGGAAGGTTCTCAGCATAGAGGGGTCCATCTCTGACTCCACTTTGTCTTTTCTTCCTAAAGTGGAAGCCCCAGTGTTACACTAAAAAATGTCACCATGACTATTTACAGTTAGTATGGCTCAATCAACAGTCATGCTACCCTCTTAGGCAAGTCGTATGCCTCTGCTATCCATCTCAAACTCAAAGAAGAGAGAAAGTCTTGTAAAAAATGTGTTTATCTCTGGGGACGCAGGTTCTCTCAAGCCTTACCTGCGGGGACGCTCACAATGTTCACAAAGGCTGCGTCCTTGGACGCTCTGTATGTTAAGGGACAGGTGCGTCCTTCTGTAAAAGGCAAAATGCGCAAGTTTCATCTTAAAAAAGTTACTTGTGGTTACTTCTAGAACTTTCTAGAGGTCGGTTTGATGAAATGGATGCGCCTCCAGTTGGTTCATGTATCCCTATTAAGGAGGAACTTATCCCATCAATAAGGGAGCTATCCCACCCAAAGAGGGGGATTATCCCATTGATGGTGGACCTGAATAACCTCTTTACAGCACTATAAATAAAGGCATTGAACCAGAGGGAGAGGAGGTTGGAGCTATACATTTTCTTTGGGTAAATGCTGCAGGAATTAGGACTCCCATTTAGAACCTTGTGAGGAGAGATTGTCTTTGCTTGATTCTACTTGGAAGTGGGTGAGCTTTGTCAAAGTAGAGGAAAACCCTTGATGGACCCTGGGAGGAACTTGCACAACACCAAGGCCAGGTTGTAAGAGTTTCTTTGTTTCGTTATTAATACAAACTGGTTTATTTTTCTCAATAGCTTGTGTTAATGAGTTATTTCATGTGTTCCTTGGTCTGCATGTTGAATATATGTTTTATTATATGAAATGCAAGTGCTTGGTAATTGTTTGATTGTTTGTGGTTGCAGGAATTGACTTGAAGGAGGAGCTCATCCGGATCGGCAAGGACGGACTACAACAACAGCGTTTTGGAATAAGGTAAGCCTAAACACTTGTAGTTTTCATGTTTTAAAAGGTATATTTAGAGAAAGATCACTCCATTTTGTCTTGTTTGTCGCTAGAGAGTTTAGACTCCTAGGGAGGTCAGTTGTGTCCGCACAAACGACTTTTTCCGCCACGACAAATTGGCGACTCAACTGGGGAATCCATTAATGTGAAAGTCTTTTCCTTTGTGTGAACTTTGCTCTGAGAAAATTATTTTTATTTTCTGGTTTTTGACTGTGAGAATTAGTATTTGGGTGGCTTAGCTTTAGATTTAGTTAGATTTGGTTTTTCTTAACTTTTCCAGAAGGACGCACCCTCTGAGTACTACACAGTGCGTCTTTGGACGCGCTGTTTCCGTTTGCACAGAGCGGGCCCGCGCCTGTTCTAACGGGTTGCCTGCGTCTTCCTGTAAAATTTAGGAAAGCTCCATTTTTGCTTTAATTGCTTTTAGATTTTGTTTTTTCTTAGTGTTTTCTGCCCAGATCCTTTAGTATCCTGTCAAAGATCTTCACCTGAACTTGTTCCATTGGCATTTCTACTTTAAGCTTTCATCAATTGGGTGTTTTGAGTCTCTTTTTTGGGAAATTCTTAATTTGATTTCCTTTGGTCATTACTTGGAGGTTTGTCTCAGTCTTTTCACAATTTTGCATCTTTTTGCTTCTGTTTTTGCAAAAAAATTTCCCCCTCATTCGCCGGGGGGGGCTAAATTGTGTATGAGTGTTAATCGCCTTTGAGTGTTTTTATGTTTTGATCTTTGGAACTCTCACCCAATTTTCTCAATTTGCACTTGATTGGTTCTTAGATCACATTAGAATCATCTTGTGTTTGAGAATTCTTTTGCATAGATCACATTTGCACAATTAGAATTCTCATTTTCAGAATATTATTGAAAAATGTGCATAGATTACATTTGCATACTTTTCGAGTGAATTGTGCTTAGATTACAATTGCATAGTTTACATTCTGAAAAATCTATTGTAGATTTAGATCAGCTTTCTTTGATTTGAATTTACACAAAAAATAAAAATAAAAAATGGTTTGGAATTGATTTGCATTAGTTTTTCTTGATAAAATTAGTGCATCAATTTTTTGCATTGTCGGAAGTGAATGGAAACTCTCTCCTTACTTTAGTTAGGATTCATCGAATTGAAAAGATTACATTATCATATTCGATTGCATTCAGTTGAGTCGGGTCATAACACCATTGGTTTCATCTCCATTTACCCCTTTGAGTAATAACAGCCTTAATAACACAGCGCTTAATTAAAATTCATCTAGTAATTTTTACATTTCTAGGGCTCTGATACACCAATATAGCTTAGGCTAGTGTCTTGGAGTAGGTGAGTACTTAACTCTCCAAGACTACAAAACCAAACAGATAGTTTGTCTTGAGTAGAATAAATCCAATTGTTTCAATTGCACTCTGGGAAAGCTCCTCTTAAAGGAGAAGCACGAGCTCGTGTCCGAACCAGTGAGGGGATCATTCCCCCCTCGTTGGGAACGACGCCAGACAGTACGTATTACAAACGGTAAACCTCGGATTAACCATTGTCGAGGAGCCAGGGGTCACTTATCGGTAAACCTTGGATTGTTGTCAAGGAGCCGGTAAGGGGATTGAGCTTGCTACTCTGCCCTTGCGTGCTGTCGGAGTTTAGACTGTTCCCCCAGGTGTATTTGTTACTGTTGGTGACCTTAGTGACCATAATCTTTAGGGTTCTACCGAGGTGACGGTGGAGGGAAGGTCCCACTGTACCTGGAGCAGACGTCGGTTATACTCACTTGGATTTTCCGGGGGGTTCACTTCACTTCGGGACGGTTAAAGTGGAGGAACTTGTGCCGGTCTATTCATTAAGCAGGTTGCCGGGGTAACTGTTCCACCCGCCATTTCTGTACTGAATTCTGCGAGGTTGGGCTTCATCACCAACTAGTGTTTTCGGTCCGGAGAGCTTACTGTTTGTGTGTGGTTTTACTCCTAGATTTGATAGCGCGTGTTAATTCGTTTGTTTTTACTTTTAGAGACCATAGGTGTGAATTTTGAATTTTAGTTGTTAAGTGTGAATTGTGAACTGTTAATTTTAGTTTTAAATTGTTAATAAAATTCACTGAAGTTGAATATAATGGCAAATGTTCCGGAATTTATCAACCTAGGAACCCCTCCTAATGAGAATCCTAGTACTTTTCCTTACTTTGGAAATGTTGGTCCTCCTTATATCGCTACTTTGTCATTACCTGGATTTACAATAGGTTTACCGATATGGTTATTTTCAACTTCGTTGGCCCAAAATACTCCAATTGTTCCATCTCAACCGGATGATTCACCTCAACAGAGTTCACCATCTCAACATCACCAACCTTCTGTTGACCCTTTACCTTCTTCGCCTAATTTTTCTTCCTCCATTTCTTCCTCTTCGCCTGGTAAAAGCCTTGATGCTAGTAACCAGGAGGCTAAGAAGAAGAAGAAAGGGAAGAAGAAGAAGAAGAAGAAGAAGCAAGATAAGAAAGAAGTCAACCAACCAACCATGGCTGTAAGTGTTAGTTGTGTTGAGGAAAACTCCGACATGCACCGTAAACCTAAATACCCTTGCAGGCTTTGTAAGGGTGACCACTTCCTTGTCAATTGTCCTAGTATTCCAAAGGTCTTGGAAGTATGGTCAGAAAAACCTCATCAACTTTCTGTTGATCCATCAACCAGTGATAGTCAGGTTCCTGGGAAAAAGGGTAAAGTTAGGTTTCCTTGTAAGTTATGCAAAGGGAGTCATCAAACTCACATTTGCCCTCACATGGATGAAGCCTCAACATTGTTGGAAAACCTTCCTGTTCCACAGCAAGAATTTCCAACTGGTTACTGTAAACTTTCTCTCAACCTACCGTCAACTGACGGAGTGATTGATCTAACTTCAAGTACAGTCAATCACACTCTTCCATTGGAGAGTGAAACTCATGTCACTCAGGTTGATGATCCATTAGTTGATCAAGTGGTCGATTCAATTTCACATTCGGTCGATCACACTCTCCTTTTCGAGAGTAAATTTCATACCGCTGATGTTCTTCTTGTTACATCGGATTCTTCTATGCCGGGGGGCATTTCACCTGTTTCTACAGAACCCCCTCCACGCACTGAGGTCTTTTCCTTTGATTGGAATAGGCTGACAGAACCTCGTCTTCCTTCCTCCATCCCTTTCCAAATCGTTGTCAAGGCTGGTGGTAGGGACATACATCGTACTCAGGTAGATGAAGGTGCTTCTGTTAGTATTTTATCCTCAACTGTTTGGAAAGCTTTGGGTTCCCCTCAGCTTGCGCCTATTACGCAGAATCTGAAAGCTTTTAACAGAACCATTAGTGAACCTTTAGGGATCCTTCCTAAGTTTTCTATTACCTTGGAAGGTAAAACTGTCTGTATTGATCTTATGGTAGTTCGAGGTCCCTTGGATTTCAATTTACTCCTTGGACGAGACTATGTTTATGCAATGAAAGCTGTCGTATCGACACTCTTTCGCGTGATGTCTTTCCCTCACAATGGACATATTGTGACTGTAGACCAGCTTTCATTCCCTAGTCTTGTTTCGACTACCAATAATATGACAGCCCTAAATGTTCCTGATTTTCAAGTGGTATCTACCCTGCCACGGGTTAATTATGTGGCAACTGGTCCCATGTTTTCAGTTACCGATGTAAGTGAGCCTTTCACTGTTGATTTACATCCAGTAATTGACATGGAAAACTCTATGGGATTACTTGAACACGATGTTCTTATCCCTTTTGAGTCCCTTGACATGTGTTCCTTCCAGAGAAGTGTTCTTCCTTCTGATGAAGACCTTTTGGAAGCCATGATCAAGGTGTGTCCATTGACATGTCTTTCTTCCAGTTGGAAGCCATGATCAATGTAACGAGGATAGTTTTTTCCTGTATCAACCTCGTTAAAAAATGAAATAGGCAGGTACGAGGAAAGTTCCTTTTACTGTGTCAACCTCGTTAAAAAATGAATCAGTGTGTACGAGGATAGTTTTTTCCTGTATCAACCTCGTTAAAAAATGAAATAGGCTAGCATGAGGACAGTTCTTTTACTGAGTCAACCTCATTAAAAAATGAATCAGCTAGATTTTAGGATATGTAGGTAGATTGTAGAAAGTAGGGTTTGAGGACAGTTCCTGTTACTGAGTCAACCTCATTAAAAAATGAATCAGGTTTGAGGATAGTTCCTGTTACTGAGTCAACCTCGTTAAAAAATGAATCAGGTATGAGGATAGTTCTTTTCTTGTGTCAACCTCTTTAAAAATGAAACAACTCCCTTTTCAAGTTAAATATTGAAAGTAAACCTTCATTTCATCCATCCGGTTGAATGCAATGAAGCCTGGGGGGCATGTACCTCATTTTGCATCATTATGCTGGGGGCATGCGAACTTTTTGAGCATAGTTCCTTGTCTTGTGTCAAGCTCGTTAAAAAATGAAACAAGGGTAGGTTAAATAGGTAGATTGTAGAGTGTAGTCATGAGCATAGTTCCTTGTCTTGTGTCAAGCTCATTAAAAAATGAATCAAGGATTTTATGAGCATAGTTCCTTGTCTTGTGTCAAGCTCCTTAACAAATGAATCAAGGTTTTTAGAGCACAGTTCCTTGTCTTGTGTCAAGCTCGTTAAAAAATGAATCAAGGTTTTTTAGAGTATAGTTTTTTGTTAGGTAGATTGTAGAAAGTAGTTATGAGCATAGTTCCTTGTCTTGTGTCAAGCTCACTAAAAAATGAAACAACTCCCACGAGTCTTTCCAAGATTTTGAAAGTAAAGCTTCATTCCATCCACCTCATTGAATGCAATGAAGCTTGGGGGGCATGTACCTTGATTTGCATCATTATGCCGGGGGCATGTGAACTTGTAACAAGCATAGTTTTTCGTTTCAAGCTTGTGTAAACATGAAACCGAATCCGAGCATAGTTCTTTTCCTGTGTCAAGCTCGTTTAAAAAATGAAACAAATCCTCCTCTACTTGAGTCGAGAGATTGACTAGATCTCGTAAATGTTAAGTTGTATATTTAGGTTAGTTATTTCGGTTTTGCATAGTTTTCTTATAGTTTTAGGTCAAGTCTTTCAAATGATCTCGTAACTCAACCTTCATTTCATCCAAATGAAGCTGGGGGGCATGCACTCTAGCAGTTATGCTTAGGGGGCATCAAGCACAGTTTTCTCTCTGTTTCAAGCTTGTGTAAAAATGAAACTACTTTGAAGCATAGTTTTTGTCTGTTTCAAGATTTTGTAAAAATGAAACCTATCTCGAGTCAATTTCAGTTATTTTCAAGACTCGTTAAACTCATGAAAATACCGAGATTATTTTGCTATCTTTCATTCTCGTAAAACAAATGAAAATGCCGAGATCTTTCCGTCTTTTCCTACTCGTAAATTAAATTGAAAGTGAAAACCATGAGTACATTTTTATCCCTTTTTCGAACTCGTTAAAACTTACGAAAAAGTGAAACCTTGGAGTTCTCTTTTAAGCCCTTTGCAGACTCTTAAAACATGAAAAGATTGCCGAGCGTTTCTTTTACACTCGTTAAAACGGAATTAAAAGACGGTCCCCTTTTAGCTCTTTTCTGACCGCAAAATCAGGAAAAGATTGCCGGGTTTTTGTCGTTTCAAACTCGATAAGGAAATAAAACGACGTGTCCTTGATCGCTTTTTACTTTTCAGGTCAACGACACTATTATGAAAGTACTCCTTGGTCGCAAGATCAAGCGGTTCCCCCAGGTATTATTTTATACTTTTTCGGGCTTGAGGGACACAAATGTACGAAAAAGTTCAACGTGGAGTCTCCTTTAGTTTTTTCAGACTCTCTAAAATTGAAAAACGCCGAGTTTCTCCTATACTGGGCTCGTTAAACTTTTACAGTAGAGGACCTGTTCAATTACAAACAGGAACGAACCACTCCTTCCTAGGGTTCGAATTTAAACTAGGTTGGACTCGTCCGAAGGATGAGCTTATAATCAAGCATATGTTATCCTCCTCAAGCTTGTTAAAAATAAAGAGGTACTTGCCAGAAATGGTGGGGGAAAAGAGAGAAGAATGAACCTGTTTGTTACCTTTTGTCTCAAAAGAAACTTTATTACCACTCTTGAACACGACACTTTTCATTCACCTGGGTTGGGAAATCTTTTACCTCACAGTTGATCAAACCACTTTGAAAGTCTTTAACCGGGTTCCGGGGATTAACTTTGAGTTATTCGTCACCAAGCCATCTGTCGTGTCGTTATGTGTTCAAGAGGTTTGCAAGCAAAACTTTCATCTGCAAAATACTTGTCATCCATTTGACCATCCCTGAGTCAGTCCTTACAGCAACATTTCTTCAACTTGAACAATGATTTCGTGTTGCGGGCTTGCCTGCAACGGGTCACTTTCTATCGACATCAGCACATTATCTAGAAAGATGACTTAGGAATCGACAGTACCTTGAAGTCTGCATGCATCAATGGCAGGTTTCTCGCCTTTGACGTCAGTTTACATCATTGACTTTCGATCAAAGGATTCCGTGAAGTGTTCGACATCAAAACATCTATTCACATTTCACGGGTTGTGCTTGGTACTTTGAGAACCATTGACATTACTGGTGGTCTCTCTCACGCTTGTTAACAGTTTACATCATCGACTGGTAATCAAGTGGTTTCTAACATGTTCGACATCAAATCATTTAATCGCATGGCTAGAATCGTACCAATTCGGGAAGTAGAAGTGAAGACCCTGGATCTAGTTTCTACCATCCAGGCTGCGAGGAGTTTTGTATTCATTATCTATGTAGACTAATCATAAACAGATGGCTGCGTCCATACTGTGTCTACAAAAGTCTATAAAAATGATGTACTGCAAGATCATTCCTGTATCAGAGTAGTTAGTCCATTAGTTAAAGTTTTGAATCTGAGTATGGGAATGCCTACCTCAGTGATGATATAATCTTATACATGTATTTTGTGTTGAAAATTGCAGGTTCCAACCAGGTCATCCACAAGACAATCCTTGAAATGATAAAGCGCTTCACCCTTCCTAGAATTACAAAACCCTAATCTATTCCAGGCTTCGCACTTTAGGGGGCAATCTGTTACACTAAAAAATGTCACCATGACTATTTACAGTTAGTATGGCTCAATCAACAGTCATGCTACCCTCTTAGGCAAGTCTTATGCCTCTGCTATCCATCTCAAACTCAAAGAAGAGAGAAAGTCTTGTAAAAAATGTGTTTATCTCTGGGGATGCAGGTTCTCTCAAGCCTTACCTGCGGGGACGCTCACAATGTTCACAAAGGCTGCGTCCTTGGACGCTCTGTATGTTAAGGGACAGGTGCGTCCTTCTGTAAAAGGCAAAATGCGCAAGTTTCATCTTAAAAAAGTTACTTGTGGTTACTTCTAGAACTTTCTAGAGGTCGGTTTGATGAAATGGATGCGCCTCCAGTTGGTTCATGTATCCCTATTAAGGAGGAACTTATCCCATCAATAAGGGAGCTATCCCACCCAAAGAGGGGGATTATCCCATTGATGGTGGACCTGAATAACCTCTTTACAGCACTATAAATAAAGGCATTGAACCAGAGGGAGAGGAGGTTGGAGCTATACATTTTCTTTGGGTAAATGCTGCAGGAATTAGGACTCCCATTTAGAACCTTGTGAGGAGAGATTGTCTTTGCTTGATTCTACTTGGAAGTGGGTGAGCTTTGTCAAAGTAGAGGAAAACCCTTGATGGACCCTGGGAGGAACTTGCACAACACCAAGGCCAGGTTGTAAGAGTTTCTTTGTTTCGTTATTAATACAAACTAGTTTATTTTTCTCAATAGCTTGTGTTAATGAGTTATTTCATGTGTTCCTTGGTCTGCATGTTGAATATATGTTTTATTATATGAAATGCAAGTTCTTGGTAATTGTTTGATTGTTTGTGGTTGCAGGAATTGACTTGAAGGAGGAGCTCATCCGGATCGGCAAGGACGGACTACAACAACAGCGTTTTGGAATAAGGTAAGCCTAAACACTTGTAGTTTTCATGTTTTAAAAGGTATATTTAGAGAAAGATCACTCCATTTTGTCTTGTTTGTCACTAGAGAGTTTAGACTCCTAGGGAGGTCAGTTGTGTCCGCACAAACGACTTTTTCCGCCACGACACCCAGTGAAGCTCTTCTTACCTTCCATGAAGGTTTCCCGAGTGCGCTCCAAATCAAACTTGGCTTCTTTCGCCGAGGCTTTCCCAACCAATGTATTGTCTTCCAAATGTTTCCCTTTGTCATCTCCCATCACAATTCCACTTTAGAGCACTATGTTGACCTTCAGATCTTCCTTGCGCGGCTCAAACCTCATCATCTGCAGGTTCTGAGTCGGGGGAGGTGGTAGCTCTCCTTTGTCATGTATCCTGGCTATTAGCATAGGGAAATATTCAGTCTCATGATAAAACAACGTGAAATACTTGAACGATAGGTGCACTATGATGAGCCCCAATTTTGGTACAATTTGGGCTCATTTTGGCCTATTATACTTGCTCAAACCATTCATTTTTATTGCTTATGCATGCATTTCTTAGTTTGTTCATGTTGTTTGTAGGAAGAAGGGTAGGCACTCTATCTACGTGACTAATGCATTATGATTCCAGGTTTTGGCATTAAAAGGGAGCAAAAGACAACGAAAAAGGAGACAAGGAGACAATGAGGTGGCACTGCTGGTTTTTAGGAGTGGATGTCCACGGTCTTGGGGACATTCCTCGTGATTCCCACCAAGAACTCTGAGCTCCAATCCATCTCCCCTCCGAGCTCAGAAGCAGCCAACTGTTCTACAGGAACGGCAGTTACAACTGTTCTACAGGAACAACACTTATGACTGTCCTACAGGATCAACAGTTAAACTCTAGTTGGACAGCCGAGCTCCTAAAATCAAGGACACTTGTTGGATCACTGTTTTGCATAAGTATAGAGGCCATAGCCTTTGATAGGTTGTTGAAACTTTCGCATTACTATTGTAATTTTGGAGCACAGCTCAGTTTTTGTTCCTTTTTGTAAGCCAATTTGGCATGACATCAGATTATGAATAAAGAAGGCAGATTTTGATCTAGCTCTGAGTTTTCTTAAGGAGACTATAGCTCTCAGGTTAGGGCCCAACCTGAGAGCCATAGATCCCCTCTACTGTAGTGTTGTTTGCATTTCGTTTCAGCATTCTGAGTTTTCATTTTCACATCCAATTTGAATTACAGGTTGTTGAATTAGTCTTTTTCATGAGCATAGATAGGACTGGTTTATGGTTGAATTGCTTTCGGTTGTTTAGTTAGATTAGCAGGCTGATAATACATTGGAGCTCCAGCAAAAAAAGGTTGAGGAAGTCTCCACTGCCATCTCCGTTTGGAGATTGGAGTGCAGCCTATACCAGCCACAAAAATACGCATTTCTTTATTTCATGATTGCTGCAAACACAGTCACGTTATGTTAGATGCTTCCACATGATTCACACCTGCACCACACTCCTTCATCACAGCTTCATGCACATTCTCCTTCGTGTTTTGGATTGCTGTTCATTGAATTTACAAGCACAGGTAGTTTAGGTTAATGCATTTTTGGTTTGGTGACAATCATAAGCATTTGTTTCACTTACACTGCTCTCTCTCGTTCCATTACCTTCTCCTCCATCTTGATCACGCATGCAAACACATCTTTGACCCCTGCTCCGCTCTGTTATCTCCCAAAGTCTTTCACTCCTCACGTACTTCCATTCTCTAGCCCTTTCGTTGACCTAGCCCTCTATCTTCCAATCTACTACCTACATTCACTCCCTATCCCCATTCCTCCACTTCTATAGCCATCACCAGCCTCATTCCTACCTTACACATCTCCCCCTACCATTTCATCACTCCTCCATCACGCCAAACACTCACGGTAGGTCATCCTGTAGCCGTTTGTAGACATCCTGTAGAAACCAGAGTATCCTGTAGGATCCCCTGCAGACATCCTGTAGGAGGCCACTCACTCGGTTGCTGAGCATCTGAATGTGAGGAACCTCTGTGGATGGATGCTAAGGATCCCTAGGGACCTCTCCTAGCCTCCCCAACCTGTCCCATGCTTTCCTTCCTTCTCCATCCCATCTGCACAACCAAACCCTAGTTAGCACAAAATCACAATCATTCCATTCACTTAAGGGAAAAATACAAAAACATGTCTTTTATGATGCAAGTAGCTTAGATCCATGCATTTCCACTTATTAGAGGTAACAGCAGCATTGGTAGAGGTTTCATTCACATTCTTTGCATTATAGAGGTTAGACTAGTTAAATTAGGGTTTCCTATGTTTACATGCTTTGATTTTCTTTCAGTCCATTTTGTCAAGTAGAGTAGTTTTCCTTTGAGAATAGCTTTCGTCCATCAATTAGCAAGCTTCTTCTGAGAACCTATAGAAGTTGGCTTGAGCCCTAGCGGACTTGTGCTAGCTGACCAAGTGACAGCTGCGACAAGAGCTAGTACTTGTGCATATAGCACCGTCGCTTCCAAGTTTGTACGAACTACCGGGTTGATAAAATGAGAGACAGGAAGCCCCAGGAGTTGTAGCATTATTGCTACAATACTGGAGCTCACCATCTTTTTGGCGCCGTTGCCGGGGAAGCGTCAGAGTATTAGTAATTGTTGCTTTTCTTCTACTTTCGTACTCTTACTTTTGCTCAGTAGTTTATTTCACTTCCATTTTGCAAAAGTAGCTTAGTATTTCTTGCTTTCCTAGCTTAGTATTTCCTGCTTTCATAGATTATCATTTCCTGCTTTCCTAGATTAATATTTCTTGCTTTCCTAGCTTAGTATTTCCTGCTTTCATAGATTAGCATTTCCTGTTTTCCTAGATTAATATTTCCTGCTTTCCTAGATTAATATTTCTTGCTTTCCTAGCTTAGTATTTCCTGCTTTCATAGATTAGCATTTCCTGCTTTCCTAGATTAATATTTCCTTCTTTCCTAGAATTAGCTTTCCAATTCCGCAAATTTCATTTGAGCAATATAGTTAGTGTAGATCACTCTGTTTCAGTTTTGCAGGTACCAAAGAAAAAGCAAAAGCAAAAAAAAAAAAAAAAAAAAGTCCTTTCCATTTCATGCCTCGTAGGAACCGAGATAGATCAGGCAAATTCCTACCAAACACCCCCACCACATCACTGAGTCACCCTTCTCTCTTCTTTGGTGACAGTGACCCAGAGGAACCTATAGGTGAACATCCTAAGATATACCAAGACCCTATAGAAGAAGAAGAGTTAGAGACCACTCCATCTGAAGCCATGGCTAATAATAGAAGAGAAGATGAGAGAATAGAAGGAGCTTTACCCATCCGAGAGACCAATGGAGAGATGAAAATGAAGAACATTAGCCCCTCCGCCTTGCCTCACTTCCATGGACTGACCACTGAGGATCCTGATACCTTCTTGTTTGAGTTTGTTGTCCTTTGTAGAACCTATGACTATACTGAAGATGAGCAAAAGCTGAAGCTTTTCCCTTCAACCCTTAAGGATGCAGCACTACGCTGGTTCATGGGACTACCTGGGAATAGCATCGCTACTTGGGCTCAAATGCAGCAAGCCTTCAATACCAAGTATAGGGATTACTGTAGGTCTAAGGAAACCAAGGGAGAGATCCTTCAGATGACCATGGGGAGTGATGAGTCTTTAGAGGATTGTGAGGAGAGGTTCCAACTTAGTTATAAGCGGGCCAGGTGCACACTTGACCCTGAATCCCTCAAGTTGGTTCTACTCCGAGGAGTCCCTGAAGATCTCTTAGATACCCTTCACATGTTAGCTGGGGGGGACATTTACCAACTGCCTTATGAGGACATCAAGACTGTGTTTAGAAATCATTCTAGGGCAGCTAGGAAACGAGGTAGAGGAAATCTCCTCTCCACTGGTGTCCCTTTCTCCAAACATGAGTTTACAAACCAATTAGAAGATCTTAAGAGTGAGGTGAGACAGACCATTGCCATGCAGCTGGACACATTCAGGATCCAGCAGAAGAAAGAAGAAGCTGAGAGAGCCTTGGCTGTCTTCTGCCCTAGGTGCACCAGAAGACACCCTAAGAACGAATTCCCATTACATTCGGTTGAAGTGTGTTTCGTTTGTGAGGAGGACCACCCAACAAATCAGTGTCCAACCTTACCTGGGTTTAAAGCCATGTACCAAGGGACCGAAGTTCCCACAGAGCCTCTCTATTACCTCAACCAAAGGAGGCCACAAGGATCTAGACCTTATCAGCAGGGGATGCAAGGGGCATCTCAAGCTTATTATAACCCCAACCAATCGACTCCCATGCCTTCTTGGGGTCCCCCTGCTCATCCTTCTTGGTCCATGCCTCCTCCATGGTCTTATCCACCTCAGTACCCCACTCAACCTACTTCTCATCCATATCACTCACATACCCAGCCACAGCCTCAATGGAATGCACCTCAGTCGGGGTGGAGGCCTCAGTACAACACTCCACCCGCCATTCTGCCTCCACCTCCAGTTCAACCACAACCATTACCTCCTGCTCCTCCAAGGCAACCTCAAATGCCTGCTCAACCGAACCCGAACCCCAACAATAGACAGGCTCAGCAGGTATATACTGGGGAGACCTCATGCCCTACCTATGCTGTGGAGATCCAGGAGATCAATCTTAGATCTGGAAAGACTCTTCCAGATCGCCAACCTCCTCCCCCAGAGGATGAGGAAGACCATCAGGAGAGTGAACCAAAGCCTATTCCACCCTTTCCTGAGAGACTAACAGCCACCACACAACCCAACCCAGAGGAGGATGAGCTTCTGGGAGAGCTCAAGCAGTTGTGTGTGAAGATACCCCTTCTCCAAGCTATCAAGGATGTGCCAATATATAACAAGCTGGTTAAGGAGAAGTGTTTCAAACACCCAGGCAGACAGAAGAAAGATGCCTCAACTATCAATGTCATAGGACAACTATCTGACCTTATGCTAGGACAAGTCATCTGCCCAAAGTACCTAGATCCTGGAAGTCCTGTAGTAGATGTTCATATCAATGGCACCATTATCCCCCACACCTTGATTGATCTGGGGGCGGCCATCAATGTGATGACCAGGGATACCAAGCTTAAACTCAATCTTCAGGGTTCCTTGAGGAAGACCTCGACAGTACTGCAATTAGCAGACCGCTCCACCGTGACTCCCGAAGGGATTGTGGAGGATGTCATTGTCTCCATCGATTCTTGGGAATACCCTGCAGACTTCCTGGTTCTGCAACCAAAGGCCAAGCTTACTGGATATCCTCTCATCTTGGGAAGGCCTTGGTTAGCTACTGCAGATGCTTACATAAGTTGTCGGGCAGGAAACATGACCATCAAAAATGGTCCCATGTCCAAGCAGCTAGTCCTGTACCCTCCTGCCCAACCTTCTTTAGAGCATGATTTACCGCTCTGGTTGGAGGAAGGAGAAGAAGACGAGGTGTATTCAGCACCTCTGTGTACCCTAGATACCACTAAAAGAAACCCCCCAACCGAGGATGACTTGATTGAGACTCTGATCCAAAACCCACCTACCAGTGCACTACCTTTAGAAAAATTGGTGGAGGATGCCCAAGCTAGCACCTTAGTGGATCTTTGTACAACCAACCCTGTCACTCCCAGAGTTAAGAATGTGGAGTTCGGCCCTGAGAAAGCATTGAAAATCAGCTCCTCCCTATCTCCTTCCCAGGAAAAGGAGCTGTGTAGTCTGTTGGCCAACCACCTAGATGCTTTTGCTTGGAGTTATAAAGAGATGAAAGGAGTCCATCCCTCGGTCTGTACCCATCATATATACATCAAAGAGGATTGTAAACCAGTTAGGCAACCTCAGAGGAGAATTAATCCAGCACTTAAAGACATTGTCAAGGAAGAATTGCAGAAACTGTTGGATGTCGGATTCATCTACCCCATCTTAGATAGTGAATGGGTGTCCCCTCTAGTGTTGGTTCCCAAAAAGAATGGGAAGTGGAGAATCTGTGTGGATTACCGTGAGCTGAACAAAGCTACCAAGAAAGACCATTTCCCTCTACCTTTCATAGATCAAGTGTTGGATGGACTAGCAGGGAAGAAGTTCTTCTCTTTCCTGGATGGGTTTAGCGGGTACAATCAAATCCAAATCAGCCCGGAAGACCAAGATAAGACCACCTTCACTTGTCCTTGGGGTACCTTTGCCTACCGAGTCCTTCCCTTTGGACTATGCAATGCTCCTGCTACCTTTCAGAGAGCTGTCTTGAGCATCTTCTCAGAGTTGGTCCATGATGCAGTAGAAATCTATATGGATGACTTTACTCCTTACGGGGCTAACTTCCAGGAAGCATTGTCCAACTTGGGAAAAGTCCTCACCAAGTGCATCGAGATGAACTTGTCCCTTAGCCCTGAAAAATGTGAATTCCTAATGACTGAAGGGACCGTGCTAGGCCATACCATCTCTCGCCAAGGGTTACAGGTGGATCCCAACAAAATTGCTCTAATCAAGAAGGTTCCACCTCCCCAAAAGGTCAGGGATGTTAGGAGTTTCTTGGGATTAGCGGGATACTACAGGAGATTCATTAAGGACTTCAGCAAGTTAGCCTCACCATTGTTTGGCCTGTTGGCAAAAGATGTGGAGTTTAGGTGGACTGACGATTGTCAGAAGAGTTTGAATGAGTTAAAGGACAAGTTGGTGTCAGCACCAATCCTGAGAGGTCCAAACTAGGCCCTACCTTTCCACATCCACACTGATGCCTCGAACAAAGCCATAGGTGCAGCTTTAGGACAAGTTGAGCAGAAACTTCCATATGCCATTTACTTTGTTAGCAAAAACTTGTCCAAAGCTGAGCTGAATTACACTGTAACCGAGAAAGAGTTCTTAGCTGTGGCCCATGCATTAAACAAGTTCCGACATTATATTACTGGTTACCAGACCTTTGTACATACTGACCATGCTGCTATTAGATATTTGATGAATAAACCAGATGTGAATGCTCGTATTATTAGATGGTTACTTTTATTGTAGCAGTTTGATTTAACCATTGTTGATAAACCAGGTAGAGAAAATGTTGTTGCTGACTTTTTATCTAGATTGGATTTGTCTGCAGATGAAGATGGGACGGTGGATGACCATATGCTTGATGAGCATCTGTTTGCTATCTCAGTACTCTCTCCATGGTTTGCTGATATAGCAAACTACCTTGTTTCATCTCAGTTCCCTCCGCACCTCTCTTCAAAATAGAAGAGCAGAATCATCAGAAAAAGTGCCTCATTTACTTGGATCGGGGGCAACCTGTTCAAGCTTGGCCCTGATCAGATCTTAAGGCGTTGTGTAAGGGAGGAGGAATTCTTTGATATCCTCCTCACTTGTCATGATGGGCCTTGTGGAGGGCATTTTGCAGCAAAGAGAACTGCCTTCAAGATCCTGCAGGCAGGCTACTATTGGCCCACACTTCATCAAGATGTCAGAAGATATGTCAGTCAGTGTGACCAATGTCAAAGAATGGGGAAACCGACCCAAAGGGATGAGATGCCTCTCCAACCTCAAGTGACTCTTGAGCCATTTGAGAAGTGGGGCATGGACTTTGTGGGTCCAATCAATCCCTCTTCGAGGCAAAGATCCTGCATCATTGTGTGTACTGACTACTTGACAAAGTGGGCAGAGACCAAAGCAATCAAGGCAGCAACAGAAGAGAAAGTGGCCGAGTTCCTAAGAGAGAACATCTTCTACAAGTTTGGCTACCCAAGAGAGCTGGTGACCGATCAAGGGAGCCAGTTCACATCCAACTTGGTTGAAGATCTCCTAGCTCATCACAAGATCAAGAATAGGACTTCCACTCCCTATCATCCTCAAGCAAATGGGCAGGTGGAAGTCACCAACAGAGCATTAGAAAGGATCTTGACCAAAGTGGTGAGCAGCAGCAGAAAAGATTGGGCAGATCGCCTGGTTGAGGCCACATGGGCCTACAACACCACTTGGAAGACCACCACCGGCTTCACACCTTATGAGCTGGTCTATGGGAAGAAAGCTTTGCTGTCCATTGAGTTTGAGTATAACACTTTGAGGATGGCAGCTCAGCTGGACCTAGATCTCAGCCATGCACAGCAAGAAAGGTTATTGCAGCTGAATGGACTGGATGAGCACCGTATGCAGGCCCTCCTTCACTCAGAAGTGGTTCAACTTCAGAGGAAGGTGTGGCATGACCAACATCTCCATGACAAGCAATTTCAGCCGGGAGATTGGGCTTTGTTGTATGATTCCAGATACAAAGATTTCAAGGGGAAGTTGAGAACCAGATGGCTGGGACCATATTCAGTGGAAAAGTGTCATGACAATGGATCTGTCCTCATTCGAACCATTGATGAGGAAGCCATTCCCATGCTTGTCAATGGGCATCGATTGAAGATCTACAGGAAGCCTCCCTCAAGACAAGAGTTCATCAAAACAATGGAGAAGGCAGTATTGGTCATAGAGAAGGGTCCTGCCCCTGCTTTGGGCACACCCTGAAGAATCTAAAAAAAATAAAAATAAATAAATAAATAAATAATAAAGATCCTTGGGTGAAAACCTCTCTGAGGCGCCCAAGGCAGGTGGTAGGGGTGAAAACCTCATTGAGGCGCCCCTGCTATCTTTCAAAAAAAAAAAAAAAAAAAGAGATAAAGATCCTTGAGTGAAAACCTCTCTGAGGCGCTTAAGGCAGGTGGTAGGGGTGAAAACCTCATTGAGGCGCCCCTGCTATCTTTCAAAAAAAAAGAAAAAATACAAGATCAATAAGTCATTATGTGAAATTTGCATGCAGATTGCAGGTGTTCTATGGAGGAGAGGAAGCCTCTCAACTCAAGGCCAAAAGTCCTTATCATGCAGCCGGGACACCTCATCAGCACCTCCTCCATGAATGCTTATGTTCTTCAAGGTATATGCACTTTCATTATAAATTGAGTCTTCTACAGGAAGACACAGAGTTTCTACAGGAAGGTGCGATTTTCTACAGGAAGGTGCGAGTTTCTACAGGAAGGTGCAAATTTCTACAGGAAGAGCTGCCTGTCTACAGGAAGCTCTGTATTTCTACAGGAAACTTCCTGTAGAAGCTCAAAATGGCCCAGAATGCGTTTCATGAGCAGATCTGATGACTACGGGTTGGTGTGGACGCATGCAAGCCTCTTTTGGGCCCATGCACGACGTTGTTACCTTACTCCACCACTCGTGTCGACATGCGGCCAAGTCCCTGCACCCACAAAGAAAATCGATGAGTTCTCGCGAGCAAGCCATTTCCAAAGGTAACAAATGATGAGATCTCATACCATATGCATCAAGAGCGCTGGGATCGTGATCGAGAAGCCAGAACCGCCAGCGTGCAGCATGCACCCAAGGAGGCGAGACTGTTACAAGGCATCCCGCGGGAATCCTGTAACAGTCAAACCTGCATGAGTGGATCCCATTCACAGCACCGCCATCCGAGATGAAACGCGGGCGCATGAAAGCAAAACCATCCACTCCAGCGTCAGCAACCTGTAACCATGAGCCTCCGGGTCTGTGTAAGCCGCGTGTAGCAGGTAGATCCGTCGTCCAAAAACTGAAAATCGTGTGCAGACGCGCGCAGGTAAGTGTCTCAACCTTCTCTCCATCAAATCGCATGAATATTACTTTGATTTGTTTGCATGGCGTAAGAGTGAATGGTTGAGCAGCCATATGGCCAGTTGACTGGCCACGTCGGCTAGTTATGGTATAGTCGGATGATCGGGTGGCAGCCACGACGAAAAAATCAGCAGCACGCACGTGAGAATCCGTGGGAATGAGTTCAGCAGAAAAAGGCGGCGGCAGATCTGTGGGAATGAATGCAGCAGCAAGTGAATACGCCAGTGAGTGGTTGATGACGTCGCTCAACGGTTCGGCGGGGGATGAGCTGTCCCCCGCACCACGGATCGCGCCGATTCAAAATCTAATCGGCTAGATTTTGACATGCATTCAATCAACCACCACTTCGAACTTGAGTGGCTCTTCTGATTTCCTCGGCACGTTGATACGCCAAGCTTTCGGCTACCAGAACACCGGTGAAGCGCACCTCAACCGCAGTCCAATTGCAGTCCTCCCCGAAGTTTGCATACTGCTCCTACAGGAACAGTTTCTACAGGAACGCAGTCTTCTACAGGAACGCGGGTGTTCACGTAAAAAAAGGTGGCCGAGTAACGAGGTAACCCTGGAATCCTCATGCAATTGCTCATTTAAGGTGGTAGGATTGTCAGTTACTGTCTGGGTAAATGAGAAAGTAGAGAAATTGCTGTCTGTGTGCCCATACTGCAATTCTACAGGATTGTTGCGTGGTTAGACTGTGTTATAAAATTTTTGTGGGTTATACGCATTGTTCTGCACTCTGTCACCGAAACTAAACTCTCTTCCACCATCACCACCTCCGGTTAAGAAAATTGTGCCATCATGCCGGGTGGATTTATCAGGCGAGAACCCACAGATTCCACCAAATTAAGGAGAAATCCCGCAGTGGTAGAGCTCTTCACTAGAGCACAATGGATGCCTTTTTGTGATAAGCTGCAGGGCTATGATGATGAAGTAGCCGAGGAATTCTTGCAGGCATTGAAGCCTAAATCCCAGACACTGGCCACAGTAAGCTTCAGAGGTCTCAGCCTCCAACTCACCCCAGAGCATATAAGTCGAATCACAGAACTGCCCATGGGTCTGCCGTGGGATAAAGAAGAGTGGAAGCAGAGCCAGCAAGCAAAGAAAGAATTCTTTCCACCTGAGGAAGAATTCTCGGAGGATAAAAACGGGGTAAGAAGAACGAGTTTATCACCACCTTGGAATGAAGTCAGTTTGCAAATCATGAAATATATTACTTGTGAAGGACGGTTCAGCATCGTGTATGCATACCACTTTCGGTTACTCACTGAGTTGAGGCACCGAATTGACCTTCCTGTAGAACAAAAGCTGAGCATCCCTTATTATCTCCTGCGGTCCTTAATGGAGTGTGCTACAAAGCTACAAGAGGGCATACCTGATCAGATAGCCCACCATGGGTTAATAAAATTGCTTGTGGAGGATGCACTGCACTCGTATAAAGTTCCCCTCTCCTGGGAGTCATTTAGGACTCTAACACGAGATGGGGACATTAAAATGTTGATCGAAGATAGTGGCTCCTCCAGCGGTGAAGAACGAGAAGCAGAGGCCGAGGAAAAGAAGGAAACTAGCCCAAGTACCCCGACTACCATGCAGGAGAAGCAACACGAAGAAAAAGATGCTGAAGAAAAAGCTGACTCCCCCATCCTGTCAGCGAGGGAAATAAGGTCAAAGAGCAGAAGGGACAAAGTTGGGGCAGGCCACGTCAGCCCAATTACCCCTCCAGCACTCACAAGCAAACAAAAAGATAAAACCCCTGCAGCAAAGCGAGCGAAAGTGAAGACACCCGTCACTACAGGAAAGGAGAAGCAGGCTTCTACAGGAAGCCTGAAAACAGCTTCTACAGGAAGTACAAAAGCACAGAAACAGGCTTCTACAGGAAGCCATGCAAAATCAAAATCAAAGGAGCAGAGGGTGGATGTTCTGGCCAGGGAGGCAGCGGCTGTATTAGCTGGCCTCAGTACGCCACCTAAGCCAAAAGGGAAGAGGAAGAGGGACCCTCCTCTCTACTTCAAAGCCCGGAGAAGTGTTCGGATAAAAACAGGGAAACCACAGACGCAGTCCAGCAGCCCAATTGTCATCGAAGACACCCCTGCTTCTCCCAAAGAGAAATCACCCTCAAAGATTACAGTTACCTATGAAAAGGGAAGTCCAAAGAAGAGCACATGGCAAGAAAGGGTAGATCTGTTGGATGAAAAAACCCGGCTACAGGAAGCCGAAAATGTCCTACAGGATACCTTGGCTCGGCTACAGGAAACCGAACAAAGAGAAGGGGAAGGACCCTCGTCACCAAAGAAGGGTGAGATAGCACCTCCTGGAGAGGAAGAAAGAGAACATATCCCTGAACCTAGCCCTTCACCGAATCTGAACTCCTACTATACCTTCTTGGAGGCGGGAAAGATCATACCGCAAAAATTTACTGTACCTCTATTTTTTGAACTAGAGAAAGAAAGAGTCCGTTCCCACACATGGATGCAGATCGCTAAATCAAAGGGTGTGGCAGACATAGGCCCTTTACAAGATCAACTCAAGGAGGTCAGGAGTGAATTCACCATGGCAAAACATGTGGCTAGCTGCCAACATGCACTTCTACAGGAAGAGAACCAGAAGTTGAAATTGCAGCTACAGGAGCTAAGGGCAGGGGTAGGAACCTCCTCCAAGGACACCACAAATGAGCAGCAAGGGAAACAAGAGCTGACCACCCATATTGAGGGGCCAATTACACTTCTACAGGAAACAAGACAGCAGGGCCAAATTGAAACACAAGCTCTGAAAGAGCAGCTGAAACAAAAGGAAACACAATTGGCCTGCATGGCCAGTTGGGCCATGGAAGCCCTGCAGTGCAGACATCATGCAAAGTCTTATGGGTTGTACTTAAAGG
This sequence comes from Pinus tabuliformis, assembly GCA_031772625.1. NCBI lineage: Eukaryota > Viridiplantae > Streptophyta > Pinopsida > Pinales > Pinaceae > Pinus > Pinus tabuliformis. Next base: position 875,131,428 of record CM062804.1, read on the forward strand.
ATCAGTGGCTACAGTTCCAGATAAACACATTAGCACAAAGAGGTATTGCACAAATCCATAGCCCACAGCAATTTGCCGAATTATGCAATATTAGCTCAGCATAAGACAAAGCCAAGCTAGCAGAATTCTACATCCACAATCTGGTTTTGCCTAATGAAGTCTCTTGGGATCCCAATATCACCTTGGGTGATATGCAGTTGATGGCCTTAGCTTCATGGTTAAATCATGAGGATCAGAGAGCAACCGAAGAAAATTCGGTTATGAGCCGAGAAGTGAGAGAGCCACTGTACATTCGAGCAGAACCAGAGAATCCGGTTGCCCTCATCTCAGCCCGCCAACAATTGTCTAATGATCCCACAGCTTCCTTGAGATTTATGGACCAGCAGGCCCAAGCAATAGCCCACTTTGAAGATATGGACAGATTATTGGGAGAAACTGTTGCCCACGCATGTGCACGCAGGTGGCATACCTTGGCACATAGTTTGAAGATCCGGGAGTACCATACCCCGACCCGGATGAGGGAAGCATTGGCAAGAGTGGACCTTTACAAGAAATCCATGCAAAGACTTCAGGCCAGCTGGATTGGCCTTAAACTCAGCCCCCCATTGCTACTAGGATTGGCTGAAGGAAGTACAGAGAAAGATGACAATGCACAATGGGAAAAGGTGGACCAAACAGCCGGGTTTCATATCAACAAAGAAGACATCACCACAGAAGCTTGGGATGTAAGGGGAGAAGTGCAAGCCATGAAGGACGAGGATCTTGATTGAGTTGCTCAAGGATGAGCAAATGGTTCAGCTGGGGGGTGATGATGAGCCCAATTTTGGTACAATTTGGGCTCATTTTGGCCTATTACACTTGCTCAAACCATTCATTTTTATTGCTTATGCATGCATTTCTTAGTTTGTTCATGTTGTTTGTAGGAAGAAGGGTAGGCACTCTATCTACGTGACTAATACATTATGATTCCAGGTTTTGGCATTAAAAGGGAGCAAAAGACAACGAAAAAGGAGACAAGGAGACAACGGGGTGGCACTGCTGGTTTTTAGGAGTGGATGTCCACGGTCTTGTGGACATTCCTCGTGATTCCCACCAAGAACTCCGAGCTCCAATCCATCTCCCCTCCGAGCTTAGAAGCAGCCAGCTGTTCTACAGGAACGACAGTTACAACTGTTCTACAGGAACAGCACTTATGACTGTCCTACAGGATCAACAGTTAAACTCTAGTTGGACAGCCGAGCTCCTAAAATCAAGGACACTTGTTAGATCACTGTTTTGCATAAGTATAGAGGCCGTAGCCTTTGATAGGTTGTTGAAACTTTCGCATTACTATTGTAATTTTGGAGCACAGCTCAGTTTTTGTTCCTTTTTGTAAGCCAATTTGGCATGACATCAGATTATGAATAAAGAAGGCAGATTTTGATCTAGCTCTGAGTTTTCTTAAGGAGACTATAGCTCTCAGGTTAGGGCCCAACCTGAGAGCCATAGATCCCCTCTGCTGTAGTGTTGTTTGCATTTCGTTTCAACATTCTGAGTTTTCATTTTCACATGCAATTTGAATTACAGGTTGTTGAATTAGTCTTTTTCATGAGCATAGATAGGACTGGTTTATGGTTGAATTGCTTTCGGTTGTTTAGTTAGATTAGCAGGTTGATAATACATTGGAGCTCCAGCAAAAAAAGGTTGAGGAAGTCTCCACTGCCATCTCCGTTTGGAGATTGGAGTGCAGCCTATACCAGCCACAAAAATACGCATTTCTTTATTTCATGATTGCTGCAAACACAGTCACGTTATGTTAGATGCTTCCACATGATTCACACCTGCACCACACTCCTTCATCACAGCTTCATGCACATTCTCCTTCGCGTTTTGGATTGCTGTTCATTGAATTTACAAGCACAGGTAGTTTAGGTTAATGCATTTTTGGTTTGGTGACAATCATAAGCATTTGTTTCACTTACACTGCTCTCTCTCGTTCCATTACCTTCTCCTCCATCTTGATCACGCATGAAAACACATCTTTGACCCCTGCTCCGCTATGTTATCTCCCAAAGTCTTTCACTCCTCACGTACTTCCATTCTCTAGCCCTTTCGTTGACCTAGCCCTCTATCTTCCAACCTACTACCTACATTCACTCCCTATCCCCATTCCTCCACTTCTACAGCCATCACCAGCCTCATTCCTACCTTACACATCTCCCCCTACCATTTCATCACTCCTCCATCACGCCAAACACTCACGGTAGGTCATCCTGTAGCCGTTTGTAGACATCCTGTAGAAACCAGAGTATCCTGTAGGATCCCTTGCAGACATCCTGTAGGAGGCCACTCACTCGGTTGCTGAGCATCTGAATGCGAGGAACCTCTGTGGATGGATGCTAAGGATCCCTAGGGACCTCTCCTAGCCTCCCCAACCTGTCCCACGCTTTCCTTCCTTCTCCATCCCATCTGCACAACCAAACCCTAGTTAGCACAAAATCACAATCATTCCATTCACTTAAGGGAAAAATACAAAAACATGTCTTTTATGATGCAAGTAGCTTAGATCCATGCATTTCCACTTATTAGAGGTAACAGCAGCATTGGTAGAGGTTTCATTCACATTCTTTGCATTATAGAGGTTAGACTAGTTAAATTAGGGTTTCCTAGGTTTACATGCTTTGATTTGCTTTCAGTCCATTTTGTCAAGTAGAGTAGTTTTCCTTTGAGAATAGCTTTCGTCCATCAATTAGCAAGCTTCTTCTGAGAACCTATAGAAGTTGGCTTGAGCCCTAGCGGACTTGTGCCAGCTGACCAAGTGACAGCTGCGACAAGAGCTAGTACTTGTGCATATAGCACCGTCGCTTCCAAGTTTGTACGAACTACCAGGTTGATAAAATGAGAGATAGGAAGCCCCAGGAGTTGTAGCATTATTGCTACAATACTGGAGCTCACCACACTGGATTAGTGTAATCATGGGTATAGTGTCATAACCCTCCGCAATTGTAGAAAATCAAGTTCTCCTCCCCCTCGGCCTTAGCCTCATCCAAGCCATCCCTGCATTCTGGTCAAGGGGCCACATTTCAGCCTGAACCCTGTAGGCGAGCATTCTATTCATCATCAATTCATAGCTTCTACAAGTACGCTCATCATGTCTCACTGACCTACAAAAGTTGCAGAATGACTATTGAGGAGTTTGCGTATACTTCTGTAACAAGTGGCAGTTATCCGTGGCATGTTTTATTGCTATTTGACAGATACCTCACCACAAAGCAGGCAATGTGCTAGGTCTTGCTTGAGCTTTCAGCCTTAAAGGCATCAGTCCTCATCCTACAAGGTAATTTGTAAAGATCGGGGAGTGGTCTTTGTCATGACACTGACTCTTGCATTTTATGCACCATACTTCTTTGTGTACCTTTGGACGAATAGTTCTATCCTGTTTCGGACTTTGCATCCCAAGGCATAGATTCTTCAGCTATGTGTGGATCTGTTGAACTCCTAGGTTAGGATCTTATATCGTGCTGTCATGTAGTCTGATGGAAATATAAAAGGCCTCTACCTGAGTTGTTATCTTCTACTGTGATAGCACACTCCTTAAATGTGGTAGCAGCGAAGCTACAAACCACTCATGATGTTGTCCATTCGTCAAATTCATGTTGGCTTTATGGATCGTACATTTTAGCCTCTGATATAGTTCCCAAGCTATCTCAACTAGTAGCATCGTGATCTCTTTGAATCCCACAATCAACTATGCTTTAGATTTAGGCCTGCTAAATTCTTAATTTAGTGCTGTTTGGATATCCACGACTCTCGCATTCAGGTTATTGTTGGAGTACTTAATATACCAAGTCAGGGCATGATCCTGTAGAGTGCTAACCATTGTTGCTTTCTTTATATGGTCATCTATAACACATTGCCCTTCCCATACAACCCTTACAATGAACCAGAATTGGTCCGGATCCTCATTTCCCAAACCGTTGAACATAGGCAACTTCACTATGTTTGCCATACTAAATTGCGGTGTTGGTGGAGTTAGTATGGGTGAAGTTGGAGGTGATGGTGGTGAAGTTGGAGGTGGTGTGGGTAGAGGTGGTATTCATGTAAATCCCTATCTTATCAACTGAATAGCACTTTTCGGAGAGACCCTCGCGATCCCTTCTTCATCTCCTTGCAGAGGTTAAATCAAGGGGCTATGCTTTGGACCTTTATTTCCTTTATTTCTGTAAATTATTCTGCTTCACGTAGACCCAAACATCAATGTATCTGCATAACCCATTTTTCACACAACAACATTTTAATCCAAGTATTCAAATATTTTACGTACTTACCTCCTAGTCCTTTGAGAAAGCATCATTTTGCCTCGCTATAGCTGACTAAGGTGTCGACCACGAACTCAGTAACAAATATTCTTATAATGCAATCGAGCCAATGATCAAGCCAAGGATCTCCGTATATAGGTAGTTGTCTAGCCACTATTCTTTTGATAGTTGTGGGTTTCTGTTCTTCTGCACCACGAACTTGTGAATTCTTCTGTCCAACTAGCCTTCAATTTCTTTCTTAGTGGGATTCCAGTGATACGACATCACACATCTCTCATGCAGATTCCGGTCCCAGAAACGGAACCATTTGTTAGCTTATGGGGGCTTGGCCTAGGTTCAGCGTTAGTGAGCCAAACAAATCCTTACACTACTGGCCCTTTCAGCATTAGCCCACAGAGCACAGACTGAAGTCTCACCTGAAGAAGTATGGAGGGATGCTAGAACCAAGTTTCCGCACCCTTGAGATGGATGTGATGTCGGTTTATTCCAACTCTACCTGCCTTCGCATAGGTTTCTTATCCATCTTTTCAACCCTTCAGTACCTTCGTGAAATGTTACAATCGACTTCTGCGCATCCCTAACCAGAGGCTGATACACGCTTTCACACTGCTAAGGCAACGAACTATGATAATTCCCCAAACTACGCTAAGTATGTTACTTATCTTCTTAACAAATTTTGGTTAGCTTCGCGTAAATAGATGTTCTTACTTGCGTTCACTTAATCAACACAATTATACACATTAGAGCATCATATAAGCATTCAAAGTGAAATTCCTACTCGAAATATATGTCTCAATTCTTCATCATTGATTTTATTGATTTATCTGATCTGATTGTCCTTAAATACTTATAGCTTCACTCTATTTATACAATCCCATGGTCCAGGGACCATGGGTAGACCTTTTACAACTGACATTATATTATCAAAATAAGGGTAGACAACCCTATGACTCTTTAATAACTATGTGCTCCATGACCACAAAATGCGGAGTCTTTACATTAGGATTACAAAAGTTGGACCAAAATATGGGTTTTAAGCCCCAAAACTGCCCTTGGGGGATCCCATGCGTAAAATTTGTGGCACTTGGTCTCATAATTTTGATATATCACATGGCATTTCTTCCTCTTCTTTGTGGGTCATTGTAGAGCTTTCTGGTTGCTTACTAGGTGTGTCCATTTTTTTGTTTCGAGGAATTTTGGAATTAAAAAACAATATCTATGTTACACTAATCCCTTTTAATCACTTTAAAATCATTTTTCAAACAATTGTTATGTAATATATAAAAAAACACACCCTTTTCTTTCTGTTTTAGAATCTCGATATTGAAGCTATTGTATCTCTATAATTTCAGCTCTATAATGTCTAAAATTTTCTCCTGTGGTAGCACTACAAGTTTAAAAAATACCACAATTCATACCAATATTGGATTGTTCAAGAAAGCATTATGCTCAATGTCCCATGATGGATTGGCTCAGTAGAGTGAACTTGTATGGAATGACATGTGACATTGTTTTAACCTTTCGCCTTGAAAATTATACATGAAAAGCTACAGTCTATGAACTTTCAGCTAAATCTTTTAAAATTCAAATCCAATGCTCAGAGAGAAAGTTATGAGAATTTTACCTAGGTCACTTGTTTGAGATTGAATTCTAGAGTCTGCACAAACCCTAAATTATTGGGACCATATCTCAGAAAATGTAAGGAATCAAGATTTTGAATTTCTATACGAAGTTCACCATGATTTTGAGTCAATTTGGTCAAAATTTTAGCTTCTAGAGCATTGAAGAAAACAAGTTATAGAGAAAATTTCAAGATTTCCTATTTGAATCATTGAAACCCTAGAATCCAAAGCTTTGATTCCAAATGTTAAGCAACCAACTCATAAAACAGAAGAAAATATAGATCAACAGATTAAAAATTATCCTCTTTAAGGGGGAAACATTCTTTACATTACATAAATAAAAAATTCTTGGATGATCCAAATGATAATACTTTCTTGGTATATATAGGAGTCTAAGGGACCACAATATAATCAAAGCCTACATAACAATAATAATGTAAGGTAAAAACAATAACAATAGCGAGCTTCTATGGGGCACAAAAAATAACAATATGGGGGATAAATGGGCACAAAACAATGGGGGATATACTGACAATAACAATAAGGGGGGTACACTATTATTATAAGGACCTAACATTGTGGTCATATTTCATTCAACTCAAGCTTCTATTAATTAATTATTCCTAAAGGTAGCCTACTATGATTCCACTTGTTGAACCAAAGGTCACACTAAGAAGAGGGAAGGGGGTGAATCAATGTGATATCAATTTTACAATTTCGTAAATTTTCGTAATAAAAAATATTATTCCAGTGAACCATAACCATATGTAGTATATCAACAAATAGAGGGATTCATCATAAATATACCCTCACATAAAATACACATCGATAAGCCATCACATCACAAAGACACACAAGCTTTTACAAGGAAACTCATACGAGAGAAAACCACAAATTCTTCTTCTTCTTCTTATGCTTCAATTCATTACATAAATTTGTAGGCTTCAACCTATTGGAGGCATTGACCCCCAAAGTACACTAGTACAAAGTGGCTAATTAGTTACTAAAAAAAGGACTAAAATTTGCATGTAAATGACCATTTTTTAGTCAGTGACTAATAGTAGCTAATTTACAGTATCTTATTACGTGACCAATTTTTAGTCATTTTTAGCTTAGTCATTAATTGGTAGTTTCAATTTTATCGTTTAATAGTATATTTATTCATAAATTTGCTTATTAATTTATTCATTGATTTACTCATTAATTGCTGCAGTTAATGACCAAATATACAACAAAATATATTACTACATGATCACCTGAGAAAATCAAGTAATGACCAAAGAAATATGACCAAAATGTTGGTCGTGTTATAAGTTACTGTAAATTAGCTACTAATAGTCATATATATGCAAATTTTAGTCATCGTTTGAAGCCAATTAATGGCCAAAGAAATATGACTAAATTTCAGTTGTGTTATAAGATACTTTAAATTAACTACTAATAGTCATATATATGCAAAATTTAGTCATCCTTTGTAATTACAAATTTATCCTTTGCAGTAGCACTTTATCTTTTTCTCGTAGTTTCATATTCATTATATAAGCGACTGATCTAGTAGTTTATATTCATTTCATTTATTTTCATTAATAATCATTGTAAACAACTAATTTAGTCATGTATTCATTTTATTTGTGTTCATAATTAATCAATATAAACTACTAATTTGGTAGTTTTAGAGTGATTTTACATATTCATTATTAATCAACATAAATTAATTAGTAGGATTTTCTGACCAAATAAAAAATGGCATATAATGTGCATGTTCATCTAGTATGAAAACATAAAGTTACATATGTTATTCATAATACTAAATAATATCAAGTGCAACTATAAATAATTTAAACCTCAAATTATATTATATAAAATTTCAATTATTACAATATGAGTTTCCAACTTAATATTAGTTGGACTACAATTTACACATGAAATATTGTTTCATCACTTCAAAACATTATCACTATGTTGCCAAGGCATTGTAAGTGAATTCACCAACTCTGAAGACTTGCCCATAAATGTCTATGTGTGTCTCTTATATGGGATATTGGCTCTAAGAGTATCACTAGACTCATTTTCTTCTATCTCCCTTTTTGCATTTGTCACTCCAATGTTATTGTTCTCATGTTTCTTCAATTCTTTCTTCTTGCCATCAATACTGATTAGTTCCTCTCCTGAAAACAAAATAAGATATAATGTAGAGTATAAGACATGAAACACGATGAATAATAGAATATAAAATAAAGTAGACTATAAAATATTTATACAACATATACCTCAACATCAATAATGTCAATGTCATTTTTCCTCATAAAGGTAAGAAACTAGAACAAGTTTTCTTCACATGGGTAATAGTGGCCACTATGTGGCCAGATGACCTGTATAAACAAAGAAAATAAAACGTCACCATAGAAAAGAACACCTGAATAACTTAGCATTTAACCTTGAGAGAATTCGTCAGCACAATCATGCCAACTTACACACTATAAATCTCTCGATGTGGATAATTTGTGAAAACAAATAATTTGAGGTGTGATGTCTTATCCTTGTTGTTTTATTTGCCAAAACATTTCATTCTCTAATGCATGAAATTGGTCAAGTATATAGACCACTTGCACTCAAATAAAAGTATGAAAGTAAACTTTTCTAATAGTCATTAACATTTTTTAACACAAAACAATGAAAAGGATTTCAATTAATATCATGTAATACTAATTTCATCTTCAAGCTTGGGATGTTCTTTAAATGGACATGATACCAAGTATTTTCAATTTCATAGTTAAAAGAAAAAACAAAATAAAAGGAAACATTCAAAATACAATCAAATAAAAAAGGGAGGATATCATGGAATGGACATTGCAATTATAAAAAATATGTTTACTTGTCCACTAGTGTCTTTTCTAGCATTCTTAAAACATTAGCCTACCCAAAATAACCATGAGGTGAAAAATCACAACATTAAAAACCATAGTAATCCCTACTTGAAAAATTTTCGAAGTCGATGGCTCAAGTGCCTCAACTCCTCTTGTATTGTGTTATGAAACCAGCTCAAGAAAAGATAGAAAAGATAGATCAACGCCTTAGAATTCAGCCTCTTCGAGGGGGAAACCTCCTTTACATTACATAAATGAACAATTCCTGGATGATTCAAATGACAAAAACTCCTTTCTATATATAGGTGTCTAAGGAGTCACAATATAATCCAGCCGACCTAACAATAATAATATAAAGCCACAAAAATAACAATAGAGGGATTCTATGGGGCACAGTAATAACAATATGGGGGCAATAGGGGCACACCAATATTAATAATGGGTATAACTATAATAGTAATGGGGTAATCACCAGTATTATAGGGACCCAACATGCCCCACTCCTTCAAAAAAGTGTTGTCCTCAACGCTTAAGTAGTTCTGGATACTTCTGCATAAAATTCTCATCCTCCCATGTGGAATCTTCAGCGGATAAGTTCTTCCACTTGATAAGATACTCTGAAATTGATCGATTTCGTAGCTGTCGAGTTCTTGTTTCTTTGACTGCCTCCGGTTCCAATATAATTTTTCCTTCCTCGTCAAGTTCTGGCAATATTGTTTGAACTGGGAGCTTGTCGCCTATAACCTTCTTTAAACATGAAACATGGAAAACTGGGTGCAATCGAGAAGCTGCAAGAAGCTCCAATTTGTATGCCATAGTACCAATCTTTTGCAAAACCTTGTATAGACCATAATACTTTGGTGATAATTTATTATCCTTCTTAGCTTGCTTGAGGGACATTTGCTTATATGGTTGTAGCCATAGGAATACCCAATCACCTACATCAAAACTTCTTTCGCTGCGATGTTGATCTGCCTGTTGTTTCATTCTATTCTGTGCCAACACGAGATTATCCTTTAAGAGTTGGAGGACTTGTTGTTGATGTTCAATGTGATGTTCCACTGCATGAACCTTAGAATTTTCTCTTAAATATGATGTGATGGATGGTGGTTGATACCCATAAAGTGCCATAAATGGGGTCATTTTTGTTGTTGTATGGAAGGAATTGTTATACCAGATACAAAAATAACGAAGATATCCTTCCAAACATTTGTTTACTATCTCAGTTTTCCCATCAGATTGAGGATGATAAGATGAGCTATGAGCTAACTGAGTACCAAGTCAAGAAAATAATTATGTCCAAAAATTTCCAGTGAAAATGGGATCTCTGTCACTTGCAATAATCTTTGAGTTTCCATGTAGCTTTTGAATTGTTTCCATAAATGCAGTAGAAACTGTACTAGCTTTAAATGGATGTGATAATGCACAAAAGTGTGCATACTTGGTAAGTCTATCAACTACCACAATGATGACACTCTTTCCCTCAGACTTGGGTAAACCTGTGATAAAATCCATTGAAACCTCCTCCCAACATTGGCTTGGAATGGATAAAGGTTGTAATAGACCTGGTGTCTTAATTGTTTCAACTTTATTTTGTTGGCAAATCAAACATTCCGCCACAAACTTTTGAATATCTGATTTAAGGCCATCCCAAAAAGATTCCTTCTTAACCCTGTGGTAAGTTTTTAAAATCCTGAGTGCCCTCCTAAGGGAGAAGTGTGCAATTCCATAAGAATCTTTTGTTTAATCTGGGAATTCTTACAGAGGTATAAGCGATCTTTGTACCATAACGAATCATTTTGCCAACTAAATGTATCAGATGTACTGGAATCTTGTTGTAACTTTCGAATAAGTGCCCACACTTCTTCATCATTCTTCCATTCCTCCCTTGCTTCGTTTATCCAATCTGGTTGGATAATAGAAATGGCACACAAAAATGCTTCCACATCCTCATCCTTTCTTGAGAGTGCATCTGCCACCACATTTTGCTTCCCTTTTTTGTAGATGATTTCAAAGTCATAACCCAACATCTTTGTGACCCACTTTTGTTGCTCTTCAGAGGATAATATTTGTTCTAAAAAGTATTTAAGGCTGTCATGATCCGTTTTTACCTTGAAGTGTCTTCCCATTAGGTAGGGTTGCCATTTCTTAAGTGCATGGAGTATTGCCAACATTTCCTTCTCATAAATAGCTTTGCTTAAAAACTTTCCCTTGATTGGTCGACTTTCAAAAGCAATGGGTCTTTCATCTTGCATTAGAACAGCACCAATTCCATTTCCTAAAGCATCACATTCCACAATAAAGGTTTTTGTGAAGTCCGGTGTAGCTAAGACTGGTGCTTGGCACATTGCCTCTTTAAGATGTTCAAAGGCCTTTGTTGCTTCCGGAGTCCATGAAAATGCATCTTTCTTCAATAATGTTGTTAGAGGTGCTGCTATTCTCCCATAATTCTTAACAAACTTGCAATAATACCCTGTCAACCCGAGAAATCCTCGCAGATGCTTTATGGATGTGGGGATTTTCCATTCCTTAATGGCTTTAATTTTGCTAGGGTCTATCTTAACTCCTTCATGAGATACAATATGACCCAGATATTCCACCTCCTGGACTCCAAAGAAACATTTGGATCTTTTTGCATATAATTGTTTCTCCTCCAATAGTTGTAGCACCCTGTCAACATGTTCAACATGATCCTTCCAAGACTTGCTGTAGATTAGTATATCATCAAAAAATACTAACACAAATTTTCTAAGGAATGGTTTGAAAATTGAATTCATCAAACCTTGAAATGTTGAAGGTGCATTGGTAAGGAAAAAAGGCATGACCAAAAATTCATAATGGCCCTCATGAGTTCTAAATGTTGTTTTCAGAATGTCTTCAGTCTTCATTCTGATTTGATGATATCCTGAACGAAGATCCAACTTGGTGAAGTAATTGATCCATGCAATTCATCCAGTAATTCATCAATGATAGGAATGGGGAACTTATCTTTAATAGTGAGCTTGTTGAGCTCCCTATAATCCAGACACATGTGCCATGATCCATCCTTCTTGTGCACCAATACTACTGGAGCAGAGAAAGAAATTTGACTTGGTTGAATTATACCAACCTCTAGCATTTCTGCAACCATACGTTCAATTTCACTCTTTTGGACATAGGGATATCTGTACGGTCTGATGTTTGGAGGAACACTTCCTGGAATCAGATGAATAGCATGATCATGATTACGCATAGGTGGGAGACCTTTGGTAGTCTCAAATACCTTGGAATGATTGTCCAAGACTTTTTTGGAGATCTGGAGAAATAGATGATTCCGACGTGGAAACATCTAGCAAACATAATTGTGTAATTACACCTCTTTACTCCTTTTTTAGAAGCTTTGTGATACCATTAGAGCTGATTATCTTTCCTGGTTTCCCTGCAATACCCCTTAATTCAACTTCCTTTCCTTCCGTAGAAAATTTGATGAAAAGTTCTTGAAAATTAAAAGCTATTGTACCCAAGGATTGTAGCCATTGGACTCCTAGTACAACATCAGCACCTCCCATTGGAATGGAAAGCATTGGGCTAGTCAATACATATTCTCCCATGGATAGCTTGATATTATGGCACTTTCCAGAGCAATTTATTGTTCCTCCATTTGCAATCATCACTTGACACTCTGGTGCTGGATATAGGAAGCAATTCAATTCTTTTGCTACCTTACAATGAGTAAAATTGTGGGTGCTTCCTGAATCAATCAACACTATTATCTATTTCTTCTTGATTTGTCCTTCTATCTTGATGGTTTGAGGAGTGGTAATTCCCGCCATGCATTACAAGATATGGTCGGATTTATTTGTTCTTCATCTAGGCTTTGTTCCTGGAGTATATCCTCTTCTTTTGACCTTTTTTGCTCCTTTTCTTCTTCCTCTTCACAATCTATGTAGAATAATTTCTTCTCAGCACACTTATGACCTTTAGTGTATTTGCTATCACAACTGTAACAAAGCCCTTTTGCTCTTTTTTCTTCCAATTGTTGTGGTGTCAACCTTATAGGTTGTGGAAGACTAGGGGCAACAACACTTCCGTCTTTATAGTTGTGAGTGGTATGCTTCCTGGTTTCCATAATTTTGCTTTCCATTTTTCTCGCTAACCTGAATGCCTTCTCTAATGAATCAGGTTCCCAAAGTCGAACATCATGTTGGATATTATCCTTTAAAGACCCTATGAACACATCAATCCTATCCTCCTCTGGAATATCTTTTACCCTTATGTTCAATTTTTGGAACTCCTCAATGTGCTCCATTATTGAACCCTTTTGTTTGAGACTTATCAATTGGCTAAAAAAAGTGTTGCTTTTTGTATCATCATAATGTGCTATCAATTCTTCCGTAAAAATTGCCCAAGTGATAAATTTTTTACAAGAGCAAAGCATCGATACCATACAAATTGATTTGGTTCCAAATATAAGGTTGTCATATGTACCTTTTGTGTGTTTTGCACATTATTGAGATCGAAGAATTGCTCCATCTGTAATATCCATGTGGCGGGATCCTTGCCATCAAACTTCCTCATATCGATTTTTGGAATATGGTGAGTCTTCGATCCGACATTAGAGTCTATGGAATCATGATTAACATTTCTTTTGTTCTCATCATGAGTTTCCTTTAGTACCCTTTCACCCTTAGTGACCATTTCTTGTAGCAACTTATTCATATTTATCTTCAATTCGTCCATGTCTATCTTCAGATCTATCTTCAAATCATCCATCTTAGCTTCTATGCCTTTCTTTAAACCATCCAACTTACCTTCTACATCATTCTTTAAACCATCCATCTTAGATTCTGTTCCTTTTTGTGCAAGTGACAATTGTTGCACTTGGTCTCATAATTTTGATATATCATGTTGCATTTCTTCCTCTTCTTCATGGGTCATGCTAGAGATTTCAGGTTGCCTATTAGTGTTTGCATTTTCTTTCCTCGGGGCATCAATTACCAATAATAATGCTTTACTATGCCCTTTGAATTCCTTCAAACTAATTTTTCAAACCAATCTTATGCAAAATTTTTAAAAAACTACACACATTTTTTCACTTTGTAGGAGCTTGATATTTCCTCTGTTGTATCTTTGTACTTTCTGATCATCTAGTTCTGAATTTGTGACCTGCAGTATCCCTTTTTGTCCTCTTTCCAATGCCACAAGTCTGACCCAAATTGGATTATGCAAGGAAGAGTTACGTGAAATCTCCCACAGTGACTTGATTATAGACTAGTTCAGTAGAGCGAACTTGTACGACGTGCCACGAGGTACTGTTTCGACCTTTGGATCTGAAAAATGCATACAAGAAACTACAGTCCATCCTCTTTGTTAAATTTGGACAACTAGGTCCAAACTCCATGTTCTGATGCTCAGATTAAGAGGCGAATATTTTTGTTGGATTCCTCTTTCTGAGAGGTGTAAAATCCATATAAAAATAGTCTTAATCCGATGAGCAAAACTTATATTGTGAATTTATTATTCTTAATAAATTATATGTGCAAGGTCAGCCAGTTTTGTAATGTAGGCTCACATGCCCAACAAATGTGTCACACACCCTCATTGATGGATATATATACAGGAAAAGTTGGAGAGAATTTGATCACAACTCAACTCACATCTTCCTCTCTCATCTTAGAGAGTACGCAACCTGGAGGACGAATTTCAGCCACACATGGGAAGGACGAAGAGGACAGACCGTACGGATTTTCTGCTGCTAGGGTTTCGCAGAAAGTTTGACCAGCGTTGACTTTGGTCAACGCTTGGTCCAATCAAGCTGAAAATTGGTGGAAAGTTTGATTTTTGAAGGCCGTACTATCTGGCACAAAAATCGAGGTCAAAGGGTTGACCGTTTTGCTGCTGTGTTGACTTTTAGCTTGCTGCCCCTGCGTTGACTTTTCAGGTCAGCGTTGACTTTTGTAGAATTGACTTGGGTTGACTCATCTACTAGTTGGAGGGATCTTGTGACACATCTGGGCTGGCTGACCAAAGGAGACTTTGCTGGTTGAAGCATCCTGTTGACCGCCGAAACAATCTCACACATTTTTCCTGTTTCTGATTTGTCTTCTGTAAGATCTGCTTATATGTTCTATCTGCATTTTGCTTAACTACTTGTATGATTGCTGTGAGAAAAGTGAAATTGCTCTTAGCATAGAACATCTTCAAAACTTAACATGGAATCAGAGCTGAGGTGAAGACAAACTCTATCTATAGCAATCATCATCGATGTCAATGGATGCCTTTGTCTCACTGTACATAAAGGATTATATACGCTATCAATGATATACACGTTGTAACGGAAAGATATACAGCGCAGCTGTAGAGGATATGTTTAGGCAGTAAAGGAAGCCACAGTCATAAGGACATGAGGCTGCAGTCATGAAGAGTCAAGTATCTGCAGGCTTAAGAGCTCTGGCCAAAGTGCGAAGAGGAGTATTTCTGTGTCTTTTGTTTATGATCTGATTGGCCGAGTAAGGAAGGAGGCTAGCCGAGCTTGTAAAGAGGAGTTCTGGGCATAAAGACAAGGGTTATTCTCTATGCACAGGCCGCTGAGTGATTTTGAGTTTTACAATGGGACAAAAGTCTGTTTTGAGAGGGCCGAGAGGCCCAACAAGGAGCAGGAAGAAGGTCGCAGTACCCTTGACCATCAACGCAGTAATTAAAGAAGTTTGAAGGCTGTATAGTAGGGCTGTCGTAGCAGCCACAGAAAGCCCTAACCAGGGCCGAAATTTCAGGGTCTGTGCATTGGTCGAAATGTATTTGTGGACAGAAATATGACGTCTATCACAGGTATGTGCTTGTCTTTTGTAATGATGAATTTGCCAGATATTATGATTCAGATTAGACAGTTTGCAATTCTGGTATAATGGGCTGTAAGAAGATGCTTGGTAAAGCTCCAAGTATAGTCCCTTGAGAGGGACAACAAGGGCTGTTACAAGGCAGATGCTTTGGAGTCTTAAAAATGGATATATGGAAGAGCTTAAGGGTAGTCAAGTGAGCTTATTATCAGACCCCATCTTCTGTAGTGAAACATGACAATATGACATAGTTTTCTGACAGTGATCTTCTGCACTTATTGTAGTATCACTTACTCTCATGACAGTTATGCCTAGCAGTGATATTTCAATTTTCACAAGTCCTCCATCTACAAGATGTACTCTATGTACCCAAATTGAAGAAGAACCTTGTGTCTGTATCTGCCATGGAAGACAAAGGATTCAATGTAACTTTCCCTGATGGAAAGGTACTCATGTGGAAGAAGAGCTTCAAGGAAGCTATCTCTATTGGTTTTAGAGTTGGTACACTCTACCAGGTTGGAGGGAGTCCGTTGGGAGCTATGACTTGTGATACTATCCGTCAAACCAAACTATGGCACCGAAGATTTGGACACCCTCATTACAAGGCTCTTCCCGAAGCAAGGAAGGTGGTGACAGGGATGCCTGATTTTGGAAATAATCATGAAGGTGTATGTAAGGGCTGTGCTGAAGGAAAACATTCAAGGGGACCTTTCCCCTCAAGTGTCACAAAGACATCTGAGATATTGCAACTGGTCCATTCTGATCTTTCCGGTATGTTGCCTGTAACATCCCTAGGGGGATGTTCTTACTATATGACATTCACTAATGACTTCTCTCGCAAAACCTGGATATACTTCTTGAAGAAGAAGGATGAGGCTTTCATGTGGTTCCGTACCTTCAAAGCCTTGGTGGAAAATATGACCGGAAAGAAGATCAAGATTTTGAGGACTGACAATGGCACTGAATATGAGTCAAATGAGTTCAAAGACTTTTGCAGAGAAGCTGGCATTAAGAGGGAGACTACCACTGCATATACTCCTGAGCAGAATGGTGCTACTGAACGCAAGAATAGGACTATTGTGGAAGCTGCCCGTGCCATGCTATGTGACCAGGGTCTTCCAAAGTTTCTGTGGGGAGAAGCTGCAAATACTGTTGTGTACATTCAAAACCGATGCCCTCATTCCACTTTGGACTCCAAAACTCCCGAAGAGTTTTTCTCTGGTAAGAAACCTGATGTCTCACATTTTAGAATTTTTGGATGTCCTGTCTATTTTCATGTGCCGAAAGAAAAGAGAAGTAAGTTGGATGCTACTGGAAAGAAAGGAATGTTTGTGGGCTACAGTGAGACTTCTAAGGCATATAGAGTCTATGTACCTGGTCAAAGGGAAGTAGAGATAAGCCATGATGTCACTTTTGACGAAGATGCTTCCCTGAAGAAAGTAGTAGATCTTCCTAGATCTGAAGAAAATCATGAAGAAAGACCTGGAAATCTGGAAGAACCCCAGGATGAGACTATGCCTGATGTTGAAGGGCCTATGGACCCTATTGATCCTTCCCCTTCTCTAGGAAAGAAGCCATCATGGCTCAGGGACACCCTCGAAGATGCTAAGGGTCATGCTGCCCCAAGGGGGACATTCCGAGAAAGCAAGAAGCCGTGTAGATACCAAGGGTATCTAGCTGCCATGAGTTCTATTATACAATCTGAACCTGGATTTTTTTGAGGAAGCCATCAAGCATCAAGTCTGGAAGGATGCTATGCATGAAGAATATGAGGCTATTATGAAGAATGATGTCTGGGATGTGGTCCCGAGACCGAAGGACAAATCTGTTGTCACCTCTAAATGGCTCTACAAGATTAAACATGGACTTGATGGGAGTGCTGAAAAGTTTAAGGCAAGATTTGTTGCCCGTGGCTTCTCTCGAAAGGAAGGAATTGACTATGACGATATATTTGCACCTGTGGCACGATATACCACCATCCAATCCATCATAGCCCTTGCTGCTACGCAAGGATGGAGTCTTCATCAGATGGATGTCAAGACCGCTTTTCTGCATGGTGCAATAAAGGAAGAGGTGTATGTAGAACAACCTCTGGGATTTGAAGTTCAAGATCGAGACACTTATGTCTGCAGGTTGAAGAAAGCCCTCTATGAGTTAAAGCAAGCACCCAGAGCTTGGTATGAGAGGATGGATAGTTACTTGATGAAGTTGGGCTTCACTCGAAGCAATGCTGATCCAAACCTTTACTTTAAGGTTGTGGAAGGAAAGCCTCTCATTCTAGTGCTGTATGTGGACGACCTCTTCCTGACAGGTGATGACCCTCTCATTCATCAATGTAAGAGGGAGCTTGCTGCTGAGTTCGAGATGAAAGACCTAGGACTGATGCACTATGTCCTAGGCCTGGAGGTCTGGCAGAGACCTGGAGAGATTTTCCTTTCTCAAGGAAAATATATTGTGAAGCTTCTGGAAAGATTTGGGATGGTGGACTGTAAGTCCGTGTCGACACCAATGGAACTCAACTTTAAGAAGTTGAGTGGCAGCGCTGCAGGGCCTATCTTGGCCAATCCTACTAAGTATCGTCAACTCATAGGAGCTTTGATGTTCTTAGTGAACACCCGTCTGGACATATGTTTTGCAGTGAATACTTTGAGTCAACAGATGGTTGAGCCTCATCATTTTCACTGGGTTGGTGCCAAGAATCTTTTGAGATATCTTCGGGGCACGATAAACCATGGGCTGAGATACACTGCCGGGAGTGTGATACTCCGTGGATATACTGATGCCGATTGGGCTGGCAGTGTGGTGGATCGTAAGAGCACATCTGGATGCTGTTTCAATCTTGGTTCTGCTTCGATCTCATGGATGAGCAGGAAGCAGAAGTCGGTGGCTTTGAGCACCGCGGAGGCCGAATACATTGCTGCTAGTATGGCCTGTTGTGAAGCAGTTTGGTTGAGGAAGCTCTTTAGTGAGCTGTTCCAACATGTGCTAGATACCACTGTGATACTCTGTGATAATCAGAGTGGGATTCATATGATTGAGAATCCTGTGTTCCACGACCGATCCAAGCATATTGATATCAGGTACCACTTTATCCGGGATATGGTACAGCGAGGCGCCGTAAGGCTCGATCATATAGGAACTGATGAGCAGGTCGCGGATATTCTCACTAAGCCCCTGGGGAAGGTCAAGTTCCTAACCTTGCGTGAGAGTCTTGGTGTCGTGGAAAGACCCTATGATGTGGGTCCTGTTGGACGATGAGCTCTGGGAGCTCTGGGGGGCTTTGGGGATAGTTTCTCGGAGCTATAAGCACTCATAATGCTTTTGCCCCACCCTTGTGATTATTGAGTTGGTTCGCCACTCATTTATCTGTGCCCCGTATGCATCCTGCCCATTGAGTTCAGGGCTCATGGGAAGTACCTCTCATTTGGCCAATGAGGTGTGGAAAAGTTAGAGACTATTAGCAAAGACTGATGGACGCATCAGAGATTGCCGTACTCTCTATCTAGGATGGCATGGTCCAACCACTTGATCTGGGATCAAGATTTGTGAGGTCTGGGACCTCTGGACTGACTATGTCAGTTGAGGAATGATGTCTTTGTGACTGACCCACTTCTGTTCTGAAATAAAGAAGCCAGCAAAGCAAGTTTCAACGGGATGACTCACGATGTTGATTGCACTAATAAATGGAGTTCTCCCTAGTTGAGAGGGAGTGTTAAATTTGGACAACTAGGTCCAAACTCCATGTTCTGATGCTCAGATTAAGAGGCGAATATTTTTGTTGGATTCCTCTTTCTGAGAGGTGTAAAATCCATATAAAAATAGTCTTAATCCGATGAGCAAAACTTATATTGTGAATTTATTATTCTTAATAAATTATATGTGCAAGGTCAGCCAGTTTTGTAATGTAGGCTCACATGCCCAACAGATGTGTCACACACCCTCATTGATGGATATATATACAGGAAAGGTTGGAGAGAATTTGATCACAACTCAACTCACATCTTCCTCTCTCATCTTAGAGAGTACGCAACCTGGAGGACGAATTTCAGCCACACATGGGAAGGACGAAGAGGACAGACCGTACGGATTTTCTGCTGCTAGGGTTTCGCAGAAAGTTTGACCAGCATTGACTTTGGTCAACGCTTGGTCCAATCAAGCTGAAAATTGGTGGAAAGTTCGATTTTTGAAGGCCGTACTATCTGGCACAAAAATCGAGGTCAAAGGGTTGACCGTTTTGCTGCTGCGTTGACTTTTAGCTTGCTACCCCTGCGTTGACTTTTCAGGTCAGCGTTGACTTTTGTAGAATTGACTTGGGTTGACTCATCTACTAGTTGGAGGGATCTTGTGACACATCTGGGCTGGCTGACCAAAGGAGACTTTGCTGGTTGAAGCATCCTGTTGACCGCCGAAACAATCTCACACATTTTTCCTGTTTCTGATTTGTCTTCTGTAAGATCTGCTTATATGTTCTATCTACATTTTGCTTAACTACTTGTATGATTGCTGTGAGAAAAGTGAAATTGCTCTTAGCATAGAACATCTTCAAAACTTAACACTCTTTCTGTACCTTCTTACAAAATTTCAATCTGATCCCCAGAGAGCAAGTTATGACAATTTTCCCCAGGTCACTTGTTTGGAATGTAATTCAGGAGTCTGAAAAAATACCAACTTCCTCAGATCATATCTCCGTAAATATAGCGTGAAAAGCTCTGAAATTTGGACCCGAGGTTTAGCACGATTTCTTCTCAAATGGGTTTTTTTTGAAACTTCTGAAATGTCACAAAAAAGAAGTTATAGCGAAAATTCCACGAAGACCTGTTTGGAGCAGCGAAACCCTAGAATCCAAAGCTCTGATACCAAATGTTATGAAACCAGCTCAAGAAAAGATAGAAAAGATAGATCAACGCCTTATAATTCAGCCTCTTCGAGGGGGTAACCTCCTTTACATTACATAAATGAACAATTCTTGGATGATTCAAATGACAAAACCTCCTTTCTATATATAGGAGTCTAAGGAGTCACAATATAATATAGCCAACCTAACAATAATAATATAAAGCCACAAAAATAACAATAGAGGGATTCTATGGGGCACAATAATAACAATATGGGGGCAATAGGGGCACAAAAATATTAATAATGAGTATAACTATAATAGTAATGGGGTAATCACCAGTATTATAGGGACCCAATATATTGGCAAACCATATGATGTACAAAGTGAACTGTCATAAGCTATTTTTTCTAGTAAATCCTTCACATTTGAATTTGGAGGTAGTTCTTGCACAATAATCTATTTAAAAACAATAAGCAATCATTTATTCATTAAATTGATATGATGGTATAAATTTAAAACGACATACATAAAAAACTGTGTAAAAGATTAGCGAATGAATTTTAGAAAAAGCATATTAGTTACTAAGGGCAACACAGTATGAACACAGTATGGATTTCAAAACAAATATATTATCAAATGAATTCATACTACGTGACTAATTGATAAGGAATTTCAAAACAAGTAGATTATCAATTGAATTCATATTGTGTTTCAAAGGCATTGTTCTCCTCTTTCTTCAATTCTTGCTTCTACCCATCAATACTGAGTTCCACTTTTGAAAATGAAAGAAGATAGAATGAAAAGTATAAGATATGAAAGACAATGAACACTAGAATATAATATATAAACTATATATATTTTATAATATCAAATTTTCAAGAAAATTATAAAGATAAATATAGTCAACAAATTAACAAAAATCTCATTTATATGTTGAGTCCCATATAGCCTTGCATTTTAAAATGACCAAAATTAGCCTTACAGATTATTTGGCTAATCAAAAATCGAAAACAATAAAATTAGTGTTATATTCATTAGGCATTTCCAAATTAGAATTAAATTCCACTGAAATTACCCAAAAAGTGCTTCCCCTACTTTATTACAAACGTTGCCACACTTAGGGCTGACTTTTTCCACGATATGTATCTGGTTGTCCACATATGTAGAGCATGGTCATAGTTATGTACATTTTATTTGTACATAAATCATATGTAGAGCATGGTGGTAGTTATGTATGTTGTATTTGTACATAAATGAACAAAAGATGCCAAAAATTCTTGAAATTAACTAGCTTGCAAGGTATTTTTCTTATCATTAAAAATTATAAGTGGTTTTATTTCTTATTATTTTTCTTTCTTTTTATAAACAAAGGTATAATCAATAATTATGGGGATTGGAAATGCCCTTATTGGTTGGAATGAGAAATATGTTCTTTGAAAATATTTCTTGTAGTTTTTGAGGCATTTCTAAGATGGTTTGGTTTACATTTCTAATGGTGAAATATTCGTGGGGGAGGATTTTCCTACTACTTAGATATTGGACAATTAATTCCCTCCTATATTAGAGGTTTTATTATCTAAACTTCCTTGGAATGTGTTGGCTTGTTAGTAATCTTTTCTTAAGTCTTCTTTTTACTAAAGTTGCACATAACATACACACACAAAATTATTGTAGAGTGTGTGTCTGCGAGACCATGTTTGAGAATTTCAGGAAGGAAGTTGGAGGAAATTGACCATGACTCACTTGATATTTGAGATAAAGGAAAGAGCTCAATGATAACATATTGGTGCCTTGGGGGAGGGTGGTGGTGGGGCAAGCTACTAGCTTGTGCCAAGAGTTGTGGAGAGATGAGGTTCACGGTTTCAATGATCTACATTTCGAACTATATGAGGAATTTGTCAAAGAGAAAAGAATATACATCTTGATAAGAGATACTCATCCTCGTCATAGAAAAACACTCTCAAGGTCACAATAGAAGCAATAGTGTAGGTGGAGGAGGAAGCTGAAGACATATCTTACAAGCCACCATTGACATATAAGGAGGCAATATGCATCAGGGACATGCTTTTTTAGGCTGAGAAGACTATCAATAACAATCTCTTGGTTTGGAGCTATTATTGTCTCTTCCATTAGGAAATATGATCATTTTCACTCATTTTTATAGATAGTACTACTTCTCCTTTGATTAACACTTCCACAGATGTAAGAAACATATCTCACCTCCCAAAACTCTTCACATTCAACTCATCTCATAGGGACACTAAGATTACCATTGTTACTTGTAATTTATCTTTTCTCCTTAGCACACATTCTACATGGGGTATTTCAATTTTGATAGCATTATATTCCAATGAAATTATCACAGACAATTTGAAATTTCTTTGTATAGAAACTCCATCATTTACCATTTATGTGCAATTATGGATTTAACTCAAATTTCAAATTCAAAACATATTGCAAGTTTCAATAAAAGTTGTATGTTTGAGAATAAATTATAACAATACATTTTCTCTTTATTGTTGAGATAAATTTATTCTTACCTATTCATAGTGCCATCCCACAAAAGTGGGGTAACATCAAAATTTGAGCGAAGGGATCCTAGCCAACAATTGAAACTTGAAATAGGCCAAATGGTCCATTCAAGTATTAATACAACTTCTAACTTCCAATTTACAGTCTTTCTCTCTGCAAATTAGGCAAAATACCTAACAAATTTGCTAAAAATAAACAAGGAAAAAATGCCCATCCAAATTGTTAAAAATAAACCAAGAAAAAACACCCATCAAAATTGCTAATGAAACACCATTGAGGCAAACATGGTGCTGCAAACAACGATGAAAATTCACACAAGATTTAGTGATTATGTGCTTTACCATTTGTTCCAACATTTAGTATAGTTGGGCTTCAAGAAAAAAACAAATCAATTGAATATGGAATTTTTAAATCATTAAAACTCCATCATCAAAGCTTTAGCAATTTTATTCAGAGAAACTTCAATATAACTACAAAGACTTCATGGAAAATATAGAGAAAAATGTGAATAAACTTCGATGTGACTGCGCAGAGTCCATGGAGAATCTACACAAAAATTTTGGGAATTTATATTGATACAATGGACCAATATTTTTGAAGCTCACTTCTAAATTCTGCTAAGCAGCCTACTAGGGAAATAAATACATAGTGGAAAAGTTTAGCCAAGCACTGTATCCATTACATTTCATCTATGTATTGATTATTTTACACAAGTAAATCACTTAACTATATGTGATGTGTCTCTTAAACATAAACACACCAGTTGATTTAAAGTGGTCAATGAACTCTTAAGGTAATTTCCAAAAGAAACAAATTGTCAAAAATAATTTTTGAACTTAGATGATTTGTGATCTATGATGGAAAATCAATCATATTAACCATATTTGTTGGTCAAGATGCATTTTTCCAAGATATTTTCTTCTCATTGCTGCCACTAATGGTGCTTCGCTTGACACTTTTTGAGGAACTAAAAATCTCACTATTGATAATTATAGCTCAGACATGAACTTCTACATAGGTTCAGTGTGAATGCAAGTCCCATCACCAACTCCAACCTCTAGAGTTTTGGTGTTTGGATTCGATTTGCAAGTAGTCCCACTCGTCTTCAAATGTCTGGAGGCATTACCCATACACCCATCGTGTAGGAGGATACAAGCAATATGAATGCAAGTACCATCACCAACTTCGACCTCTCGAGTTTTGGTGTTTGGAATCGATTTGCAAGTAGTCCCACCCATGTTCAAATCTTTGAGGCGTCACCCATACTCCCATAGTGTAGGAGGATACAAGAAATATGAATGCAAGTCCCATCACCAACTCTGGCCTCTGAAGTTTTTGTGTTTGGAATCAATTTGCAAGTAGTCCCACCTATGCTCAAATCTTTGGAGATAGCACCCATATGGCCATAGTGTAGAAGAATACAAACAATATGAATGCAAGCCCCATCACCAACTCTGAATTCTGGAGTTTTTGTGTTTGGAATTGATTTGTAGGTAGTCCCACCCATGTCAAAATCTCTGGAGGCATCACCCATAAGACCATAGTATAAGAGGATACAAGAAATATGAATGAAAGTCCCATCACCAACTCCAACCTCTCGAGTTTTGGTGTCCAGGATCGATTTGCAAGTGGAACAGCCTCATTGAAATTTTCATGTAATAAACTAAATAAAGGAAAAATAAGATCTCGGGTAAGGGACACATATTCCAAGTTAAATGTTGGGAAAGTTATCCTAGTGGGGATCACTGAGTGTGTGTTTTGGCTAAGGAAAATTGGCAAAGGGTAAGACAAAGGCATGAAAAGGAAAAAATGATTTTTTTGCAGAATTATTTATGAAAATAAAGGAAATTAGGAGCAAAGTAAGGTGAAATGTCACATGTTGTATATCAGGAGGAGTGTTACACAAAATATTGTCACCATGACTATTTTCAGTCAGTATGGGTCTATCATCACTTATACTATCCTCCTAAGCAAGTCTCAGACCTCAGCTCTTCATGTCAAGCTTTGGAAATGAGAGAAAGACACTAAAAATCGACAAAGTTCTAGTTCCGCACTTTCTCTCACTGTTGCCTGCGGTCTCGCACCCCTTATTCACATTACCTGTGGACCTGCCCACTCTGTCCCTAAAGGAGTGGGTGCAGACCCCTGTGAAAGTCAAAAAGGCACAAGTTTATTCTTAAAAACTCACTTTGGGTTAATTCTAGATGATTCTAGAAGGAATTTTGACGTGGATGGTTCACTCTTAGGTGGTTCATGCATCCCAAAAGAGAAGGAGCTAATCCCTTGATGAGAGGAGCTATCCCTTTGAAGGAGGGCTTTATCCCTTTAAAGGAGGACCTAGTAACTTCCCTCCATTGCACTATAAATTAAGGGATTGGGCTGGTTGCTGGGGAGGTTACAAGCTGAACTTTTTTTAGGGTAAATGTTGTTGGAATTGAGACTTCCTAGTTAAGCTTGAGAGGAGAGATCACATACCTTTTGGCTTCATTTGGAAGAGAGTGAAACTTTTCAAAGTAGAGGAGACTTCTTGTTGGACCATGGGAGGAGCTTGTACAGCATCAAGGCACCAAGGTTGTAAAGTTCTTCTTTGATTTAAGTTAATACAATCAAATTCATTTTTCTCAACAAATTGTCTTATGTGATTTGTTTCATGAATTCCTTGATCATCATGATAAGTATGCTTTATTATATTGGCTTTTCAGGTGCTATTTAATTTGTGTGCTTGTTTGTGTTTGCAGATTCTCTAAAAGGGAGCTCATTTGGATCAACGAAGCGAGGCTTCCACAAACTTGCATTGGACCCAAGGTAGGCCTAAAACACTTGTTTGCCTTTATTTATAAATTGCATATTTAGAGAAAGATAGAATTTGTTTGGTTTGCTTGTCGCTAGATATCATTAGATACTAGGGAGGTCGGTCTTGTCCGCAAGAACGACTCATTCCAGGTGACAAAATGGCGACTCCGCTGGGGACTTGATTTTTTGATTTGCTTTACTTTGACTTGAGAAACTGTGTTTTTGTTTCTGTTTTTGGCTTGATGTGTGTGGGTATGGGTAGGTTTAGTAGATCTTGAATTATTTTTTGTTTTTCATGCTTTTGGGAGAGGACCGCACCCTCTTCTTGTAACACAGTGCAGACCTGTCCGCACTTTTGCTTTACACACAGAGCAGTACCGCACCTGTGTGGATTACGGGCCTGCGGACCCTGTCAAAATTTTGAAAAACTTAAAATTTTCTCATTGAGTCAGCTTAGGATTTGTTTATGTGTTTTTAGCCTCTACCCAGATCTGCATGTGACTTGTCAGGAACTTTTCTTAGGTTAATTCCATTGGCATTCCTATTTTAAGCTTTTATCAATTAGGTGTTTTGAGTCTCTTTTTTGAGAAATTCTTAATTTTATTTCCTTTGGTCATTACTTGGAGGTTTGTCTCAGTCTTTTCACAATTTTGCATCTTTTTGCTTTTGTTTTTGCAAAAAAAAATTCCCCCTCATTCGCCTAGGGGGGCTAAATTATGTATGAGTGTTAATCGCCTTTGAGTGTTTTTATTTTTTTATCTTTGGAACTCGCACCCGATTTTCTTGACTTGCACTCGATTGGTTCTTATATTACATTAGAATCATCTTGTGTTTGAGAATTCTCTTGCATAGATCAAATTTGCATAATTAGAATTCTCATTCTCAGAATATGCATGAAAAATGTGCATAGATTACATTTGCATACTTTTCAAATGAATTGTGCATAGATTACAATTGCATAGTTTACATTCTGAAAAATCAATCGTAGATTTAGATCAGCTTTCTTTGATTTGAATTTACATATTTTTATTCTTGTTTTTAACACACAAAAACAAAAATAAAAACTGTTTTGGAATTGATTTGCATTAGTTTTTCTTAATGAAATTAGTGCATTAGAGAACTTGTTATATTTTCTCTTAGTGATCAATTTTTTGCATTGTTGGAAGTGAATGGAAACTCTCTCCTTACTTTAGTTAGGATTCATCGAATTGAAAAGATTACATTATCATATTCGATTGCATTCAGTTTTGGGTCGGGTCATAACACCATTGGTTTCATATCCATTTATCCTTTTGAGTAATAACAGCCTAAATAACACAACACTTAATTAAAATTCATCTAGTAATTTTTACATTTTTATGGCTCTTTCCACCAATCTAGCTTAGGCTAGTATCTTGGAGTAGGGAGTAATTAACTCTCCAAGATAGTAAAAAAAACAAGTAGTTGTATCTTGCGGTAGGAGATAAATTCCAATTGTTACATCTATGCTCTGGGAAAGCTCCTCTTAAAGGAGAAGCACGAGATCATATCTGAACCAGTGTGGGAATCAATCCTTCCTCATTGGGAATGATAGAAGATATTCATGTATTAAAAATGGTAAACCTTGGATTGACCATTGTCGAGGAGCCTGGGGTCACTTGTTGGTAAACCTTGGATTACGTCAAGGAGCCTTCAAGGGGATTGAGCTTGTTACTCTGCCCTTGCGTGCGTATCGGATCGTAGACTGTTCCCCCAGGTATATTTGTCTCCGTTGGTAACCTTAGTGATCATTTTCCATAGGATTCTTTCCTAAGGTAACGGTGGAGGGAAGATCCCACTGTACCTGGAGCAGACGTCGACTAGACTCACTTGGATTTTCTGGAGGGTTCTCTTCACTCGAGACAGTTTAGTGGAGAAATTTGTGCCAGTCTATTCATTAAACAGGTTGTTGGGGTAACTGTTCCAACCGCCATTTCTGTATTGAATTCTACGACATTGGATTTCATCACCAACTAGTGTTTTTGGTACGGAAAGTTACTGTTTGTGTGTGGTTTGACTCCTATATTTGATAGTGCATGTTAATTTGTTTGTTTTTACTTTTAGAGACCATAGGTGTGAATTGTGAATTTTAATTGTTAGGTGTGAATTGTGAATTGTTAATTTTAGTTTTAAATTGTTAATAAAATTCACTGAAGTTGAATATAATGGCAAATGTTCCGGAATTTACCAACCAAGGAACCCCTCTTAATGAGAATCCTAGTACTTTTCCTTACTTTGGAAATGTTGGTCCTCCTTACATGGCTACTTTTTCATTACCTGGATTTACAATAGGTTTACCGATATGGTTATTTTCAACTTCGTTGGCCCCAAATACTCCAATTGTTCCACCTCAACCGAATGCTTCACCTCAACATAGTTCACCATCTCAACATCACCAACCTTTTGTTGACCCTTTACCTTCTTCGCCTAATTTTTCTTCCTCCATTTCTTCCTTTTCGCTTGGTAAAAGCCTTGATGCTAGTAACTAGGTGGCGAAGAAGAAGAAGAAAGGGAAGAAGAAGAAGAAGAAGCAAGATAAGAAAGAAGTCAACCAACCAACCATGACTGTAACTGCTAGTTGTGTTGAGGAAAACTCCAACATGCATCGTAAACCCAAATACCCTTGTGGGATTTGTAAGGGTGACCACTTCCTTATCAATTGTCCTAGTATTCCAAAGGTCTTGGAAGAAGGGTCAGAAAAATTTCATCAACTTTCCATTGGTCCATCAACCAGTGATACTCAAGTTCATGGGAAAAAGGGTAAAGTTAAGTTTCCTTGTAAGTTATGCAAAGGGAGTCATAAAACTCACATTTGCCCTCACATGGATGAAGCCTCAAAATTGTTGGAAAACCTTACTGCTCCACAGCCAGGATTTCCAACTGGCTACCGTGAACTTTCTCCCAACCTACCGTCAACTGATGGAGTGATTGATCTAATTTCAAGTACAGTCGATCCCACTCTTCCATTGGAGAGTGAAACTCATATCACTCAGGTTGATGATCCATTAGTTGATCAAGTGGTCGATTCAATTTAACATTTGGTCGATCCCACTCTCCCTTTAGAGAGTGAACTTCATACCACTCAGGTTCTTCTTGTTACATCAGACTCTTCTATGTTGGGGGGCATTTCACCTGTTTCTACAGAATCCCCTCCAAGTACGGAGGTCTTTTCCTTTGATTGGAATAGACTGACAGAACCTTGTCTTCCTTCCTCCATCCCTTTCCAAATCATTGTCAAGGTTGGTGGTAGGGACATGCACTGCACACAGGTAGATGAAGGTGCTTCTGTTAGTATTTTATCCTCAACTGCTTGGAAAGCTTTCGGTTCCCCTCAGCTTGCACCTATTACGCAGAATCTGAAAGCTTTTAATAGAACCATTACTGAACCTTTAGGGATGCTTCCTAAGTTTTCTATTATTTTGGAAGGTAAAACTGTCTATATTGATCTTATGGTAGTTCTAGGTCCCTTGGATTTCAATTTACTCCTTGGGAAAGACTATGTTTATGCAATGAAAGTTGTCGTATCGACACTCTTTCGCGTGATGTCTTTCCCTCACAATGGTAATATTGTGACTGTAGACCAGCTTTCGTTCCCTAGTCTTGTTTCAACTACCAATAATATGACACCCCTAAATGTTCTTGATTCTAAAGTCATACCTACCCCGCCACGGGTTAATTATGTGGCAAATGGTCCCATGTTATCAGTTATCGATGTAAGTGAGCCTCTCACTATTTGCTCATCTTCCTTTGATTTAGATCCGGTAATTGACATGGAAAACTATATGGGATTATTTGAACGCGATGTTCTTATCCCTTTTGAGTCCCTTGACATGTGTTCCTTCCAGAGAACTATTCTTCCTTCGGATGAAGACCTCTTGGAAGCCATGATCAAGGTGTGTCCATTGACATGTCTTTCTTCCATTTGGAAGCCATGATCAGTGAGCGCGAGGATAGTTTTTTCCTGTATCAACCTCGTTAAAAAATGAAACAAGCTGTTAGCGAGGATAGTTTGTTCCTGTCGCAACCTCGTTAAAAAATGAAATTGGATGTTCAGAGGATAGTTCCTGTTACTGAGTCAACCTCGCTAAAAAATGAATCAGGTATGAGGACAGTTCTTTTCCTGTGTCAACCTCGTTAAAAAATGAATCATTTGATCAGAGGATAGTTCCTGTTACTGATTCAACCTCGTTAAAAAATGAATCAGGTATGAGGACAGTTATTTTCTTGAGTCAACCTTGTTAAAAAATGAATCAGTTGGTCAGAGGATAGTTCCTGTTACTGAGTCAACCTCGTTAAAAATGAATCAGGTATGAGGACAATTCTTTTCATGTGTCAACCTCATTTAAAAAAAAATGAATCAGTAGGTTATATAGGTAGACTGTAGATAGTAGACTTGAGCATAATTCCTTGTCTTGTGTCAAGCTCGTTAAAAAATGAATCAAGGATTTTAGAGCATAGTTTCTTGTGTTGTGTCAAGCTCGTTAAAAAATGAATCAAGGATCTTAGAGCATAGTTCCTTGTTAGGTAGATTGTAGAGAGTAGACATGAGCATAGTTCCTTGTCTTGTGTCAAGCTCGTTAAAAAATGAAACAAGGAGTCATGAGCATAGTTCCTTATCTTGTGTCAAGCTCGTTTAAAAAATGAAACAAGGGTTTTGAGGATATTTCTTTTCTTGTGTCAACCTCACTAAAAAATGAAACAACCCCCTCGAGTCTTTCCAAGATTTTGAGAGTAAACCTTCATTTCATCCACCTGGTTGAATGCAATGAGGCTTGTGGGGCATGTACCTTGATTTGCGTCATTATGCTAGGGGCATGCGAACTTATAACAAGCATAGTTTTTCGTTTCAAGCTTGCGTAAACATGAAACTGAATCCGAGCATAGTTCTTTTCCTGTGTCAAGCTCGTTAAAAAATGAAACAAATCCTCCTCTAATTGAGTCGAGAGTTTGACTAGATCTCAAATGTTAAGTTGTATGTTTAGGTTAGTTATTTCAGTTTTTTGCATAATTTTCTTACAGTTTTAGGTCGAGTCTTTCAAATGATATCATAACTAAACCTTCATTCCATCCAGCTATCAATTACTAGCAGTGTACTTAGTTGAATGAAATGAAGCTGGGGGCATGCGCTCTAGCAGTTACGCTTAGGGGGCATCAAGCATAGTTTTCTCTCTGTTTCAAGCTTGTGTAAAAATGAAACTACTTTGAAGCATAGTTTTTCTCTGTTTCAAGCTTTTGTAAAAATGAAACCTATCTCGAGTCAATTTCAGTTATTTTCAAGACTCGTTAAACTCATGAAAATCCCAAGATTATTTTGCTATATTTCATTCTCGTAAAACAAATGAAAATGCCGAGTTCTTTCCTTCTTTTCCTGCTCGTAAATTAAATTGAAAGTCGGCCATATGAGTACATTTTTATCATTTTTTCGAACTCATTAGAACTTACGAAAAAATGAAAACCATGAGCACATTTTTATCATTTTTTCGAACTCGTTAAAACTTATGAAAAAGTGAAACCTTAGAGTCACCTTTAAGCTCTTTTCTGACTCCTAAAATATGAAAAGATTGTCGAGCTTTCTCTTTTTAAACTTGTTAAAATAGAATTAAAAAGACAGTCCACTTACAGCTCTTTTCTGACCGTAAAAACATGAAAATATTGTCAGATTTTTGTCATTTAAAATTCAATATTGGTTATAAAACGACGTGTCATTGATCGCTTTTTTACTTTTTCGGATCAGAGGCACTAATTATGAAAAGTACTCCTTGGTCATAACGATCAAGCGGTTCTCTCAAGTATTATTTTATACTTTTTCGGGCTTGGGAGACACAAATTTATGAAAAAGGACAACCGTGGAGTCTCCTTAAGTTTCTTAGACTCTCTAAAATTGAAAAACGTCAAGTTTCTCCTATACTGGACTCGTTAAAATTTAACAGTAAAGGACCTGTTCAATTACAAATAGGAATGGACCACTCCTTCTTAGGGTTCGAATTTAAACTAAGTTTGACTCATCTGAAGGATGAGCTTATAATCAAGCAAATGTTAACCTCCTCAAGCTTGTCAAAAATAAAGAGGTACTTGCTAGAAATGGTGGGGGAAAAGAGAGAAAAGTGAGCCTATTTGTCATACTTTGTAACCACTCTTGAACACGACACTTTTATTCACCTAGGTTGGGAAATCCTTTGCCTAACAGTTGATCAAACCACATTGAAAGTCTTCAATCGGTTTCTGGGAATTAACTTTGGGTCAATTGTCACCAAACCATCTGCTGTGTCATTATGTGTTCAAGAGATCAGTGCAAATAAGCCATTCATCTGCAAAATATCTGTCATCCATCTTGACCATCCCTGAGTCAGTCCTTGCAACTAAATTTCTTCAAACTTGATCTATGATTTCGTGTTGTGGGCTTGCCTAAGACGGATCGCTTTCTATCGACTTCAGCTCATTATCTAGAAAGATGATCTAGAAATCGTCAGTACCTTGGGATCTGCATGCCTCAATGGTAGGTTTCTCACCTTCGATGATAGGTTGCATCATTGACCTTCAATCAAAGGATTCCATGACATGTTCGATATCAACACATCTATTCACATCTCATGGATTGTACTGAGTACTTTGAGAGCCATAGACATTACTGGTGGTTTCTCTCACACTTGTTAACAGTTTAAATCATTGACTGGTAATCAAGTGGTTTCTACCATGTTCGACTAAAACACATTCATTCACATGGATAGAATCATACTATTTCGGGAAGTAGAAATGAGGACCCTGGATCTAGTTTCCGCCATCCAGGCTACAAGGAATTTTGTATTCATTATACTGTGGACTATTCATAAACAGATGGCTGTGTCCATAATGTGTCTACATGTGTCTATACTTGTGATGTATTACAAGATCATTCCTATATCAGAGCAATAGTTAGTTTTCTAGTCAGTTTTGATCTAAGTATGGGAATGCCTACCTCAGCGATGATATGATCTCATATATATATTTTGCATTGAATGTTTTTACAGGTTCCAACCGGGCTCTCCACAAGATGATCCTCGAAATGATAAAGTACTTCACTCTTCCTAGATGATAAATGAAATCCTCATCTACTACAGACTTCGCACTTTAGGGGGAAATTTGTTACACAAAATATTGTCACCATGACTATTTGCAGTCAATATGGATCTATCATCACTTATACTGTCCTCCTAAGCAAGTCTCAGACCTCAGCTCTTCATGTCAAGCTTTGAAAATGAGATAAAGACATTAAAAATCAACAAAGTTCTAGTTCCGCACTTTCTCTCACTGTTGCCTGCGGTCTCGCACCCCCTATTCACATTACTTGCGGACCTGCCCACTCTGTCCCTAAAGGAGTGGGTGCGGACCCCTGTGAATGTCAAAAAGGTGCACGTTTATTCTAAAAAACTCACTTTGGGTTAATTTTAGATGATTCTAGAAGGAATTTTGACGTGGATGGTTTGCTCTTATGTGGTTCATGCATCCCAAAAGAGAAGGAGCTAATCCCTTGATGAGAGGAGTTATCCCTTTGAAGGAGGGCTTTATCCCTTTGAAGGAGGACCTAATAACTTCCCTCCATTGCACTATAAATTAAGGCATTGGGCTGGTTGCTGGGGAGGTTAGAAGCTGAACATTTTTTAGGGTAAATTCCGTTGGAATTGAGACTTCCTAGTTAAGCTTGAGAGGAGAGATCACATACCTTTTGGCTTCATTGGGAAGAGAGTGAAACTTGTCAAACTAGAGGAGACTTCTTGCTGGACCCTGGGAGGAGTTTGTATAACATCAAGGCACCAAGGTTGTAAAGTTCTTCTTTGATTTAAGTTAATACAATCAGATTCATTTTTCTCAACAAATTGTCTTATGTGATTTGTTTCATGAATTCCTTGATCATCATGATAAGTATGCTTTATTATATTGGCTTTTCAGGTGCTATTTAATTTGTGTGCTTGTTTGTGTTTGCAGATTCTCTACAAGGGAGGTCATTTGGATCAATGGAGCGAGGCTTCCACAAACTTGCATTGGACCCAAGGTAGGCCTAAAACACTTGTTTGCCTTTATTTATAAATTGCATATTTAGAGAAAGAATTTGTTTGGTTTGCTTGTCACTAGATATCATTAGATACTAGGGAGGTCGGTCTTGTCCGCAAGAACGACTCATTTCGGGTGACAAGGAGATTGAAGGAAAATAGTGGAAAATGAAGAAAATAGAGGCCTTGTGAATAAAAATTCTTTTGAGGATCAGTTGGTAGGTCTTGATAGGGTAAGCTCTTGGTCAGTGAAATTTTGGAACTCTCTCATTATTCTCTCTATCTCTCTTTCACTCTTGATCACTTAGAGTTTTCTTGGATCAAGGAGGGAAAATCAACCAAAGTGAAAGGAATGATCAAGGAAGAGCATGATCAAGTAGCTTCAATAGGAATACTTGCAGGTAGCCTTTTGCATGTGTGATTTCCTAGCTAGTTTGGACATGCATGGATTTGCATGTTGGTGTATGGTTCTCTTGTTGTCAGTGGCATGCTTTTTTCAGGTTATGACAATGATTTTCAGCCTAGCCTTGCCTTTTTCAATATTCCACGGTGTGTTG
This sequence comes from Pinus tabuliformis, assembly GCA_031772625.1. NCBI lineage: Eukaryota > Viridiplantae > Streptophyta > Pinopsida > Pinales > Pinaceae > Pinus > Pinus tabuliformis. The sequence goes on from CM062804.1 coordinate 875,165,794, forward strand.
GGATGTTGGTCTTGGTTTTGAACTTTGGAATTTCCAGATGGATTTCAGAATCCAGGGCAGAGGTGGTCTCAAAGTTCATTCCAAAAGGAATAGGAATCCCTTGACCAATTTTGGTCGGACACATAGTAAAGCCTGAGGGAGAAGTCTCTGTTTAGGGCCTAGTGATCCGAGTTTGAATTGTGGTAAAGCTTGAGAGACAGGGAGTTAGAAAAATCCTCAACGATAGTGATGGATTCCAGATGGCATTCCAAGTTTGGTTCAATTGTTATTGAAGAAAATATTTTGGTGTGATCATGTTTGATGATGGTGGAGGTAGTTTAGCCTCTAGATTCCCTTGGTTGTTCTGTGGGATCCCACATTCATGATTGGAATATGGCAAGGGGGTGACTCGCTGAAAGAGAGATTTGGTTTAGCCATGTCTATGGGCAGGTGGTACGTGGAAGTCCTGAACCTGGTCAGATTTGCCTATGATTAATAAAATATAAGTTCTCTTAATGTTTCACTGATTTATATGTGGATTTAATGGTTGTAATATCTCTGATATGTACATGTTTTAATGTTGGTTATAAGCATGGTTATATGACTAGTTTATGTCATGGTTATTTCATGTATTTACTTGTAACTATTAAATGGATGGATTAATAACCTAATTGATGATGTTGTAGCTCAACTGAGAAGGAGGTGATCCTTCTAGCTATGTTTCATAAGTGGTTTCAGTCATTTATGCTCTATCTTGTATCCTAGACCTGTAGATTGCATATTTACTAAGTATTTGACAAAATGTTTGTCATGGTTAGGCTTGGTTAGGTCATGCCTTTGATTAAGTTTTTTTGTTTAGAGGCTTTGACTTGGTGTAATTTATTGTTTGGAAAGTCTCATCAAGTTCTAGAAATGAGTTTGGTGACTAGCCCTGAAAAAGTGGCTTAAATCTTGTAGTCTTTAGCATAGAACTGGCTGAGAGAGACTGTAGTCTCTCACTTGCAGGCACTGTGGGAGTGACTATATATTTACAGTTGTATGCATGTCTTGTCATGGGATAAAATCTGGGTCTAATTCATTGAAATGCTAGGTTAACTCAAGGGATGAGAACCTGGAGTGGTGGATTAGCTCTTGGGGGCCTTGAAGCACTTGAGGGAGGTCTGTAAGGTCTTGTTTTGTCGATTCCACTTCCTTAAGGTCACATAGGAGGTCAAATTTTATCATAGTAGCCTCTCTTATCATGCTTGCCATGGTTGGCATGGTTATTTTGGGTAGATCTAGGAGGGGGGTGATAGAGAGTGGTACCAAAGCATGGTTTCTCTCTCCTTGGGTGAATGTGTTGGTCATGCATGCATGTCAGTTGCATGTGTGTCTCTTGTACATGCATTCCATGTGATTTTTACATTACATAATGATTGGTCATGATGGTAGTAGGGTTATCATGAGGAAATTGATGTTGATTTTATGGAATGCATCGTCAAGAGTATATGATTGGTTACATGAGTATATGCAGCTTGATTTCATCCTTGTATGTTGGGTTTCATTCTTAGCTATTTGATTACATGCATCAATATTATAGGTTGATTACAAGAATTGATCTCTTATGCTCGACTACATGCAGTTATGCGTATGTGCAGTTGATTAAGAATTTATTATGCAAGTTGATAGTTGCACGAGGCAATGTGTACAATGGAGTAATGGTTGTGGTCATGCATGTAGGGTATTGGTTATAGTTATGCATGAATAGTAGGTGAAACATGCCTTGTGAAGTCATGGTATGAAATTTAGGTCATCACGGTGATATTGGTATGATATGATGCTAATATGTTGGCTAAGATAGAGCAGGAGATGCAGAGCATTATAATGAGATTGCAGCATTGGACTTTGGGGTAAGAGAAAATCGTCATACATGTATTATATGTTTGGCATGCATGTATGCAAATCAATTATTTTTATATGCATTATGTTTATATACATTAGGGTTATGTACATGTGTTTTTATGTTATGGTTACATTCATGATAAATGTTAGATGATTAGTGTAGTCATATGCACATGTGTCGGATAGTCAAGAACAATAGTAACCTGTAGTTGTATACATTGCTATTGTTGATTTATATTAGATAACTTGATGATTATGTTATATGTTGCTGATGAGTATGTTGTTGGTTAACCTGTTGTTGTTATATTACAATTAGCTTAACGAATAGGTTATATGTTGTTGATGAGAATGATGGTTAGCTTGATGATTAGGGTTATAGCATTTATACCTTGATGTTATACGTAACATGGTAAATTGGGTTGGCCTATTTTTGGCTTTACGGGACCTGACCCAGGTTCAACATTAGTTAGGCAAACAAATCCCTACACTACTGGCCCTTTCGGCATTAGCCCGCAGAGTGCGGACTAAAGTCTCACCCGAACCAGTATGGGGGGATGTTGGAACCAAGTTTCCACACCTCGAGATGGTCGTGATGTTAGTTTATACCCTATACCACTACTTTTGCACAGGTCACTAGGCCTCAGGGCTCTGTCTGTCTACCCTTTATTCTGCCCTTCAGTAACTCCGCGAAGGTGTATGATTGACCTTCATGTAGCCCTAACCCGTGGTCTAGGTACTTTCATGCAGCTATGACAATGTATTGTATAGGTTCCCAAGTTATCTAAAGTGTTTTACTTAGCGTATTAATCAATCACAGTTAGCGCTGCATAAATTGATATCCTTACTTGCGTCCAATTAACTAATACAATAACATATATTCGTGCATCAAATAAACATTGTAAATTAAACCCAAGACACAATATAATAAGATGTATTAATAGGAACTAAATACACAGTAATTGCAAAATACTTCTCTTTATTAATATCTTCCAGTTTAATACAGACTCTATCTGCCCTGCGCACACAACTACAAGGGTCTGCATACTCAGTTGTGGACTTCCACCTTAGGCCTTTGCACACTCAATTGCAGAGCCTCTACCTACACTAAGACCTGAGAACACTTAGATTTCTCTACTCTACTTCGCTACTTTCCTCCTTTCTCCTTTCCTATCTAGAGCTTACATAATTAGCTCCTTTTGATACAATCTCATGGTCCATGGACCATGGGTGGATCTTCACAACCGACTTTACACTTTACAAAATAAGGGTAGACAACCCTTTATGACACTTGACACCTTCGTGCTCCGTGACCACAAAATGTGGAGACTTTACAACTTTATTACAAAATTGTCCCAAAACATGGGCTTTTAGCCCCAAAACTGCCCTTGGGAGAACCCATTCCCAATAGGCCCCCAACACAAACATGGTGACTCACCCTCAAGTCACTCTACGGGCACAGAGATCTTGGCACAAAGACCTCCCAGCTCGACCTTTATGACGGCAACCTTGGTGGTGCACTATGCAACCGCCTGCTTCACTTCTTCAACCAACTTCTCTGTCGCTAGTCTTGAACTGTCAAACTGAAGCTTTTGCTGAGTTGCTTACAGATTAGCAAGAATGCCTTCAATGGAGGCTGTGATCGAATAAGCTTTTTCCAACCAAGGCTTCAAGCATGCATTCTACACTGCTTCTTTGTGCTGCGTTGCATCTACCTATTCCTTCAATTTTTTGGTCTGTTGTAGCTTTGGTAATCTTTGTGTGAGAGCTACGATGTGCGTTGTACCTTTTACTTTGTCATAGCACTGCTGGAGTTCTCGTGCTTCTATCTCTAGTCGTTGTACATTAGGATCCTCATGCAGGCTCTTTAGGACCTTGAACAACTGTTCAAAAAGCCGTGTGCAGTCTGATACTACACTGTCTACCATCGCTATCACCTCTGTGATAGAGGTTGCGCACTGCTCCTTTACTTCTGGCAAAGTTGAAGGCTAGGCCTTCAACTGTAAGTTTGCAATCTATAGGTTCATGCCTATAGCAAGCTTGCAAATGTGCACCTCGACCGGTTCTCCCTCTTGAATGGCCAACTCTGGGACCATTCGGCATGCCTCCTCCACAACCTGAACTATGTGCTTATTTCAGTCGAGTACCTCGATCACAATGGACATGGCAGAGTCTCGTTGTAGGGCCACCTACACATTATTGATATGTTGTTCACTAATCACCTGCACAACATGCTGTTCACGGGCCCTCAGCTCCACAATCACTCCATCCTATAGTAGGTGGAGGGTTTTGCCAGGAAGTGCTACCATGTTCAAACCCACTCCCTTGAGGGCACTGACAATGGACCTATTAGGTTCGTTTTCTGTGGTCAGTGCTCTATCTGGCAGTACTATTTCTTGGGAGTCCTTTGCACACAGCATCTCGGTAGCTTCTGAATTACCGATGGCAAGGCTGGTGGACATCGCGCCTACCTATGATGCACGACTCTTCAGCTGATGTAGAACTATCTACATGGCCCCCAATAGTTGTTGTTGCTACTACTCGAACTGCTGAAGTACCTCCTCGGTGACATCCGACACTGTGTCTCCAATGTCATTCAACTCTCCCTCTGTAAGGGTAATTGGGTCCAGCAATGTCTTACTGCCCTTGGATTTCTTCCATGGCCCCACCTTTTCTTGTTCTCTTGGATCTTTGATGTGGTACGATGCCATTTGTGGGTCTGCTCCATGCTGCTTTGTTTGCTCGTCCGTCGCTTCCTCTGTTGTGGGTGAAGGTGACCTCGCACCTTTGTTAGAGACATGCTCTATTTCACTGTCTGCTTTTCTGCCTGCTGGGCAGCATCGCACTCTACCTGGGCCTTATCAACGGCCTCCCCCTTCCTCTTCTCGGCTAGTTGTGCCATCTTGAGCTTGGCCTCCTCCATTTTGCACTATGTGGTGGACTTGCTCAACCCCACCACCAAGTATAAGGTAGTGCACTACTTTGCCAACCAGCGATCAAGAACTGCATCAATCGCTTTGACCATTGCCAAGTAAGGCAAGACATGCCACTTCTACTCAGGGTCCTTCCTTGCCCTGATCACAATGTGCTGAAAGTCTTCCTTGAACTCAACGTACTTCTGTAGTTTGGAAAACACAGTAGGCGACAATCATGATTTGCAATTGATAGCCATGCTTATGTTCATTTCCAGCAAGATCCAGAAGATCTTCCTATCCTTGATGTGCTAAGCATCCTTGGTCGCCCACAGTGAAGCATACTTCACTTCTTCTGGCAAGTCCAGCGTGACCGAGGGGAATTGACTGTCTTTCGGTAGCTCCCAGGCTACCAACACAAGGGACATCAAGAGCCTTACATAGTAGAAGGTCTTGCTAAGCTCCTATGCTTCACGGCAGTTCACAAGGAACTCTCTGCGGAGATAGCATGCCCAATTAAACTATACCCCTTCGGTGCATTGGGCCACTAGAGCAATGACTGGTGCTGGCATTTCATCTGCGCAACACTTCCTCATAACTTTTCCTGCCAAAATTTGCATGGCCACCTTGACCGCAGGGTCGCAGATACTAGAGATGGCATATCCGTGTGACTTCTTCACGAGCTTGAATTTCTCCATCATGGCCTCCGTGAGGGCCTATTCACCACCTTTTCTGCCAAAAATCATGGCCAGATTCTCCCCTGTATAGGGCAGCTGGGTGATCCTATGGACCAGCCTGTTGGTGATGGGTATCGACTCCTCCATCCACAGACACCCATCATGCACCAAACATATAAACTGCTTGATGACCAATACTGTAATAGGTGTGCGATTATAGTGCAGCAATAATAGCAGGTTGAGTAGACCTGCCTTGTCTACTTCCCTGAGCCACTTCCGCAGTTCTAATGCAGTCATCCCGGTGGTTGGGTGAACAACACAATGCATTAGTTGTTTTTTTGCCAAGTTTGGGAACTTCTCATGGTCAGATAAGTCCCAATCTTCCTCATAGTCCCTCAAAGACAATCTTGTCTGGCAGCAGTGTAGGGTGACCTTGCTTTCAGCAATGTCCTTTGGTACCTTCATCTTGCCCTTGCATGAAGGGATGTACTCGGTCAGCTTAGTGATAGGGTCAGAACCCTTGACCTCAAATTCCTCCACTTACACCACCAAATCCTCATCATCCATCGAGATGTCCTTAATTTCTTCCTCCTCTGACTCCAAGTTAATAGCGTTACCCTTATCCTATCCTTATCCTCCACACTCTCTTTGGTCAGGGTAGGCTTCTATCTAGGTGTCTGTGGTGACTTGGGGACTTCAGCTAGTACCACTACAACCTCTAGAGTAGCTCCCTCTGCCTCCATAACAACCTCCTTCACAGCCCCCTTGGCTGTCACTACTTCGATGTCCATAGCTTCAGATCCTGGGATAAAATCACAGATGAAATTATAGTTGGACTCTGGAAACTGATCAAACATTGGATAGTCAAGCAATTCCTCGAAGAATAAGCAGGTGATGCACATCTGAGAGCTCACCAACTCAATGTTCAAAATGCCAAGTGTTTTTCGTTGGGCTTGCACCTATAATTTATAGGCCATTTTGAATTCAAATCCGATCGTTCCCCCCACATTCGTTTCATTAATACTAGATTGGCAATATATTTCCAAGGATCTTACCCATAAATTTTGTCTTAAATGCTAGTCGTCTCGCTCCATTTTTCTGCATTCTCATCGTCAAACCATGAACATCGACTTTAACGATCACTTTTCGGCTGACATACGTGATTTTTCCCTCTATAAAGTAGCTCCCTTCACACTGTTGTGAGCCCTGTGACATTTCCTTATTCCGCAAAATCCTCTAATCGTGCAGTTCCCCAACCCGAGCAGTGTAATTTATAGTACGCCACCTCCTTTTAGTTTCCTAGAGTGCTAAGACTATGCTACACTTATGTTGGGCGCGGAATCCACCAAGGGAAGTTTTGGGGCTTAAAGCCTAGATTTTGACTAAATCCGATGTAAAGACTTCACGTTTTGTGGGAGCAGAGTGCGAGCTTGCAAATGAGTCATAGGGTTATTTGCCCTCATTTTTGTAATGTAATGTTGGCTTTAGAGATCTACCCATGGTCAGCGGACCATAGGATTGTATAAATAGAGCGAGCCTCTAAGTTGTAAATAAGTAAGTAGTAGATGGAGAATTGAGTCTTATCTAAGTGTAGAGACAAGTCTTGGGTCGTAGAGTAGGAGAAGGCTCTGCAGCTGAGTGTGCAGAGGCTTAGTAGTCCACAGCTGAGTGCGTGGGCCCCTGCAGCTGAGTGCGTAGGCTAGGTTGAGTCTGTAACTGATCGAAGCATTAATAAAGAGAATTTTTATACCATTCCTGTGTATTTATTTAATATTTTCTGCATTGAATGTATTGGGCATAAATTACATTTCTGTTGTTTATATGATGCGCGAACATATATGATTGTGTTGATTAAGTGAATATAAGATAAAGTATCTTTTTACGCAAAGTTAACTAACAGTTATAAGAACATATGTAAGATTCATGGTGTAACTTGGGGAAATAGAGCAGATCACTGCTTTAGCAGTGTGAAAGCACCTCAACCCCTAGTTAGGGCTGCGCAAAGGCAATTATAACAGATCGTGAAGGCCTCACAGGTTAGGTCAGTACGTGAAGTAACTTGCATGAATGTATTCATAGTTGGACTAAATCGACCCCTCAAACATGTCAATGGTGCAGAAACTTGGTTCCAGCATCCCCCCATACTGCTTCAGGTGAGACCTCAGTCCGTGCTCTACGGGCTATTTCTGAAAGGGCAAGTAGTGTAGGGATTTGTTTGGCTAATTAACTTCGAACCTAGGTCAAACCCTCAAGCCTACAACAAACCGCGTGCGCATCATTCTTCTGCATTCATGCCAGGTGGATGCCGACATATGGAAAACAACCTATGCGGATGCACATGAACTTTGTGTTGGGAGATACGGTCAATAAGCATGTGTTGGTGGGGGAATTCCGCAAACGGCTCCTCAAGTTGGAATGAACGAATGTGGAGAGAACAATCACGCAAAAGGTTATCCACGTGGAAATTTAATGAGGTGTGCAAAGCACTGAATAAGGTATGTAGTGCACAAGGAAGTGATTGGGACCTACACGTACTAGCGGTTTTATGGGCTTATAGGATAATGTACAAGAAATTGATGGAACATACACCTTATAAGCTAATCTATGGAGCAAATGTTGTAATTTCGATGGGGTATATCATGATTAGTCTACGCATAGTAGCACTCGTGGATATGATGGATCATGGAGCCTTGGAAGAAGGGATCGCGTAGTTGGAAGAGCTCAAAGAAGAAAACTTGGGACCTAATGAAGAGATCCAGTAGGGCGATCTTAGGCTCCAAGAACTCATGAATGAAAGTGTTCGGCTTAGGAAGAAAAGCGCCATGGTAGAAGCAGAAGTCAAGAAGCTAGAGGACAGAATAAAGAAGGACTTTCTTGATAAAAAGACCATGGTGATAGAACAGAATGAGCTTGTTTACAATGGCAAACTTGGGGACTACCACCGAGAGTTGATTAGCTTGATGCCTTTGATTGGACTGTATGTTATTGAGATCTCGAATAGGGGCACAATGCGGTTGGTGAAGTCAAATGGCAGACTCTTCCTAGGAAAGGTAACTGGTAGCGAAGTTAAATGGTGAACTCTTCCCATCTGACTAGTCCAAGGGAGCATAGTCTTAGCACTCTAGGTAGTTGAAAGGAGGCATGGGACTATAAACTACTCTGCCCGAGAGATGCACGATGTCATGGCTGTGCTTAGGAGTGAAGTGTCATAGGGTCCATGACAGCGCAAGGGTAGTTGTGTTGCCATGCGGTTCAGCTAGGAAGTGACCGTTGTAGTCACTATTCACGATGTGATGCTTGGTTTGAGACCAAATGGAGTAGGTGGCAAGAATTTAAGGAAAACTTTATGGGCTAGATTTGGGAAAATGTTTTGCCAAGGGAGCATTAATGGACTGGATTTAGGGGGAACAGTGGAATTCAAATTCAAAAGGCACTATAAATTACAAAGGGCTGCCCAGCAAACAACACTTGGCCAGTTGAGAATTGAGCTATTGCGCGTCCTGAGATTCAATAACTCTAATATGTTCGATTCTTTGAACTCGAAGGCATTACTTGAGCACCTACCTGAACCGTTGAGAGATTTGTGGAACAACAATATGACCACGCCAGACAAAGCCATTGATATTGGCGATATGACTGATGAAGAGGCCGTGCAGGCCATGACGGTAGGAGATGCCCCAAAAAGCACTGGATAGTTGCAGAAATCCCTAAATCGCCACGCACGCAGAGACCCAAGAAAGATAAGCAGCCTATGGTACTGGTGCACGTGTCCCCTTGAAACTTGCTGAGAACTAAATTGACCATGGAAGAAAAGGGGAAAGTGGTTAATGTGGAAACCGATCAAGAGGAGGAAGACCTTGAGGAAATCTTGGTGGAAGAGGAGGAGGACAAAGAAATGGAGGAAGAAACCGAGGGTGCAGACCCTCTGACTAGGTTGCCCCTGTATGTTTCTCCATGGAAAGGGAAAGCAAGGGTGCCCAAGGACCTAGATGAGAGCAAGAGCTCTCTGCAAAATCCGTTGCTACCCAATGATATCATTTTTGAAGGAGCACACTTGGGACGAGTGTTGAGTCTCAAGTTTAAATATTGGGATGTCGTGGACCATGAGAAATTCCCACACTTGGAAACCATGCAGCTCATGAGGCTAAAGAAAAAAACTGCGGTGGGAGTCATAGAGTTGGAGCCGCATAAGTGGTTGCATGTGTTATAGACATTTTTGTGCCTTACAACATTGAGCATGAAATGTCCATAATCTAAGGGATCCAAAGTCCCTAAAAATGTTGTTCCTACCCCTAAAGGAACAAGGCTAACAAACCACAGCAATTCACAAAAGTTCTCCACCTGAAAGCTGCTCAAAACAAGTCAATTCAGGATCATTTCAGTGGCTACACTAGTTGTCTACACTGAATGTCAAAGCCAACACTGGCTACCTGCGTTGAATGTCAACTGGAACAAAGGCTACCTGCGCTGAACGAGAGTGGACAAGTGGCAGGCTCATTTCTCAAGGTGTCAAAACCCAGGAAGCTTCCAAAATGACACTTGCCTTAGGGAATTCGACTGGTGATGAGTAAGAGGTTCCAAATCTCCAAGTGGAAGCAAGAACCTCCAAGTGGACTCAAGAACTGACAGGGGGAGAGGACACTAGTCAGATCTCAAGCTGACTCATCCTCTCTCCAAACATCTATATATGGATCTCTCCTCCATGAGATCTAGGGGCTGGAATTTTGTTATTGCAAAGAATTGCTGTTGGTTTGAGACTGGAACTATTGGGTGCTTAATGCTTTGAAAGGGGTGAAGATAGGAATTCCATTTGCTGGGAAGGAGATGCTGGATTGGAGCCCTCTGGGTTGTATCTCTTCCTGAACCTTGTTATTCATCAATAAAGCTATCTTGGTTTCTCCTATATGCTGATGTTTTCTTGATGTATGATTGCATTAGTGTATTTGATTTATTTCTAATCCTGAATCATTTATGAATATGAATATTTGCCTTTGTGTCGTGTTCTTCTCTTGTCGCAAGTAGCTGTTCTCTTGTCGCAAGTAGTTGTTCTCTTGTGATCTCGCAGGAATCAAGTAGCTGTTCTCTTGGGTGAGCGAGGAGGCAAGTAGCTGTGAACACCCAAAGAGAAGAGGATCTGGATCGAGGGACAAACGGAAGACACCGGTAAGTCTATTGATCTCTCTTCTTTCACATTTCATAAAGGAAGAAACCAATATAGCTGTACTCGTTTGTTGCTAAGGCACTGTCACACCTTAGGTGGATAGGATCGTCCTGCATAGGCATTTTTCCCCACAACAAATTGGCGACTCCGCTGGGGAGATCTGTTTAAGTCATTTTATTTGTGTTTCTATCATTTGTTTGTTTCATAGACTTGACAGCAACAATCGAACTGCATCTTTCCCAGATGCAAAGTAGAAAGTTGCTGCTTTGATCCAATTGCTGGACTTGTCTATGATCTTAACAATGGATCCAAAAATGATTTGATGATCCTTGTGATAGATCTTAGTAGCCTCTCAAAGCATCCCTTTAGTTGTACCTTGCTTGTCACTTTTATTTGGCCTGAAACAGTTGATTGAGTAGCAATCTGTGACCCAAAACTTGAGGGAAACGAGAGTTTCTCCTTCAGCGCAGACCCAGTGAAGGGATTCTGCATTTCAACGTAGGTCCCATGAAGGTTACCTGCACTGAATGTCAAAACCCCTGTGTTGAGGTTGCGCTGAACCAGTTTTTCCTTGTGCAGCTGGGGTTCTCTGCTCTATTTTGCCTTGTTTTGATCTCTGTTTTTTGCAGCCTGTAACTAGCATAGGTACCGGTCTAATAACCCCTTTTCTCTGCTTACATTTCGCCTCCTTTTGTACAAAAAGACTGTGAGTTTTTTTATGTGTTTGTGGCGTCATTTACAGTCTTCCTTTGCATGAGTGAAGTAATCATCCTGTAGCCCTTGATTCAGATCTGTTGATTGTGGTCTTAGGAGAGAGTTCATTGGCTGTTTGCAGATTGATTATACATTTACTTTTGCTTATTGGTTTGAGTTTGTCTCTTTTAAAGTGTCGAAACAAAAGTTTATTTCGAAAATCGTTAAGTGTTGTAATCTCTTCTACCCTTTCTGATTTCGAAAAAGTGAACTTGTTTGTATTTGTCATTTAAAAGCAAATTCAAAGTTGTGCAAAAAGCTTTCTTTTGTAGGCATCAACACTAAGAAAGCGGAAAACAAACACCTGCATTGTTCATTTGCATTTTGATAAGTTTGCATGTTGGATTTAGGAAAAGTGCATTAGAGTGTGCTGATTGCTCTTTGAGAAAAGATGGTGTCTTTCTTTTCCCTTAGTAGCTAGGATTTTCAAAGTTGAAAATATATAAAGCTTGCTTATCATCTTTAGACTACATTTAGGAATTTGTATCATACATCTCGTGGTGAACCTTGAAAGGCAAACTTTAAAAAGATCAACCTAAAATAAATTGAATGAACTTAACAACGCTTTGTAACATAACGCACAACATAGAGGTCTAGGTTAGAGACGTGTTCCTGTGTCGTTAAGCCTGGTGACTGTCGATCTCGTGGATGGTGGGTGATTCCTCCTGAGGGACGATAGCGCCAGTACGGATTGTGCTCCCACGTACCGTCGCGTATATATTGGGAGACCCCTATAGGCATAAAACCTTTATCCTTAGGAAGCCGTGTCGGCCGCCCTACTGATCGCAATGCACTGAACACAGCATTCAGGAAGATTGACCGCCCGTACCCTAAAAAGTATTTTGCGGTTTTGCGAAAAGTTTGGCACACCTTCTGCCTAGAACTCCAGAGCAGTTCCTTTTGGCCTTTTTCAGACTCTATAACAGAAAAAGTCCATCCGAGCATTTGTCACTTCGGGCTTGTTAAAACATCGAAGGAGACTAGAGTCATCTTTAGCTTTTTCTCGACTCTTTAAAACTGAAAAAGCAAGTTGTGTCTAAAGCGTCGTTAAAATTTATTTTAAACGGAACAATCACCCTTTATTCCTGCGTTGATCTTTAGGTTGAAAAAATGGAGCACACCAACCAAGGAATTCCCCTTGGTGGAAATCCTAGTCCCTTCTCCTCTTGGGGAGATGTTGGTGCACCCCACATGGCCACATTGTCGCTTCCAGGACTGACAATTGGCCTGCCAGTTTGGCTCTTTTCAACCAATGTCGTTCAGAACACCACCATTCCTGAACAGTCGAGTCAACAGTTAGACCCGACCAGAGTTGCCCACCAGCCTTCTACTTCATCTTCCTCTCCTCCTTCCTCTTCGCTTGACGGAACTGGTAAAACCAAAAACCTAGTTCCTAAGGAGAAGAAGGAAAAGAAGAAGAAAGAGAAGAAGAAGAAGGAGCCAAAGGCGACTGGGGGCAAACAAGTGTCGTCTGACAGAAATCCACACACAGCACTGACAAGGCCTAAATTGCCATGTGTCATATGCAAGGGAGACCATTTCCACAGAGATTGTCCCTGTATCCCTCGAATACTTAGGGACTGGTCTCCCCGTTTGCACAATTCGGTAGCATCAACCTCTGATAGCCATGTTGACTGCTCACCGTCGACTAGTGAAAGTGAAGTCACAGGACAGAGAGGGAAAGCTAGATTTCCCTGTAAACTGTGTGAAGGCGATCACGCCATCCACCATTGTCCCTTCTTAGACGAGGCGAAAAGAGTTTTGGAAGATCGCCCGATTTTACGAGCGCAACTTCCTCCTGGATATCAAAAACTCCTGCCAAGTCCTTCACTAGTTGATAATCCGGCCAGCCCGCTCAGGTGGTCAGCCAAAGCACCTATCATTGAAGATGAACCGTTTGGATCTATGCCTGACGAAAGTCAAAAGGTTGATACGGCAGTTGACCCGGTTTTGCCTTCAGAGGCTCTATCTTCGAATGATACCATCACAGAGGAGAATAAAGACGACACCGTCCAAATTCTCTTCATCAGCACTGACTCTGATGAACAAGGGGGCAATGCCCCCATTCCTTTATCGCAGGAAGGAAGTTCGTCAGAGCGATATCCGGCCGTTTATTCGGTCCCACCACCAAGCAACCTAGTTGTGTCCTTTGATTGGAACCAACTAGGCAGACCCCGGTTGCCAGCAAGTATACCATTCAGAATTATCGTTCAAATATACAGAATGGTAATGGCTGGCACTATCATTGATGAGGGGGCATCTGTGAGTATCCTTTCCTCTATTTCTTGGAAAGCGCTTGGTTCGCCAGCGCTTTTGCCTGAAATGAGAAATCTATCAGGCTTTGATAAAGGAACCAGTCGACCTTTAGGTATCCTCCCCAATGTGCCCATAACATTGAAAGGGAAGACCGTTCAAATGAACGTGATGGTCGTTCAAGGACCCTTGGATTATAACCTACTCCTTGGACGAGACTATATATATTGCATGAGAGCTATAGTCTCCTCACTCTTTAGAGTAATGTGTTTTCCGCATGAAGGAAGAATGGTCAAGCTCGTGGACCAACTTTCATTTCCTGGATCACGCATCGCAAATAGTCATGTACCATCCCTAAATGGTCTATTCACTCAAGAAATGTCTCAACCCACGGTCCGTCCTCCTGATGAGCGCGAGTAATCCGGGAGGATATGACCGGAACCCAGGGGGCATGCGTCCTGGCCTGCTTCGGCAGGAAAACTTTGGGTATAGGGTAGGTTTCCGCGGGAGAATATGACTAGTCCGTACCCTGTCCATGGTTGGAAGAGGGGTTGTTCTGGAATAAGATTCTCTTGTCAAAGTTATGTGAGAGGGCGGGTCTCGTCACTCACCTTTGTCTATTTCGGTAGATATTGCCGAGGAAGTGTTTTGTTTGAAAGATTAACGAGACAATCTTTGGGTAACCTGAAAGAGGTAAGCCTCTCTCGTTAAAAAAATGTTTTGACGGAAGAGAAGTAGAGGTAACCTTGAAACTCTGTTTTATGCCTGGGGGCATGCAAACCTTTTGGAGTGCAAGCAAGGGGCGGCTATTTATTTTTTAAATTTTTAGGACCTATAACCCTTTAAACTCGTAGGATTAGTCGTTTCCAAACTTGCATAACGAAAGGATGCGGAGCATAGCTTTGGTAAGGCGCAAGCTCCATAAAAAATGGAATCTTACATGAGACATTCTTATCATATGACTGGGTAATCGAGCAGTTTTAGCACAAAGTTCATGCTCGTTAAAAAATAAACGCAAGATCCGAGCAGTTTTAGCACATAGTTCATGCTCGTTAAAAAATAAACATAAGATTGAGAAAATGTTTCCACCCGCATTTAAGCTCGTTAAAAAATGAACTATCCCAGTAAATAACCACTGTGAATGTGATATCATCAGCCATTAAAGCCTTGGTCGTGTTTGCACCGTCACCTCCACTTTTCATTTGGTCGATCGTTCACCTCCATATGATTGTTTACCCATTTTGAGGAACAGTTGCGAAGAGTGATTTCACCTAGCCATCCTTGTGACACTGCCGTCATTGGAAAATTCCAACCCGTACCTGGAATCAGCTGCTATCCCTGTTTATCACTCGTTCCTCAAAAGACGAGTCTTCTTTAAGCTCTTTTCAACTGACTCGTAAAATATGAAAAGATTTCCGAGTTTTGGCCTTCCAGCTCGTTAAAGCGACAGGAAGAGCTATCCCTCCTCTAGATTTTAATCTTTTTGGACCTGAGGGATTATTGCACAAACAGATCGAGCGCTTGTTTTGTTCGGCTCGTTAAAACTATCGAAAACTCATCCCTTCTGTATTGTTTTATACCTTTTCAGACTTAAGGGATTAGATGATGAAAAAGGACTTTTGGAGTTAACTTTATGTACCTTTTCAGACTCTCTAAAAATGAAAAGGACCGAGTTATCCTTGTCGTTAGACTCGTTAAAAACATTAAATAGCGACAAACTTGTCTTTAGACGAGAACGAGTTTCACTATCGCTAGGCTCGTTAAAACATAGCGATGGGCTTGCCCGAAGGGCAGGTTATAGAACAAGCATATGTTATCCTCCTCAAGCTTGACAAAAATAAAGAGGTACTGGTCAGCAATGACTGGGGAAAAATTGGGAGAAACTAAAGAAAACTTTGATGGTAGCAAGTCGCTCTTGAACATGACACTTTTCCTCCGTACCACAATCGGGTTGGGTTGTTTCATTCACCGATCACATCCATGGTCTCGCCATACCATCCATATTTGGGGTAATGCTACCGATCCATCGTATCAGTGTCGCCATGTGTTCAAGAGAAGTCGTTCAGAAAAGTCAACCGTGTCCCATCCACTGCCATACATCATCTTTCATCCTTTCATGACCGCCACCCTGAATCATATGTCACAGATCGTTTTCACCTCCATTAAAATCATTAGCTCCGTTCCGTGTCACTGATGTGGGATTCATTAAGGCCCTCCTTTGACGGATCGCTTCTTGTCGACATCAGCTCATTATCCAAGAAGTTGATCTAGGAACAACCCCTTCAGTACTTTGAAGCTTGCATGCCACAATGGCAAGTTTCTCACTTCCGGCGACAGGTATACATCAATGACCTTCGACCGAAAGATTTTGCGTGGTGTTCGACGCCAAGTCCTTTATTCACACCACGTGAATTGTACTGCAGTACCTTGAGGTTCATTATCATTATCGGTGATTCCTCTCGCGCTTGTTAACGGTTTACATCATTGACCGGTAATCAAGCGATGTCTTTCCATGTTCGACTTCAGAACAATTCTCACATGGATCGACTTGTACTTAGAGTGAAGATCGAACGAATTTGAAGACCCCGGATCTAGTTTCATCCATCTGGGCTGCGATATATATTCAAGAAAGATAAAGACATTGACATGTACATCATTGCAGCAGATAATCATCCTACTCAAAGGATGATAATTTCATCAAAATTATCAGTCTACCATCAGACGATTGTCTGTTCTATGTACAGAAAAATGAATTTATAAAGCTGAGCATGGGAATGCCCGCCTCAGCTAGATCATGAAAGCAGCATGAAAAATAATGTATTGTATTGTATTGTATTACAGGTCTCCTCCCAGCATTGGATGAACTTCAGATCCCCCTGATAAAGCATTTCACCCAATAAACAGCCTCATACTTTAGGGGGCAACTGTTATAGACATTTTTGTGCCTTACAGCATTGAGCATGAAATGTCCATAATCTAAGGGATCCAAAGTCCCTAAACATGTTGTTCCTACCCCTAGAGGAACAAGGCTAACAAACCACAGCAATTCACAAAAGTTCTCCACCTGAAAACTGCTCAAAACAAGTCAATTCAGGATCATTTCAGTGGCTACACTAGCTGTCTACGCTGAATGTCAAAGCCAACACTGGCTACCTGCGTTGAATGTCAACTGGAACAAAGGCTACCTGCGCTGAACGAGAGTGGACAAGTGGCAGGCTCATTTCTCAAGGTGTCAAAACCCAGGAAGCTTCCAAAATGACACTTGCCTCAGGGAATTCGACTGGTGATGAGTAAGAGGTTCCAAATCTCCAAGTGGAAGCAAGAACCTCCAAGTGGACTCAAGAACTGACAAGGGGAGAGGACACTAGTCAGACCTCAAGCTGACTCATCCTCTCTCCAAACATCTATATATGGATCTCTCCTCCATGAGATCTAGGGGCTGGAATTTTGTTATTGCAAAGAATTGTTGTTGGTTTGAGACTGGAACTATTGGGTGCTTAATGCTTTGAAAGGGGTGAAGATAGGAATTCCATTTGCTGGGAAGGAAATGCTGGATTGGAGCCCTCTGGGTTGTATCTCTTCCTGAACCTTGTTATTCATCAATAAAGCTATCTTGGTTTCTCCTATATGCTGATGTTTTTTGATGTATGATTGCATTAGTGTATTTGATTTATTTTTAATCCTGAATCATTTATGAATATGAATATTTTCCTTTGTGTCGTGTTCTTCTCTTTTCGCAAGTAGTTGTTCTCTTGTGATCTCGCAGGAATCAAGTAGCTGTTATCTTTGGCGAGCGAGGAGGCAAGTAGCTGTGAACACCCAAAGAGAAGAGGATCTGGATCGAGGGACAAACGGAAGACACCAGTAAGTCTATTGATCTCTCTTCTTTCACATTTCATAAAGGAAGAAACCAGTATAGCTGTACTCGTTTGTTGCTAAGGCACTGTCACACCTTAGGTGGATAGGATCATCCTGCATAGGCATTTTTCCCCACAACAGCATGGAGTGGAGAAAGCAGGGTTGTTAAAGCTGCTCTGGGTGCCACATTACCATCGCGCCCTAGTAATTATCTTTGTCATTAGGAAGTTGCTCTACCTGGTGTATGATGGGTGCTTGTGGCTAGAGGAGCCCATCCCCATTGCGGACCACCTAATCCACAGAATTACCCGACTCCCTTGCAAGGGGGAGGACCCAGCAGATATTTCAGAGGGTAGAGTAACGATCTGGCCATCGCGAAGGTGATGAAGAAAAAATTCAAGATGGAGAAGAAGAAGAGGGGGTACGTGATTTCTAGCATCAACAATAATGCAGTAAGAGCTGTGACCCAGATACTGGCTGGTAAGGTTATGCGGAAGTACTGTGCGGATGAGGTCCCTGCGCCAGTGGTAGCACTTGCCACGCAGTCCACGGAAGGGGTCTAGTTTAACTCATCAAAGCACTTGTGCAAGGAGTTCCTGGAGAATTTCCGCGAGGCATAGGAACAAGGGAAGACCTTCCACTATGCATGACTTCTACTATCCATAGTGCTGGTGGCTTGGGAATTTCCTAAGGATAGCTAGTTCCCCACAATTGCGGGGGACCTTCTGGAGAAAGTGAAGTATGCTTCACTGTGGGCCACTAAATACATGTAGAGAATCCGAGATAGTAATATATTCTGGGTGTTCATGGAAATGAACATCAGAATGGGGATTAACTGCAAGCCGCGGTTATCACCCACTGTCTATAATAGTCTACAAAGCTTCGCACAGTTCAAGGCATACTTCCATCACATGTATATCAGGGTGTGCAAGGACCCCGCAAAGAAGTGGAAGGAGCTCCCGTACCTGGCCACAAATGATGCCATATTTGTCGTACATGAGCCATGGCCGTCAGAGTGGTGTGCTCCAGCCATCTCCGCATTGGAAATGGAGAAGTTGGTTGCACAAAGGAAGAAGGAAGAGGCAAAACTATTGATGGCATAGTTAGCAAAGAAGAGAAGAAAAGGGGGTAGTAGTAGCACAGGTGCAGGAAGCATGAGACGCTGCGAAGGCAGCATCAGAATAGCAGAAGGTAGCCGCAGAATAGCAGAAAGCACCAGAAAAGGAGAGCGAGGGCCAGAAGTAATCGTCGCCTGAATAAGAGCTTGAAACAGAGGAAGGTGGCATGGACCCACAGATAGCATCCACACAGTTGAAGTGGCAGTTCCCGAGAGAGCAGATGGGGCAACGAAAGAAGTCAAAAGCCTCCAAGACTTCTTTCGACCCAATCACCCTCACTGAGGGGGATCTACATGACATAGGGGAGACGGTGTGTGATGTCACCGTGGGGGCCCTCCAGTAGTTTGTGGATGAAAACCTGATGGTGTTGGGGGCCCTCTGGGCACAGATATAGGAGTTGTAGGTGCGCACTCCTTAGGCTGGTACTCCGTCGACTAGCCTCGTAGTAGGCACGACCACTACTAAGGAAATGCTACATGCCCACACAACCAACACTATAGTGCTACCAGAAGGAAAACTGGTTATACAAAATGAGGCCGACAAGCCTATGCTTAGTGCGCTGAAGGGAGTTGGGATAAACATGGCTACGTTCCCTCATGAGACGCTTTATGTGCTGCAGGATAGAGTGATTGCAGAGCTGCGGGCTAGGGAGCATCATGCACTCCAGGTAATGAGTGAACAACGAATCAACATGGAAAAACTGAGCCTACAGTGTGACAAGGTAGTGCAATAGAACTGGTAGATTGTGCAGGTGGTTGAAGAAGCCTACGAGATGGTCCCTGAGTTGGCCATCCAAGTAGAGGTACCAGTAGAGGCGCGCATCTGGAGGTTAGCAGCAGGGGTGCACGAGGCGCGAGAAGAAATGGCTATGTTTCAGCTGGAGCTAAACCTTTAGATAGTTGAGTTTCAGTTGAAGGCTACCTTCAACTCCACTAGAGGTGAGTGAACAACAAGCCAAAGCCATCACAACAGGAATAGAGTAGATCAGCAGTGCAGTGAAGGACTACACAAAACTTTTGGAAGAGTCGTTCAAGGTCCTCACCACTGTACAGGAGGACCCAAACATACAGAACTTAGAAACAGAGGCGTGTGAGCTACAACAAATATATGATGATATAAAAGGGACCACACAGAAGATGGCCCTTACACATAGGCTCACGTTGATGCAACAGGCAAAAGTGCTCAAAGAGCAGGTAGACGCAACACGACATAAGGAAGCGGTGTTGAAGGCTGGCATCCAACCATGGATCAATGAGGCCTTCGTCATTACAGCCTCGATCAAATCCAAGCTCACGCAGATGCAGGGAATGCAAGAGTAGATGCAAGGAAGCAGTTCAGATACCGCGGTCTCTGAACAATGCATGCAGGAGGTACAACAGGCAGTTTCTCAATGCACTGCTGATCTTGTAGCAGCTCAGGCATAGTTGGGAGGTCTCTGCGTGAAGATCTTCGCACCGATAGAGTGACTTGAGGGTGAGTCACGATGTTTGTGTTAGGGGCCTGTTGGGCGTGGGATCCCCCAACATAAGTTTTGGGGCCTAAAGCCTAGATTTTGACTAAATCCAATGTAAAGACTCCGCGTTTTGTGAGTGTGGAGTGTGAACTTGTAAATGAGTCATAGGGTTGTCCACCCTCATTTTTTAATGTAACATTGGCTTTAGATACCTACCCATGGTCCCCAAACCATGGGATTGTATAAATAGAGCGAGGCTCTAGGTTGTAAATAAATAAGTAATAGATGGAGAATTGAGTCTTATCTAAGTGTAGAGACGAGTCTTGGGTTGTAGAGTAGGAGAAGGCTTTGCAGCTTACTGCGCAAAGGCCTAATAGTCTGTAGCTAAGTGCGTGGACCCCTGCAGCTAAGTGCGCAGCGCAGGTTGAGTCTGTAACCGATCGAAGCATTAATAAAGAGAGGTTTTGTACCATTCCTCTGTATTTATTTACTGTTTTCTACACTGAATGTATTGGGTATAAATTACATTTTTGTTGTTTATATGATGCGTGAACATATATGATTGTGTTGATTAAGTGAATATAAGATAAATTATCTGTTTACGAGAAGTTAACTAACAGTTATAAGAAGATAAGTAAGATCCATGGTGTAACTTGGGGAAATAGCATAAATCACTGCTTTCGCAGTGTGAAAGCACCTTAGCCCCTAGTTAGGGCTGCGTGAAGGTGATTATAACAGATCGCAAGGGCCTCGTAGGTCAGGGCAGTTCACAAATTAACCTGTGCAATGGTATTCACACTTGGACTAAATCGGCCCCTCAGACATATCAAGGGTGTGGAAACTTGGTTCCAGCATCCCTCCATACTGCTTCAGGTGAGACCTCAGTCCGCGCTCCGTGGGCTGTTACCGAAAGTGCCAGTAGTGTAGGAATTTGTTTGGATAATTAACTCCGAACTTGGGCCAGGAACCCTCAAGCCAACACCTTATATAGTCATCTGGCCAGATCATTGGTGTACGGCTTCAATCGGCTACCATTCACCTTTCTTGGGAAGGGATCTCCATTCAATTTAACCAACTCAACTACTCCATCATCGGTAATCTCCTTAATGACATAGGTTCCTAGCTAGTGCATTCTAAATTTCCCTGGAAATTTATCAAACTTGCTATCATTTAACAAAACCAGATCATTTACCTTAAAGGTTTGCAGTCTAATGTGCCGATCATGCCATGTGTTTTCACACTACTTTTGGACCTACTGGTAAAATCCAGCCAGAAATATTTCTTCCTCAAGCTCAACAAGATGTGTGAGCCTCTCTTCCAGGGCTTCATGATCCATCATACATGTGAGTGCCGCTCTACGAAGATTAGGCGCAATGTATTCCATTAATATCATTGCTTCAACACCATATACAAGCTTAAAGGGTGTCTTCCCAGTCAAATTTTTTCATGTCATCTGATAGGCCCATAGTACTACAGGTATGTGCATGTGCCGATCACTTAGATGAGCATTGGAAACCTTGGTAAGCGCGTTCTTTAATACCTTATTGAATGCTTCCATTGTCCCATTAGCCTATCGGTGATAAGGCATGATTTTCTGGGGATATACTTGAAATTCCTTCATCAGCACATTGATTGTTTCATTTAGAAAGTGCGTACCATGATCACTCATCAAAATATTTTGACGCCCAAATCACGTCAGTACATACTCAAAGAGAAACTTCACAACAGTTACACTTGTGTAGTCCTTCACAGGCTATGCCTCTACCCATCGAGTCAAATACTCAATCGCAGTGATAATGCATTGCGCTCCCATCTTCTTCCCTTGGGCCTGAATGGGTCCCACAAAATCTATCACCCATTTCTCGAAAGGTTGTAATGTCATCTATGGGTTCAGAGGCAACTCGTCTCTCCATGATGGTCTGCTTTTCCTTTAACAAACGTCACATGCGTTGGAGTAAGCTTTTGAATCCTAATGGAGGGTTGGCCACCACAACCCTATGCTTAGAATCTTCTATTCAGATGTCCTTCCTATGTGATGCCTTCCTGCGATGCCCCCATGAGTGTCTGCAAGGATACTACTCCTTTCAAACTCTGGTACATATCATCGTAATACTTCATTAGACCCCATTTTGTACAAATGTCTAGCAATGATAGAAAAGTCTACCACGCGCACCACTAACTCCTTTTTCTGCCGGATGGTGTAGCCTTCTAGGGTAGCTCCTGTCGTTAGGAAGTGTATGATGTCTTCAAAGTGACCATCCACAACATGTACTACAAATAGTTGTGCGTCAAACAATCCCTCCTCCAAATTAGTGGGCTCTTCCCCCATTTCGATGTGTGATGGATGGCCTAGTCCCACATTCAGTCGTTTAGGCTTCCCAATAACTTCAAAATCATACTCCTTGAACAATAACAACCACCTATAGATTATCCCCCCCAACACAGGGCTATTGACCAAGTATTTCAATTCGAATGATCCGTATACATCTTAAAATGTCCACCCAGCAAATAGTGTCTAAACTTCTGGAGTGCATATACCATGGCTAATCCTTCACGCTCAGTGGTGGAATAGTTCTTCTCAGCCTTGGATAACCTCCTACTTTCAAATGCTATAGGATGGTCCAATTCTCCTCCGCTGACTTGTGTCAGTGTTGCTCCTAGTTCTATACATGATGCATCTACATGTACATGAAACTCCTTCCAATCTGGGAAGACTAAAATCAATGCGGTGACTATTTTTCCTTTCAACATGTCTAAGCTTTTCTAACTGTCCTCGTTCCAACAGAACGTGTCATCCTTTTTCAACAACTTCTCCATAGGCGCAGTGATCTGGGTGTAGCCCTTGATAAACTTCTTGTAGTACCCAGTATATCCCAAGGTTTCATGTAGATGTTTCACACTCCTCAACACTTCCAAGTTAAGTATCATTGCGATCTTCATAGCATCTACCATCAATCCCTGTCTGCATACCACATGACCTAGCAATGTCCCAAAAGGGACACAAAATAGACATTTCTTCAGATTGACTGCAATCTAGTACCCTTGACAGGTATCTAGCATTAAGCGCAAACTTGCCACATGGGGTTTTACCAGCCCAAACATAGTCCAGTCATCAAAGTACACCTCTAGAAACTTATGAATGAAGTCTTTGAGTGCAGCAATGACTATGTGCGAAAAAAATCGCAGGCGCATTCTTCAATCCAAAAGGCATTATAGTATATTGAAAACATCCCCATTCAGTTGCAAAGGTCATCTTGCTTCTATCTTCGGGTGTGATTTTGATCTAATGGTACCCAAAAAACCCATCAGTGAAGGAGTATGCTTCCTGGCCACCTACATTATTCAACGCCTCGTCAATGAACGGAGTCGGCAAAGGATCATGCACCCAAGCATCATTCAACTTCCTGAGATCTACGCATATCCTTATTTCATCCTTCTGCTTCTTTCCCTCCACCACCATTAGGCTCACCCAATCAGATTCTTCTATGGGCTCAATGATTCCTTCTGCAAGCATCTTATCTAACTCTAAGTGAACCTTCTCCTTATACTTTGGATTGAGGTGGTAAGGTCTTTGCTTAACCGGCTTCACGTCGAGTTTTAACATGATCTTCATAACACCAAGGTCTCTTATTATCCCCTTTAACTCAATAAACTTGGTATGGAACAAATCCTGGTATTCGCAGAGCAATTTGGTGACCTTATCTATTATCGCACCATTCTAGTAATCTCTAATCTTCGCGAATTTCGGCTCTACCTCCAGACCAATATTTACTTGTCTCGTTTTCAGTGGCACGGTTATGGAAGGTTTTTTGATCTGTGGTCCCTCGACCTTGCAGTGAACCTCAGTTTTAGTGATATTAATCTATCGTGGGTCCTCATCTTCTTCTTCAGCAGTCACGTTATAGCATTCCAGCCCATGGCTCGGCTAAGTAGTCCAATCAGGTTGAATTAGATCCAAAGGATCCTACGGTATCTTAAAGATTGCTGCTTTAACTTCTTGTAGCACTTCGTTAATACAGTCAAACCCATCTTTGAAGCTGAACATCATTATGAACCTTTTGTGCAGAATATCCCATTTTCCTATGCCATGATAGAGCTCTGCCTCCAAGTACCAGTTCATCAGGATGACATCCAAGGTGTGACAGAAAAAGTGCACCCATTTAGGTTGGGGCTTTGTTCCATAGACCTTATCCCACTCGGCCAAGTGTGTGCATGGATCATCCTTCCCATCATACTTGTATGTCACTCAGACCTTTGGCTTCCCAAAGCGTGTTCTCATCATCCTCCTACGCTCACACCAATCACCAAAACTACCCTTGTGCATACCCCACCATCTTTTGGGTGTAGCATGCAGTGCCCAGTCCAAAGCCTAGAAGCGCTGCTTCTCTGGTACTTCCCCCTCAAATGCATCCAAAAACATATCCACATCATTCAAGCCACCATAAGCAGGCATATTTCTTACCTTGGACGATAAACAACATAGCGACCTGATCATCATGTTACAGCTCAGTGTGGTTACTTCATGTATACGATTCTGCCAACGCTCTAATTCTTCGTCCGAGTCTGAGTTGCAGGAACTCTTGCAATCCCATGTAATTCATCCATCTACTATCTAATTCAACCAATCTTGGTCTCACACTGTTATCGTATATATGCAGTCCAAATCTTCATCGCTTTCGTAATCATAGACTCGTTCTGTATAGCGTGATCCTTCAGCAGGATCTAGGTGTACTATTACACGAAGTGAATTCTTTTCAAATACCATCTTTCTCTTCTTTAGGTTGATTTCCCTATTCATGTCAATAGCCCAATCAATGCCAAGGAGAGAAGGGTAGGGGTTACTGTCATCCACAGTTTCTATTAATTCAAAATCAACCAATGCGCTTGCACCTTCAATATCTACAGTTACTGCTTACAGCTGTCCCATGGGGATGATCTTCTACTGATTTGCCATTCTTAATTGAATTAGAGCCCACTGCAACGCAGGTCTCCCCATCCGCTCCCAAGTCTACTTCAGCAAAATGTTCATGTCTGACCCCAGATCCAGAATAACCTAATCCATTTCATATTCTCCCATCTGCGCAGTGAGTCTCATCTCACGCCCTGTCCTTGCTTTATGCTTACCAATCTTCTGTACCATGTGTGGTTCACCTGGAGCATTTCCAGCACATCTATTTATAAGGTCCCATAACCCCTTCATAGCCTTGCTATCGCACAACAACTTCATGCAGGTCTCTATAAACGTCGTAAGAATAGAAGGGTCCACTTCCTAAACAGGTTTATCACTAAGGTAGAGGCCTCAACGAAGCTCTTTTTTTCTTCCATGAATGTTTCATGTGCATGCTCCTAATAAAATTTAGCCTCATTCATCAGAGCTTTACGAACCCATGTGTTGTCTTTGAGTTGTTTCCCCTTATCGTCGCCCATTGAAATTCTACTTCGGAGTACTATATTCACATTCGGATCCTCTTCGCGAAGCTCTTCCCTCATCATCTGCAGGTTCTGAGTCAACTATAGTGGTAGCACCCCTTTGTCGCATATTCTCGCTATCAGTGTAGGATAGTGCTCTGTATCATGATCAAACTGAGTACAATATTTGCATGACAGATGTATTGGGTTAGTGCGTTCATGGGCATAGTGTCCTAGTCCTCCACAATTATAATAGATCAGTTGTCCTCGACCTCTGATAGGTCCTCCTCTGCCTCGACCTCGTCTGCACCCCTGAAATCCTATTTGCACCATCCCAATGCTCTGGTTAGGGGGCCACATTTCTTCCTGAACTCTATAGGCAGGTGTTCTATCCATCATCAATTCATAACTTTTATAGTTTCACTAATCATGCCCTACCGGCCTGTAGAAGTTGCAGAACAATTGCTGCGGTATTTGTACAAACTTCTGTAGCAAATGACAGTTATCAGTCGTATGTTTCCTAGCTACCTGACATATAGCGCATCACAACATAGGCCCCATGCTCGATCCTACTTGGGCTTCTGGCCTCAAAGGCATCGGTACTCCTCCTGAAATATAGTTCACAAGGATCGGGCAATGGTCTTTGCCATGCCGCTAACCCTTACATTTTAGGCACCATATCTCTTCATGTGCCTCTGGTGGAACTGTTCTATCTTGCTTCAAACTTTTCATTTCGAGGCAAAGATTTTGTAACGGCGCATGGATCTATTGAAACCCCAGATTTAGATCTTGTATCGGTGTTTCATGCAGTCTTATTTCAATTTCCAAGGCCTCTGTTTGGGTCATAATATTCTGTTGCGACAGTGCAACTCTTAGGTAAGGTAGGAGCGAAGCCACAAACTGCTCGTGGTGTTGTCCATCTTTTAAGTTCATATTAGCTTTGTGGATTTTACACTTCAATATTTGATCCAATTCCTAAGGTTTCTCTCCTAGCTTCATCACGATTTCGATGAACCCCACAATCGATTGCGCGTTAGATTTAGGCCTCCTGGACTCTTTATTCAGCGTGGTCAAGATCTCTGCCAACCCAGCGTTTTGGTTATCATGAGAGTACTTGATGTACCAAGTTAACGCACAGTCCTGTAAAGCACTAACCAACGTTTCCTTCTTCATGTGATCATATATGATGCCATGAGCTTCCCATACAACTTTTACGATGAACTAGAACTGGTCCAGGTCCTCATTTTCGAATCCCTTAAACAAAAGCAACTTCACTGAATTCAACATGTTAAACTGTAGTGGAGGTGGTGGTGGTGTGGGCAAAGTCACAGGGGGCAATAGTGGTGAAGGTAGAGGTGGTGTGGGTGGAGGTGGTAGTCGCGAGAACCCGCATTTTATTAACTGAATTTCATTTCATGGAGAAACCTATGCTACTCCCTCTTTGTCACTCAAAGGAGGTGAAATCAGTGGGCTATATTTAGGACCTTTTCTTTCTTCATTCCTATAAGTCTTTCCACTTTGCATAGCTCTAAACATAAAGGTAGTTGCATAACCCTGTTTTCACACAATAACATCTTAATCCAAGTATTTAAATACTTCAAGTACTTACCTCATAGACCTTTGAAAAAGTGCCGCTCCTCCTCGCTATAACTGACAGGTATCGATCGTGAATTCTGTCAGAGACCCTCCTATGATACGATCGATCCAATGATCAATAGTGCGAGAAATCTTATCATCAAAAGCTTCCAGTCTCTGTACTAAATCTGGGGTCCAAACAATAGGATAGTCAAGCCTCCACCTTCCTCATTTATCCGCTAGCTTTGTGATCCACTCATATAACTCAACTGGAAAGGAACAGAAAATGATCTTGTGGATTTCTGTATACAGGTACCTGTCTAGCCACTGTTCCTTTGTCAATTGCGGGTTTCTGTTCTCTTGTGTCACGAATTCATGGATCTTCCTATCCAACCAGTCTTCAACCTCTTTCTTAGTTGCATTCCAGTGATACAACATCACACATCTCTCATGCAGATTCTGGTCCTAGCCATGGAACCATTTGTTGGCTTTGCGGGGCTTAACTGAGGTTCAGCGTTAGTTAGCTAAACAAATCCCTACACAATTGGCCCTTTTAGCATCAGCCCCCAGAGCGTGGATGGAAGTCTCACCCAAAGCGGTATGGGGGGATGCTTGAACCAAGTTTCCACACATGATGTCGGTTTATACCCTCTACCCCTACTATCATGCAAGTCGTTAAGCCTCAGGGCTCTGTCAGTCTACCCTTTATTTTTCCCTTCAATACCTTCAAGAAGGTGTATGATTGACCTTCACGCAGCCCTAACCTGTGGTCTAGGTACTTTCACATAGCTATGAAAATGTATTGTATAGGTTCCCAAGTTGTCTCAAGTGTTTCACTTAGCTTATTAATCAATCAAAGTTAGCGCCGCGTAAACTGATATCCTTACTTGCGTTCAATTAACTGATACAATCACATATATTCACGCATCAAATAAACATTGTAAATTAAACCCAAGACACAATATAATCAAATGTATTAATAGGAACTAAATACACAGTAATTGCAAAATACTTCTCTTTATTGATATGTTCCAGTTTAATACAGACTCTATCGACCTTGCGCACACAGCTGTAGGGGTCTGCGCACTCAGCTGCGAACTTCCACCCTAGGGCTCTGCGCACTCAGCTACAGAGCCTCTACCTATGCTAAGACCTAAGAACACTTAGACTTCTCTACTCTACTTCGCTACTTTCCTACTTTCTTCTTTCCTATATAGAGCTTACTTACTTAGATCCTTTGTAGGATCTTTATAGCCGACTTTACACTTTAAAAAATAAGGGCGGACAACCCTTTATGACTCTTGACACCTTTGCACTTCACGACCACAAAATGTGCAGACGTTACAAATTTATTACAAAATTGTCCCAAAACATGGGTTTTTAGCCCCAAAAATGCCCTTGGGGGAACCTGTTCCCAACATTTATGCAGATGGTTATGGTTGCAATATTCAGGAATGAGCCGACATATTTGTGATATGGTAATGTACTAATATATATTGACTTTGCATATGTGTGAATAATAATTGCATATGAGTTATGATGTAAACATGTTAGCTAGTGAATATTTTGGATATCATGATATTATTTGAGTTGATATGTTGTGAAGTTATATGATGCTAACTAGATTGATTGTGTAGAAAAGCTAGCCTCCCCTAAGACACAGTAAGGTACGAGTTTTCTTATGTTGTATATTTGGTGCTTGACTATTTGATTATGTCGTCTAGTTGATTTATTGGTATGTTGCAAGTTGGTTAAATGTTTGATGAATTTCATAATATGAGTATGTGTTCAAATGATCTTGTTTTAAGATGATTGTGCTAATAAATATGAGTTGAGATAGCTAACATGTACTTGAGTATAATAGGTGATAATTGTATAATTATGTATTATGAGTGATGACTATGGATTATGATATGATTGTTAGTCTTGGTAAAGGTTGATTTCGATATGATTGATAGTTATGATTTTCTTGATATATGGAACATGTGGTTGACATGTGTGATCAGTGGAAATAAACATGCATGGTGTTACCATGACAAGGTAATAGTTGATGTGTTTATATAACTAACAGTTGGGTGATGTGACAACGCATAGTAAGCCTCAATTGCAGCAAGGAAAAAGGTAAAAGAAAGGAATTGGGAAATAATTTCTTTGGCTAGGTTTGGAAACCCTAATTCCCAAAAAATTAGTTCTTTGTAAAGAGGGAGTCTTATTAGCCTCTATTTTGTTGACATTATGTGGATATGTTCTAGATTCATGAACATGTACTTGACAGGTATATTGGCTAGTATCTAGTTACAGATGGATATGCCAAGATAATTGGAGTCCCTTGAGAGATGGTGTGGATGTGTTTAGTTGCAAGGAAACAAGCTTGGCATGACAAGATAAGGTAACTAATGTATTGTTATGTTTATTTATGCACTGGCATTATGTGTTTATGGTAGTATAATGCATGGAGCTACATGGCAAGACAGATTGCCATGAATCTAGAAGAAGGCTTAGGTTGAGCTCTCCTTTGGAAGCACCGAGAACCACGGGGATTGAGTGACGGTGTCTATTGTTAGTCTTGTGCTTTTGGTATTTTGCAATTGTTGCGCTTGATTTGTGATTTTGCGTCTATCTAGTGCATAGCTATGTCACTTTGTTGCAGTGTTGTATTGCTGTTATGGGTTTTCATGATCTTCTTCTTCTTAGTTTCTTGGGTTGCCTTTTATGTTTTGAGTCTTGGGAATTAGCTATGAAAGAGGAAAGTTCGTGGAGCTCAGGGAGAGTTGTGTGGTACCTAATAGGTAAGGTAAGACTCAGATGAAGCTTTGTGCATGAGTAAGCATATTGGAATGTAAGACTATGACAGTTAGTTGGATTGGTTCGTCCATAGTGGTAAACAGATGTCAAGAGTACAAATATGTGAAAGGTAACTAGAAAAGTTAAATTAAATGGATTTGAGGTGTTGGACACCTTAGCTATGTTGGGGGTGATTGTTATAAATGTTGTACATGGATAAAGGAAGTTATCTTAACCTAGAAGTTATGTTATCTGGTAATTATGTCATGATCATGATTATGCTGATGTTTATATATGTATTCATGTATGTATATATGTTGTTGTCTTGCAGATGATGATTGTTTTATGCTAATGACTATATGTATGCATGTATGTTGTCAATGTCTGACATGGTTGTCAGGGATCATTCTCGTGGAGGAATGATTTCTTATGCAGGTGAATGGCATGAAGAAATTCTTGGTTCATGAGGAATCAAGTGGGAAGAGTAGTCACGAAAAATATATGAGGTCAGTATCATGTGGATATGAATTGATATTGTATACATGTATTATGCCTATGTTTATGAAATGTAATGTCAAAGGACGCATCCTCGAAATGAAGGTAGTGTGGTCTGCAGCATGCTGGGACCAACATAGATAAGACACTAGGAGTAAGGTTTCTTGGTAGAGATAGTGTTCTTTTGGATGTGAGGTACTATTGTTGTGCATATGTCATACATGTTGCATCTATGATGTTGTGCGCATGTAGTGTTGTGTATACATAGTGTGTGTACATGTTATTTATGCAATGTTATGTACAAGATGATATAGATAGTGTTGTGAGAATATTTCATATGCATTGATGGGTATAGATGATGCTATGTACATGAGGGATATGCGGTGTTGTGTCCATATGGTGTTGTGCACATGTTGGATATGAAATGTTGTGTATAGATGATGCTATGTACATGTTGGATATGCAGTGTTATGTACATATGATGTTCTATGCTTGTTGTACATATGGTGTTGTGTGCATGATTGTACGAGTGGCGTTGTGAGCATGTAGTGTCATGTACATGTGGTGTTGTGTACAAATTGTTCAGGTGGTGTTGTGTACATGTGATGTTGTGAACACGTTGTGCAAGTGGTTGCAGTGTACAGGTGGTACTGTGCACATGTGGTACATATAATATTGGTGTAGATGCATGGTGTTGTATGATGTTTGTAGTTGTATGTGTGTGATGCACACTATGTGTATGTTCACATGGTTGAGGAGAAGGCACTGGGTGTTTGTCTGGTGTTGCAACCGATCTAGAGTGCATATGGAATAAAGACAAAGGTGTGATCTAAGGATTTATTAAAGGATAAGTATCAATATTTTATTTCAGTTTTAGTATGCATGTGATTGATGATTCTGGTCTATGATGATTACATTTGATCTATGATCAGGTTTATGATGGTTACATGTGATTTATGATTTTGATGGTTATGTTTTGAGATAACCTGATGTGATATTTTTATACATGTTGATTTGGTCAAATATGCTATTTTGACTTGTTGTGACATGAAGCGAACAAGATTCCAAGTGTACCTTCTTGACGAACTACCAATGAGGTATGATTTGAGGTTATTTCAATTTATTTGAATCTAACGGAAATTATGTGCTTGGAATAGGAATGCATGAACATGCCCAATTGGGTGGTTGAAACCGACTGCAAGGATCAGCAGTAGCAGCAAAAAAATTGGAACAATCAACAGTATGTTGGTACAGTACTTTACGAGTAGGGCCATTCTGGGACACTAGTACCCAATAGTGTCCATTTATTTCCATGATCATGTTATGACTGGTACTATGGCTTTGAGGCAGGTATATGCCTTGGTTTTGTATCTTTCGATGTGAGGAAGCCTTGCCAAGGGATGGATCGCTCGAGATAGGGGATGACGGGGAACTTGGAAGGTGAGGGACTGCATGGAAGGAGGTGACTGAATTTCCCGAGCGACTGTGTAGCAGAGAAGGGATGGTCATGCATATATTAGTTTTGGTCATTAACATTGACAAATGGAATCAGATGCACATTGGGAGTGCACCCGAGAACAATGAGTTGGTAACTGTTCACTGAGAGGACAAGTGGCGTAGGATTGTAGCACTGGACATTGGATGTAGCTTTGATTGTGATAGTGGATTCTGTACTTCCTAGGAAGGAGGTGAATCTTTGTATTAATTTGAGGGTGGAGGTGTGATCCTATGGATTCCCTTATTGATTGATATAGGCATCATATCCTTTTATTTGTAGGTTTAGAAAATGTGCATATGTGTATGTGGTTATTGTAAATACCATAAAGAGTTGTGTTATAAAGATCCAATATGTGGTATGATTGTTATCTAGTCATGCTGTTGTGATGTTTTGATTTTGACTAGGTCTTTCATTGTAAATACTGCAATGAGCTAATTTATAAAGCTCCATGGGTAGTATGTTTTCTTTTCAGTGGTCTTACTAAGGTCTTGGTGTGGCTTAACACCAAGGATGGCGATCCCCAAGACAGAGGGTTATGTTTGGTCAAATTTTCATTTAATAAAGTAAATAAAGGAAAAATAAGACCACGAGTAAGGGACATGTATTCCAAGATGAATGTTGGACAAAGATATCCTAGTGGGCATCACTGGTTGTGTTTCTTGGCTAAGGGAAATTAGCAAATCCTAAGGCAAAGGCATTAAAAGGAAAAAAGGTGTTTTGGGCACATTTATTTATGAAAATAAAGGAAATTAGGAGAAAATTAAGGTGAAAGGTCACCGGCTGAATGTGAGGAGGAAATTGAAGGAAAATAATGGAAAAAGAACAAAATAGAGGCCTCATTCATAAAAAGTCTTTTGAGGATCAGTTGGCAGGTCTTGAAAATGTAATCTCTTGGTTAGTGAAAGTTTGGATCTCTCTCATTATTCTTTATCTCTCTCTCTCTCACTCTTGGTCACTTAGAGTTTCCTTGGATCACTCTATCTTTGGAATGAGCAAGAAAACAAAATCAAAGGAAAAGGAAGGAAAGAAAGGATCAAGGAAGGAAGAGATGGATCAAGCAGCTTCAACAAGAATACTTTTAGGTAACCTTTTGCATGTGTGATTTCCTAGCTGGTTTGGACATGCATGGATTTTCATGTTGGTGTATGGTTCTCTTTCTATTGGTGGCATGGTTTTGTCAGGTTATAACAATGGTTTTTAGCCTAGCCTTGCCTTTTTTCGAATGCCATGGTGTGTTGAGAGTTTGATCTTGGTTTTGAGCTTTGGAATTCCCAGATGGATTTCAGAATCCGGGGTGGAGGTGGTATAAAGGTTCATTCCCAAAGGCCTAAGAATCCTTTGAGTGGTTTTGGTGGGATTCACGGTAAAGCCTAAGGGAGCAGTCTCAATTTAGGGCCTAGTGACCCGGGTTTGGTGTTGGCATTATGATACAAGTGTTGTCCTTGAAGGAAATTCACTCAGAGACAGGTACAGGTAATGGCAACTTAATCAGAGGACAGATCTTAGTACAGCAGGCCAAGAAAGTTCATACACACAGGTTCATTAAGCCCAAGTCGCGTATACACGCCAGTTCACTATATACCAAGTCGCGTGTACGCAGGTTCGCTATATACCAAGTAGGGTATACACGCAGTTTCATGAACGGAAAAGAGCGTACATATCGGAAAGCTTACTTTTGGTCCGTGGCGGTTATTCCTTGGAAGTTGTGCCTATGGTTTTGGACCATGGTGTCTCGATGGACGTGTTGATCCCTAGTTTTGAAGTTGATGGTATTGTGTTACTATGGTTTTGGACCGTGGTATTGTGAAGGGCCCAAGGCTATATAAGGAGAAGATCATTAGGCAAAGGAAGGTAAGCAAGGTGTGTCTGACGAAGTGAGAAGATCTGGTATTGCTGTTTATCTGTTCGGGACGCTTGGCAAGGGTCGGATCTGACAGCGAAGGTATAAGTAATTATTTCTAGATCTGCACGCGGGTTGCCTTTGGAGAAAGCGCGTATACACACGGTTTTGGTACAGTGAAGTAGCGTATGCATAATAAGATTTGATATTTCAGGTTGTTGTTGATTCTGGTGGTTGTTGCAGAGTTCTGGGCTCTGGTTTGGGTTCTGTGTTCTTGGTGACAGGGTTTCAGTGATTCAATATTGGGTTGTTTAATGAATTATGATGCAAGTATAAGTTGATGATTGTATTACAGTAATGTTTGTTTTATACTCATGGATCCAGTCTGAAAATTGATGAAACGTGGTCCCTGAAGGAAAGAGGGTTGTAGCCTTCAGTAGGGTCAGCACCTACGTACTAGTAAATGGATCGGCTAGTACAAGAGCTGAGGGGGTTGTAGCTCCCTTCCAAAAGTAGTTGGAAAACGAGAGAGGGTTGTAGCCCTCTGCAGGTTGTAGCCTGCGTACTGGTATAAGGCTGCACCAGTACAAAAGATTGTAAACTGAAGTTTCTTATTAAAGAAAGAAAGAGACGACTTGCAGCAGGTGGTTTTCACCCACATTGGGTTTCCACCTTATATCATGGTGTTCATGTGTGTGGCTTTTATGTGATGATCTGTTCTGTTACACTGCACCTGTTTACTGTCAATATGGTTAATAATGTTCTGATGCATTTACTGAAGATAAGCTAACTGAATCATAAGATTTCTGGATATACGCTAGTTGCTTTAGACACAGTAGCGTGTACATGCTGGTTCACTTAACTGAAGTAGCGTATATGTTTCTGAGCATGAAATTTGAAAAGTTTTATTGATCTGTTAATACTGATTCACCCCCCCCCCCTCTCAGTATTATTTCCAACATTTGGATTGTGGTAAATCTTGAGAAATAGGGAGACGAAAAATTCCTCAAGGATAGTGATGGATTCCGGATGGCATTCCAAGTTCAGTTCAGTTGTGATTGGAGCATCGGTTTTGGTGTGATCTTGGTTTGATGATGATGGAGGTGGTTTAACCTATGAATTCCCTTAGGTTTTCTTGGATTGGTTTTTCTATGAGATCCCACATCTATGCTTGGAATATGGAAAGGGTCTGACTGGCTGAATGAGAGATTTGGTTTAGCCATGTCTATGGTCAGGTGGTATGTGGAAGTCCTAAACCTAGCTGGCTTTGCCTATGATTAATAAAAGATCATTTCTCTTACTTTTTCACTGATTTATATGTGGATTTAATGGTTGTCATATCTATGATATTTACATGGTTTAATGTTGGTTATAAGCATGGTTAGATAACTGGTTTATGTCATGGTTATTTCAATTATTTAGTTGTAACTCTTAAATGGATGGATGCAAGACCTAATTGATGATGTTGTAGCTCAATCGAGAAGGAGGTGATCATTTTGGGTATGTTTCATAAGTGGTTTCAATCATTTATACTTTATCTTGTATCCTAGACCTATAGGTTTCATATTTACTAAGTATTTGACAAAATGTATGTCATGGTTAGGCTGAGTTAGGTCAATCCATTGATCAAATTTTGTGTTAGAGGCTTTGTATTGGTGTAATTTATTGCCTTGGAAAGTCTCATCAAGTTCTAGGCATTGGTTTGGAGACTAGCCCTAAAAAGTGGCTTAAATCTCGTAGTCTTTGGCACAGAACTGACTAAGAGAGATTGTAGTCTCTCCCTTGTAGGCATTGTGGGAGTGAATATAGCTTTACAGTCGCATGCATGCCTTGTCATGAGATCGACTCTGGGTCTAATTCATTGAAATGCTAGGTTAACTCATGGGATGGACACTTGGAGTGGTGGACTAGCTCCTAGGGGTCCGGAAGTACCCGAGGGAAGTATGTAAGCTCTTGTTTTGTTGATTCCACTTCATTAAGATCACATAGGAGGTCGAATCTAATCATTGTTACTTTGGGTAGACCTGGCCAGGCAATGTTATAGAAAGTAGTCCCACCCATGTTCAAATCTCTGGAGGTGTCACCCATATGACCATGGTGTAGGAGGATACAAGAAATATGAATGAAAGTCCCAAAACCAACTCCGACCTCCATTCTTTTGGTGTTTGGAATTGATTTTCAAGTAGTCCTACCCATGTTCAAATATCTGGAGGCATCACCCATATGCGCGTAGTGTAGGAGGATACACACAATATGAATTCAAGTCCCATTACCAACTCTAACCTCTGGAGCTTTTGTGTTTGGAATCAATTTGCAAGTAGTCCCACCCATGTTTAAATCTCTGGAGGCATCACCCATATGCCTGTAGTGTAGGAGGATACAAGAAATATGAATGAAAATCCCATCACCAACTCTGGCCTCTGAACTTTTTCTATTTGGAATCGATTTGAAAGTAGTCCCACCCTTGTGAACATAGGAAGTAGTTTGAGATAGTTTTGAAAAATAATTCTAGTATTGGAAAGTAATTCTATTTTGTAATTCATTTTAATAGAAAAAGTGAAATTCTTATGTTTAGTATTTGAGCCTAAGATTGTATATCATGCATAACTTAGAATAGGAAGAATCTTAAAAATAGATTCTTTGCTAAAAGTATATAAATAGGGGAAAGTAGAGGCTTTCAACACACTTCAACAGTTGAGTAGGTTGAGAAACATAGAGGGAGAGAGAGTGGGTAACTTGGAAAGAGATGTTTCCAACAACACTCAGTGCCATACAGTTGCATGGATAGCACAATATGGATTTTTACAGTCATACAAACAATATTGTTCTGATCCATACAATTATATAGATAGTCCATACATGTGTCCATACAATTTCTATGGGAGGACAAACATCTATATAACAATTGATTTTATCATTCCAATGTGTGTTTGGTATCCATACATGTGTCTGTACAGTTTGTATGTGCATGACAAATCTGGTCAAAGTATGATCAAATTTGTAACTTAATATGACCTAAGGAACTAGTGACAACCAACAATTGTAGCCAAACAAAAGATAGGAGGGCAAAATAAAATCCCCTTTCAAATTAAATTAACAATGAGTACAAGAGCAACATGAAATGATATAAACATAGATGAACAAGAGTGTTGTCCTAAGAATAAAAACCCTAGAAAGTGGCGAAGGGGAAGTAAAAGAAGCGTTGCATGAATTAGGGAGCCACTAACACTAGAGGAAGTAGACAATCCTTCTCATCATACAACTTAATGGTATGGATATCAACACCACATGTTTGTCAAATAATTTCCTTTAGAAATATGCCTAGATTAATAGGGTTGTGGTGACTAATCCTAGTTGACATCAAACTACTCTTGGTTACCAGTTGAAGTGGAGGTGGAAGAAGAAGTAGAACCACTCCTCACATACAGGGTTGAAGAACTCCTACTAGATGGGGAGAAACTGGTAGTTCTTCTCTGAGTAGGTGTTTTGTAGTTGTGATGCTTCTGAGAAGCTTTATTTCTCATAGGTGCCCTCAACGTAGCACAGTGTGGAGCTGTGGTGGTGCAGGCAAGGGATAAATGATGGATGGTTATTGCATTTTCCAACCAAGTTTCATGAAGTATTTCAATCCCCCGTTTTCCTAGATCTAATGAAAAGAGATGGCATTGTCGCTAGATGCTCTAGAATTGCTCTAAAATAGGCACAATCTAAGAGAAAATGTATCTCTAATTTGCAAGACAAGACTTTGTTGATTGAAGTGTTTGAAGAATGTTGATTAAATTATACCCAAGTCCCTACGGATGAAATAAAATGTCCCTCTTATCTCATTCAGATAAGAGATTTAAACATCAAGTGCTCCTTATTCTCTACCGCAAGAAAAGAGCAAAGTATGCAAATCATTTCTTCTAGGGGAAGATGGTGATCTGTCTCAACCCTCAACTAATGTAAGAAAATATAAATCTTCCATGAGGAAAGGGAAGCCCAATAGATGGAACCGGAGATAGTATGGAAAAACAAAGGATATAATTGTGTCATTTGTTGTTCAGTTCTTATCCCATATTTATGATAGATAAGTGATTAAAGATGTATAAAGGATAGAACTACACTTGTTTATATTCACTTCTTATTCCATATTCCCAACTCATTCCTACTTGAGCAAGACATTTATTCTTTCTCATGGTTACCCTGATAATCATGATTGTGATACTACATTAGTGCCACCATACCCAAGCCTTCTTACTGTTGTTAGTTATAAGTTATGATCTAGTTTCAGTTGATGGGGTTCCCATCTAATGGGTAGCTAAAAATAACTTTGCATTCATTACCCAGTCCTTTTCTATAAGACCCATCAGAATTTACAGGCTATCCACTTTGTCCTCCATGCCAACTTTACCTCTACTACCCACATCTCCCATTGGGCATTAATTCCCAAGCTAGTAGGTGGAATTTTCCAACTAGTGTCTAGATATGAATTTGCATGAAGTCCTCATGACCAATCCATGTTGAGGGTATCCTACATCTACATACATGCAACTGGATCAGTGGTCACTTGGAAAGTCCAGTTTAAAGTTTAAACACTGTGATTCATAACTTGGAATGTAAACACATTGTCTTATCTATATCAAACTGTAATCAAGATAGTTATTCTTTGTGTTTACATGGACTTTGTCATTTGATGCCAATAAACTGTAGGATCCCTTGGTGTTTTTCTTCTACAAGTTTTAGACAACATAGCCATTGGGCACAAAGAAAATGGCATAAAATATTGACAAAAAACAAGAATTCTAAGAAGATCCACTTTGTCCTGTTG
Organism: Pinus tabuliformis; assembly: GCA_031772625.1. NCBI lineage: Eukaryota > Viridiplantae > Streptophyta > Pinopsida > Pinales > Pinaceae > Pinus > Pinus tabuliformis. The sequence continues at coordinate 875,204,247 of CM062804.1, forward strand.
GGTGTGTAGCCTAGTTATCTTCTTTATTCATAGGTATCACCACATTGGACCCTATTTCGTAATGTGGTGGCAACACCACCCATAATATTTGCCCTACAATGGGGGTCCAAGGGGGCGACTACAATCTTTGGGAGACCCCACTAGTGGGGGATTGAGGGCGGCACCCCTAAAGCTAAAAATAGATGTAAAATTGCCATGTAAAATGTTTTAATTTCGTAGTCAATCTGGGCCATTCACTAGGAAGAGATCTAATGGTAGAAGTTATGTTTAATTTATGGTTTTTTTCCCTAGAAGGCAACCCCTTGCTATATATGAGGGAATTGTATTGCATATATGTAGATCTGTATTCTGAGTGATAAAGAGAGAGGATATTGTGTGAGGATGAAGAGGGTATTACAATGAATCTGCTGTAGGTTGTATCTCTTCAGTTTGCTAGATAATATAAAAGGAAGGACTGGTTGTTTCTCCATGGACATAGCCCAAATTAGGTGAGCCACATATATCTGTGTCTCTCTTGTTTTATGTGTCTTCTGTGTTTATATTTCTGCAATATTTTTTATGTGTTCCATTTCTCTTTAATATATAATTTTCTAACAACTGGTATCAAAGCCGAAGGTCTATTTGGCTGATAAACTCATATGAGAGAAGGGTTCCTAGTTCGAGTGGGAGCAATGGCGGACGATGGTAGGCTTAGGGTCAAAAAATCTAATGACCAAAGCTACCAGTTGTGGAAGATGTAGATAGAAGATTATTTGTACCAGAAAGATCTGTACCAACCATTGAGTGGAAAGGAAAAGAAGCTGATGAGTATGACAGACATAGAATGGGATATTCTTGACAGAAAGGCACTTGGAACAATATGGTTGTGCCTAGTGGGTCAGTAGCATTTAATATTTCAAGTGAAATGACAACAGAGGGTTTAATGTTGGCATTGTCCAAACTATATGAAAAACCCTCAGCCTCAAACAAGGTATTTCTTATGAAACGTTTATTTAATATGAAGATGTCAAAAGGTGGATCTGTTACTGATCATTTAAATAAATTTAATATAGTTACTAGTTAGTTGAGTTCTATAGGGTAACTTTTGATGATGAATTTAGGGCTCTGTTATTTCTGTGCTCATTGCCAAAAAGATGGAATGGTTTAGTTATGGCCATTAGTAAATCTATCTCTGGATCTAGTACTTTAAAGTTTGATGATGTTGTCGGTGCAATCCTTAGCAAGGAAATGCGATGTAAAAGATATGCCGAGACATCAGGTAATGCTTTGACTACAGAGACCAGGGGATGAAAAATGGAGAGAGGAAAGAGCCCAGGATATTGAAGTAAGTCAAGGAAAGGCAGATCCAAGTCCAGATCAGGGATCGTGTGCTAGAAATGGGAGAAGAAAGGACACCTGAAGAAAGGTTGCAAGTCTTGGAAGGGAAAAGAACGATACATGCAACAAGAAAACAATCATGAAGTGAATGTGACAGGTGATGTGTTGCAATATTCTTTGATTCTTTCATTAGAAAATATTATTGATGCTTGGGTGGTATATTGAAGGCCCTTATTCCATGCCACACCTGATAGGAAACATTTTCATGATTATGTTCAAGGATATTTTGGATAGGTTCGATTGGGTGATGATAAACCCTGTAAAATCATTGGAATTGGTACAATTTTCATAAAACAATGGAATGGAAATCAATGGCTATTGAAGGAGTTAAGGCATGTTCCAAATATGAAGAAAGATATAATTTCAACAGGATAGTTGGGAGGTGAAGGCTATGTGACTACTTTTATAGATAAAACCTGGAAGGTCACTAAAGTATCCTTGGTAATAGCAAAATGAGAAAAGGTTGGTACATTTTATTTATGCAATGGTATTTCTAATTTTGTTAATGATTTAGCCTCTACAGGAGAAGATACAACATTGTGGCATCATACACTTGGGCACATGAGTGAGAAGGGGATGCAGATTCTTCACTTAAGAAATTTGTTTCTAGGTTTGAAGCATGTTGATTTAAAATTATGTGAGAATTGTGTTTATGGAAAATAGAAGAGAGTCAGATTCCTCAGAGTTGGGAAAGAAAAGATGTTAAAATTGGAAACTAGGGCCAAACTCCATGTGGATCATATTATTCATGGCTGATAATATTTTTTTTAGATTCCTCTCATCGAGAGGTGTAGTACTAATATAAATATCATCCGATTCCGATAAGTATTTATGGAGATATGAATTTATTTTGATTATGGAATAATTATCAAGCTGACCAGCAACTCATGTAGGCTCAGAAGCCCAACAATTGCATCTATTTAATCATCAACAGTTGTGTGTAAATACAGGAGGTATTTTCCTCATTTGGACTCACTCAACTCATCACATCTCTCTCTCTACTACGCAGAAAAGAGGCTCTTCTCCTACTGCGCAGAAAGAGACTCTTCTCTCACACGTGTGGTAGGAAGACGCAGAATTTAGAGCTGCAACTACAGATCATAATTTTGACCAACATTGACCATCAAACTCCCTCCTCAGAACTACGTTGTAGTTGAATTTGGATCTCCTCTGAAGGCCGCATTTTTTGGTGAAGGAATCAAGCCGATCCGATGGTCAGTTTGCAAGATATTGTCTGCCTAGTTTGGCTGATCTAGGGTTTGCTACTGCTGATGTAAATCAGATTTATGTACAATTTCTCTCTGCTGAATTATTGAAGATAAAGAAATATTTGATCAAAGGTTTTCCCCACATTGGGGTTGTCCCTAGCTAGCCGCCACATCTTGTGTCTCTTGTCTTTGCTTTTTTTTTTTGATCGTTTAATGTTCTACCTGCACTTTACTTTATGTACATGTGATTGCTAATCTATGGATAATAATAAGAAAAATAAGTAAACTGCTCTAAGCATAGAACATACCATAACTTAACATGGTATCAGAGTTGAGGTGAAGACAAATCTTGAGCAAGAGCAAGAGCAATCATCGAAGAGAAGATTGGCAAGGCTATCCTAAAAGAACTATGGGGTCCTCAACACTCTTCCCTACCAAAGACAAGCTCCGTGAGAAAGCTGACTATCATGGATGGAAGATGTCTCTCGATCTAACCTTAGAAGTTCAAGGATTGTTGGATTATGTGAGAGGCAATATTGTTGAGCCTCCATCAAATGCACCCACTGCTGCCAGGAAAAAATGGAAAACCGATGAAGTCAAAACAAAGAAGGTCATCCAGGACTCTATCGACAAGCACTTGGTGGCCTACATCTCTGACCTGAACACCTCCAAGGAAATCTACAATAGAATCGTGAGTTTATTTAAAGTTAATGATGCAAATCAAGTCTTGTTTCTTAGAAATAAGCTGAAGGAATTAAGAAGGGAAAAGATGAGAGTATGCAAGCATACTTCTTAAGAATCACCGAGATCAGGAATGATCTCCTATCTATTGGGGAGATTATTACTGATAGGGAAATGGCACTCACGACTGTTGGAGGATTACCATCTGAATGGTACGTGTTCAGGACTACTCTTCTGAACAATAATGTAATTCCTGGTTAATGGCTAGATGCATTCAAGAAGAAACAAGGGTAGAAGAGAAAGAAATGCCCATGCCTAAAGGTCCTCCTACTCCCTTTTCTTCTCATGCTAGGAAAAGAAATAATTCCAGGACTAAATCAAAGAGAAAAGCTGGACCTAAGGGTGGAAGAAAAGGACAATGTTACATTTTCGATAAAGCAGGTCACTATACAGGGGAGTGCCCTGATAGAAGGGACTCACATCGAGACGATGATCAAAATCCCTCTCATGGAAATCAAATGAATGGAGAATTTAATATCAAAGGTAAAAGGAGTGTTGGAAATCAAGGAAGAGGACAACCATTCAAGAAGGCTAGAAATTCCAAGTATGAATCCAACACTGTTGAAAATAAGCAGGATGAATATTATCTACCAGCTACTCTATCTACCTCTACTCCTTCAGACTCAATAGGAATTTGTCTGATGGATAGTGGTGCCTCAAGGAACTTCACTGGTTACAAAGAAGTTCTCCATAATCTGATAGAGAAAGAAACTAACCTGGAAATTGTCCATGGAGATAATATGAAATATCTTGTGAAATGTGTAGGCAATGTCTCTCTTAAATTGAATCAAGGTAATACAATCCACATACAGGATGTATTATATGTACCTAACCTCAAAAATAACCTAGCATCCATCTCAGCAATGGAAGACAAAGGCTACAAGGTGACCTTCAGTAATGGCAAGGTACGTATATCGAAAAATAATGTTAAAGATGCGTTCACTCTTGGGTTTCGAGTTGATTCATTATATCAGGTCGATGGAAGTCTGATAGGTGTCATGTCTTGTGACACATCTCTTCAATCTGAACTTTGGCATCGAAGGTTTTCCCATATTCATTATAAAGCTCTACCTGATGTAAGACAAATTGTAACATGGATGCCCGAATTCCGAGTAGAGAAAGAAGGTGTATGTCCGGGATGTGCTAAAGGAAAGCTCAAAAGGGGACCATTCCCCTCAAGCCAAAGCAAGACCTCCGATATATTACAATTGGTCCACTCAAAAATATCTGGTATGATGTCTGTGAACTCCTTGGGAGGATATTCATATTACCTCACTTTTACAGATGACTATTCTTGAAAGACTTGGATATACTTCTTGAAAAATAAGGATGAAGTGTTCTCTTGGTTTTGACACTTTAAAGCCTTGATCTAGAATCAAATCGAAAAGAATATCAAGATCTTAAGGACTGATAATGGGACTGAATATGAATCTAACGAGTTTCATGACTTTTGCAAAGAGGCTGGCATTAAGAGGGAGACTACTACACCATATGCTCCTGAACAGAATGGTGTGGCAGAAAGGAAGAACCGTATGATTGTGGAAGTTGTCCGTGCCATGCTCCATGATCAAAGACTTCCGAAGTTTCTATGGGCCAAAGCTGCAAGCATCGTCGTATATGTATAAAACCAATGCCCTCATCAAGCATTGGGTTCCAAGACTCCTGAAGAAATGTTCACCGATAAGAAACTTTATGTATCTCATTTTATAATTTTTGGAAGCCCTGTATATTTTCATGTGCCGAAAGAGAAAAGGAATAAATTGGGTGCATCTGGAAAGAAAGGAATCTTCGTGGGCTATGGTGAAAATACTAATGGCTATAGAATCTATGTAGTCGGTCAAAGGGAAGTCGTGATTAGTCATGATGTCACCTTTGAAGAAGATATGGCTCTCAGCAAGGTAGACAATCTTCCGACTTTGAGGAGCTCTCAAGAAGCTGACGCCAGGGAACCAAAAGAAAATGATGATGAAACAATGCCTGATGTGGAAGAAACCATCGATCCTATTGATCAACCTGAGCCTTCCTCTTCTAGGAAGAGGCCCTATTGTCTTAGGGGGCTACTCGATGATGTTGAAGGACACACTGCACCTCGAGGAACCTTCCGTGAAAGTAAGAAACCTAACAGGTATCAAGGATACCTGACCATTATGAGCATGATCATACAAAATGAGCCTTCATCATTGTCAGATGCCATCAAGCATCAAGTATGGAAGGATTCTATGACCAAAGAAAATGAGTCTATTATGAACAAAGATGTCTGGGAAGTAGTTCCCAGACCCCAGGACAAGACAATTGTCACTTCTAACTGGCTTTACAAGATAAAGCATGCAACAGATGGAAGTATGAAAAAATATAAGGCTCGTTTTGTCGCTCGTGGTTTCTCCCAAAAGGAAGGTATGGACTATGATGAGATATTTGCACCTGTTGCTAGATATACCACCATCCGCTCAATCATAGCCCTTGCAACTTCACAAGGATGGAACCTACATCAGATGGATGTCAAGACCGCATTCTTTCATGGTTCGATCAAAGAAGAGGTCTTCGTGGAGCAACCCAAAGGATTTGAGATTTATGATCGAAAATCTCATGTATGCAAGTTGAAGAAGGCTCTCTATGGGCTGAAGCAAGCACCCCGAGCATGGTATGAGAGGGTCGATAGCTAATTGATGAAGCTAGGATTCACTAGAAGTGAAGCTAATCCTAACTTTTACTTTAAGGTTGAAGATGAAAAACCTCTCATAGTGGTGCTATATGTGGATGACCTCTTTCTAACAGGTGCAAACCCTCTCATTCACAAATGTAAGATAGAGTTGGCTTCTAAATTTGAAATGAAGGACCTAGGACTGATGCACTATTTCCTAGGACTTGAAGTGTGGTAGAAGCCAGGGGAAATTTTCCTATCTCAAGGAAAATATGTGGTGAAGATATTGGAAAGATTTGGTATGGTGGACTACAAGCCTGTAACTACCCCGATGGAGCTTGACTTCAAGAAGTTAAGAGGTAGTGCTACTGGACCTGTTTTACGAAATGCCACCGAGTATCGGCAACTCATCAGAGCATTAATGTTTTAGTGAACTCCCGTCTAGAGATATGCTTTGCAGTCAACACATTAGGTCAACATATGATTGAACCTCACCACATACGTTGGATTGGTGCTAAGAATCTATTAAGATATCTTCGTGGCACAATTACATATGGGTTAAGATACACTGCCGGAGATGTGAGACTACTTGGATACACTGATGCTGATTGGGCAGGCAGTGTGGTGGATCTTAAAAGCACTTCCAGGTGTTGTTTCACTTTGGGATCTGCTTCGATATCTTGGATGAGCAGGAAGTAGAAGTTGGTGGATTTGAGCACCACCGAAGCAGATTATATTGCTGCTAGCATGGCCTCCTATGAGGCAGTCTGGTTACGAAAGCTCTTCAGTGAGCTGTTTGGATTTACATTGGATACTGCCGTGATCCTGTGTGATAACTAGAGTGGGATTCATTTATTAGAGAATCCCGTATTTCATGATCGCTCCAAGCATATCGATATCAAATACCACTATATTCGAGATATGGTGCAGCGGGGAGCTATAAGGCTCCAACATATCAGTATAGATGAACAGGTCGCCGACATTCTGACAAAGCCCCTACGAAAGGTCAAATTTTTGACTTTTCAAGAACAACTTGGTGTCATTCAAAGACCCTCTGATGAGGGTCCTGTATGATGTATTAAGCTCTGGGAGCTCCGGGTGGGTGTGGGGTACTTCTTGGAGCAACATATGACCACAGAGTGAAAGAATAAAAAATTTCCCTGTAACACCCTATGGCGATTATGTAGCAGGATGATTAGTTCTCCTATGAGGTCTGGATGATGTGTTCTCCATGATGATTATGTAGCAGGATGATTAGTTCTCTTGTGAGGTCTGGATGATGTGTTCTCCATGACGATTATGTAGCAGGATGATTAGTTATCCTGTGAGGTCTGGATGATGTGTTCTCCATGACAATTGTGTAGCAGGATGATTAGTTCTCCTGTGAGGACATGATTGATTAGTTATCGTATCGAGGCATCCTACCCATGCAGTCTGGGACTCATGGGAAGTACCTCTCATCTGATCAATGAGCAGGGAAATGAGGATAGGGACCATAGTAGTACCGATGGATGGATCACTTTATCTACCATACTCCCTATGCTAGGATGACCTTCATTGATCTGCGATCAATGATACTGGTCTGGGACCAGTGGTAGGAGTTGTACTCACTATGACACTAACTTCGGGTTGGTTGAGGACTAGTCTGGGACCAGTGGTACACACTCTGAGACTGACTTTAAGTCAGTGGAGGATGGTACGATACATCCTCGATCATTTCTTCCTCTTCATAATTCGAACAAAGCAGAGAAAAGAAAAACAGAACAGATCAGAGTAGGCAGAATAGAGCAGAGCAGAGCAGGGGTCAAGTTGTACAGGGTAGTGCATTTGATGGATGAATAGTAGCAACCGACAGACGAATTGCAGATGGAGTTCTCCCTAGTTGAGAGGGAGTGTTAAAATTGGCAACTAGGGCCAAACTCCATGTGGGTCATCTTATTCATGGCTGATAATATTTTTATTAGATTCCTCTCATCGAGAGGTGTAGGATTGATCTAAAGATCATCCAATTCCAATAAGTTATGGAGATTTGAATTTATTTTGATTATGGAATAATTATCAAGCCGATCAGCAACTCATGTAGGCTCAAAAGCCCAACAGTCGTGTCTATTCAATCATCAACAGTTGTGTATAAATACAAGAGGTATTTTCCTCACTTGTACTCACTCAACTCATCACATCTCTCTCTCTCTCTACTGTGCAGAAAAGAGGCTCTTCTCCTACTGCGCAGAAAGAGACTCTTCTCTCACATGTGTGGAAGGAAGACGCACAATTTAGGGCTGCAACTGCAGATAGAAGTTTGACCAGCGTTGACCATCAGACTCCCTCCTCAAAACTGCACTGTAGGTGAATCTGGATCTCCTCTGAAGGCCACATTTTTTGGTGAAGGAACCAAGCTAATCCGACAGTCGGTTTGTAAGATATTGTTTGCCCTAGTTTGGTTGATCTAGGGTTTGCTGCTATTGATGTAAATCAGATTTATGTATTATTTCTCTCTGCTGAATTATTGAAGATAAAGGAAGATTTGATCAAAGGGTTTCCACACATTGGGGTTTTTCCCTGGCTAGCCGCCACATCTTGTGTCTCTTGTCTTGGCTTGTTTTCTATCAATCATTTAATGTTCTATCTGCACTTTACTTTATGTACATGTGATTACTAATCTGTGGATAATAATAAGAAAAATAAGTAAACTGCTCTAAGCATAGAACATACCATAACTTAACAAAAGAAGAGCAAAAAATTAGAGCTTGTGCATACAGATGTATGGGGACCTGCTCAGGTATCATCTCTCGGTGGCTCTCATTATTATGTTACTTTTATTGATGATGCAACCAGAGAAACTTGGATTTATTGTATTCGAAATAAATATGATGTATTTGATACTTTCAAGAAATGGAAAACTTTGGTTAAAAATGAGACAGGAAAAAGGTTGAAGTGTCTCATATCAGACAATGGAGGTGAATATTGAAGAAAAGAGTTTGATAGGTACTATTCAGAGAATGGAATTCACAAAGAGAAGACAATTCCAGGAACACCACAAGAAAATGGTGTGTCAGAAAGGATGAACAGGACAATCATGGAGCATGCAAGGTGCATGAGATTGCATGCAGGATTGCCTTTACCATTTTGGGCAAATGATGTAGATATTTTTGTTTATCTAATAAACAGAGGGCCTTCAAGTTGCTTGAATGGTGGTATTCCATAGGAGGCATGGATACGTAAAAAGGTAAACTACTCATTTTAAAAAACTTTTGGTTGTGAAGCCTTTGTCCACATTAATAAAGAAATAGAACAAATCTTGAGGCAAAATCAAAGAAATGTACCTTTATTGGATATGGTGTTAATGATTTTGGTTATCGCTTTTATGATTATGAAAAACACAAAATCATTAGAAGCAAAGATGTCATGTTCAATGAAAAGGTTTTGTATAAGGATCCGCTACAGGAAAAGAAACATGAAAAATAAAATAGAGAATACATAGTGCTGGATGACATCACAGAAAAAGTGAAGGTGCCTGAAAATCATAATGATCAACAACAAAAACAAATACAACAAAAACAAGCACCTCAAACACACGAAATTGGTGTTAGAAGATCTACAAGGATAAGTAGATACCCTAAACGATACTCTCCTTCATTATATTATATATTGTTTACTGATTCTGGTGAACCAGAATGTTATGAAGAAGTAGTGCAGGTAGAAACCAGGAAGAAGTGGGAGCAAGCCATGAAACAAGAGATGGAATCCTTAGCACATAACCCAACTTGGGACTTAGTCTGGTTTCCTACAGGTAAAACAACATTGCAGAATAAATGGGTTTATAGGTTGAAGGAAGAAGATGGAGGTAGAAAAAGGTATAAATCTAAACTTGTGGTGAGGCGGTTTGCACAAAAAAGGGGTATAGATTTTGATGAGATATTTTCTCTTGTTGTTAGAATGAATTCAATCATAACTATTTTAAGTCTAGTAGCAGTTGAAGATTGGCATCTTGAGCAGTTAGATGTAAAGACAAACTTTCTCCATGGGGATTTAGACGAAGAGATATATATGCAGCAACCACAAAGATATGAGGTAAAAGGGAAGGAGAAACTAGTGTGCAGGTTGAAGAAGAGCTTGTATGGTTTAAAACAGGCTCCAAGGTAGTGGTGTCTAAAATTTGACAGGTTTATGTCTGAACAAGGTTATATTAGATGTCACTTCGATCATTGTGTTTATATCAAAAGGAAAAATGATGGAAACTATATTATATTGTTATTGTATGTAGAAGACATGATTGTTGCAGGTTCTAAGATGCAAGAAATAAATGTGCTCAAGAGAAAATTGGCGAACTCATTTGCAATGAAAGATTTGGGTGTTGCAAAACAAATCCTTGGTATGAGAATAACTAGAGATGGGAAGACTCGAAAATTAGCGTTGTCTCAGAGTGAGTACATAGAAAATGTGTTGAAAATATTTAATATGCAGAATGCAAAACCAATTAGTATACCTTTGGCTATCTATTCAAGCTAAGTAAGGAAATTTGTCTCGAGACTCGGGAAGAAATGGATTATATGTCTAAAGTTCCATATGCATCAGCAGTTGGAAGATTAATGTATGCAATGGTCTGCACAAGGCTTGGTATTGCACATGCAGTGGGAGTTGTAAGTAGGTACATGAACAATCCAGGGAAAGAACATTGGATGGTAGTGAAGTGGATTCTCAAGTATTTGAGAGGTACCACAAATCAAGAATTATTCTTTGGTGGTTCAAACATTGCTCTACAAGGATATGTTGATGTAGATATGGCGGGTGATAGAGATAACAAGAGGAGCACAACAAGGTATCTGTTTACTATAGGTGGAAAAACTATAAGTTAGGTTTCAAAACTGTAAAGTGTTGTTGCACTCTCAACAACCGAAGTAGAATATGTTGCTGCTAAAGAGGCTAGTAAAGAAATGATTTGGTTATAAAGGTTTCTGGATGAATTGGGTAAGAAGCAGGAGTTGGGCAGGTTATACAATGACAGCCAGAGTGCCATACATCTTGAAAAGAACTCTACATTTCATTCCAATACTAAACATATATAGCTCAAGTACCATTTCATACAGTCAGCATTCGAAGATGGACAGTTGAAGCTAGAAAATATACACACTAGCCATAGTCCTGCAGATATGTTAACAAAAGTTGTAACCAGGGAGAAACTGAGATTCTACTCAGTTTCAATTTGTCTTCAAGTATGATGAAGAAGATGAGAAACAGCAAGGTCCAAAGTGGAGTCATTTTCCATCAAATGAAGCAGTAGTGGAGTTGCTATAATTAGTCTCCAAGTGGGAGATTGTTGGGTGTGGAGCATGATTATCTTCTTTATTCAAAAGTGTCACCACATTGGACCCTAGTTCGTAATGTGGCAGTAACACTACCCATAATTTTTGTGCTGCAAGGGGAGTCCAAGGGGGGCGGCTCTGATCTTTGGGAGAACCCCCCCCCCCCCCCCTTGGCGGGGGATCGGGGGCAGCGCCCCAAAGCTAAAAATAGATGTAAAAATTCCGTGTAAAATGTTGTAATTTTGTAGTCAATTTGGGCCGTTCATTAGGCAAAATTATGACAGTAGAAGTTATGTTTAACTTAGGGTTTTTTTCCCTAGAAGGCAACTCGTCGCTATATATGAGGGAATTGTATTGCGTCTATGTAGATCTGTATTCTGAGTGAGAAAGAGAGAGGATATTGTGTGAGAGTGAAGAGTTATTAGAACGGATCTACTGTAGGTTGTATCTCTTCAGTTTGCTGGATAATATAAAAGGAAGGACTAGCTGTTTCTCCATGGATGTAGCCCAAATTGGGTGAACCACATATATATATATATATATATGTGTGTGTGTGTGTGTGTGTGTGTGTGTGTGTGTGTGTCTTGTTTTATGTGTTTTCTATGTTTATATTTCTGAAGTATTTTTTATGTGTTCCGTTACTCTGTAATATATAATTTTCTAACATTTCCTCCATGCGAACTTTAGCTCTACTGCCCACATCTACCATTGGGCATCAATGCCCAAGCTAGTAGGTGGCAATTTCCAACTAGTGTCTGGATATATATTTGCATGAATTCCTCATGACCAATCTATGTTGAGGGTAACTTGCATCTAGGTACATGCAACCAAATGAGTAGTGACTTGGAAAGTTTAGTTTAAAGTTTAAACACTACGATTCATAACTTGGAATGCAAACACATTTTCTCATCTATATCAAATTGCAATCAAGATAGTTATTCCTTTTGTTTACATCGAATTTGTCATTTGATTCTAATGAACTGTAGGGTCCCCTTGTATTTGACTTCTGCAAGTTTTATACAACATAGTTGTTGGGCACAAAGGAAATGGCATACAATGTGCACAAATCACAGGAATGCCAAGAAGATCCATTTTGTCCTCCATGCCAACTTTATCCCTACTGCCCACATCTCCCATTGGGAATCAATGCCCAAGCTAATAGGTGGCATTTCCCAACTACTGTATGGATATGAATTTGCATGAATTCTTCATGACCAATCCATTTTGAGGGTAGCCTGCATCTAGGTACATGCAACCAGATGAGTAGTCACTTGGAAAGTCTAGTTTAAAGTTTAAACACTATGATTGGAATGTAAACACGGTCTCATCTACCTCAAAATAAAATAAAGATAACTATTCTTTGTGTTTACATGGACTTTGTCATTTGATTCCAATGAACTGTAGGATCCCCTTGTATTTGACTTCTGCAAGTTTTAGACAACATAGTTGTTGGGCACAAAGAAAATGACATACAATGTTCACAAAACATAGGAATGCTAAGAAGTACGTAGTTGATGTAAGTAGCAACATTTTCCCAAAAAATAGGAATGATCTTGCATTAAAATTCAATGCATTGCAAAAGTAATTCCAGTATTAGCAAACTACTCATTCCCTTGAATGATTACATACCGCTCCATTTGTGCTCAGATATTTATTATTCTATTCAATATTGTGTAGGTTACAAAGAGGAAGATCCAAACAATGCCATTCTTTGTCTCTCCATTCTTAGATTATGCACAAATATGATAAATCTACTCCTAAAGAGGCAACAAGATATTCACCATTGGCCAAGTGGCTGGAGAATAGGAGCCATGAAAATCAAACCAGAAAAACATATTTAGCTCTAAAACCAATCACAATGAAGATCTTTTCTCAACCACTACAATATCTTTACTACCTTGTTAGACATCAAAATAATTTTTCAAGTCTTTGCACTAGCCTAGGAAACAAAGCACATCAGGTTGCATTCTGAAAACTTCTTTCACAACCCTCATACCACCTTCATTTCCACTATCCTTTTATTGCAAGCACAAGAGCCCACTAAAACTGCAACATAGCAGAACTCATTGTTGCACCTTGTCCAGCCATGCTTCACGATATCAATAGATCAACACCTTTCCCAACAGTTCTTCATTCATTTACTTTTTCTTTTGTCACAATGGAAAAAGTTGTATGATTTCTAAAGTAGACAAATTGACCACAACCATGTTTGGATGTAGATCAACATGCACAAAGAGGAAGGTTCTAACTAGAAGTTAAACCCCTGCAATCATCAAGAAATAGAAACTTCTTCAAATTAGATATGTTTACAAAGAGTTGCAATGTTATACTCAAAACATTAAGCAAAGTAGCCTCCAACCTACCATCAAACACATCAAAATGACTGGCTTAAAGCCTTAGACATCACTAAATAAGATTTGAAGCAAGATCCAAGATATAACAATTTCCAATCAAATTCAACAAATACAAAAGTGGATTGTAAAATCTACTATAAAGAACCCATCTCAAAGAAACAACAGGGTTTACATTATTACCACTAAAACAATATAAATTGTTGAAATTGAATTCCTTTGATATCACATTGTATGCAAAGCCCAATAGAATGATAGTTCTATATGCATCCAAATATTATGATGTTAAAATTCAAATATATATAAAAGAAATCATTTGAACATTCTAAACTGTAGGCTCCAACCTATCTAGGAACTGAAAGTGTAATTGCACAATGTACAATTCTTATATTAACCAAAAACAAATACAGTAGAATTGATTATAGTACTATCTTGATATCAACATGAGAAAGAGAGAGTGGATCTTCTTCAAAACCACGGCCATATTTATATTATCCATGAATACATATTTAGAATATATGTTTGTCACAAATTTGGAGACCGAATATAAAAATAGCTCTTTAGCCTACTATAGAATCTATTTTGACTAGATGAGCAACAAAATTATAGTTCTTGGCATGCATGCCCCATACCGATCTTCGAATTTTCGAGGTAAGATGTGACCGCATTGCTTGATATTCATGAATAGTATCTAAGATGCCACCCAAACACTGGTTTTGTTTTGATTAGGGGATTTGACAATAACCCAATTCATATAAATGATTGTCTTTCAAACATAACTCCATCCATTAAAGAAACAAATTTGGAGTGAAATTGGCGGTTTCAAGAAGTACCCTATATCCTCCATGTGCAGAAAGGCCATTGGGTATGTTGTAAAGTTGATCTTGTTGAAGTCTTTGCTTCAATTTCCAAAGGTTTTCACCTACATGGGATAGATACCCATAAAATTAAATTGAAGACATCACTTCTTGTGTTAATGCATGCCCCACAAGATTGGTATTTCAAGATCAATGAGTTTTCACTCAAGCTGAACTTTTCAAAGTTTAGTGTAGATTTTACTTCTTTATTTAATAGATCTGATCCATTTATCTTGGCCCTATATACAAATGAGTTTATCATTGTTGGAATTTTTGAACAACTCATGTTAGTGGTGTAAGAAGATTTTGACTAGTGAAGTTGACATGAAGGACATAGGAGGTTGGTAGGTTTTTTATGAAGTTTTCCTTGTACAAGGGATTTACACCTTGAAGATTTTAAAGATATTTCAAAGTACAGAAGGAAATAATGATCCAAGGTTATATTTTTCAACTTCATGGATGGTCAACATAATGATGAAGCCCTTAGCAAAGGAGAAGTTCAAGGACACAGAAGGAGAGATTTGATTTTGTCAATAACACTTTCTTTACAAAGAGGGAGTGTTATTTTTTCCCTATTACATCAGATACTTCTTTCTCCCATGGTGGCATACCAATCATATTTAATAGCAAAGACACAACAACAATAGGCACAACAATATGTATTTATGTAGGATACCTATGCAGTCATGATAAGGGTGCAGTTGAGGAGAATGAGGATGCAACACTCGAATGTCTACGGTATTGCACTGTAGTTATGTAGGAGATAGATTGAGAGGGTGCACGGATGCTAGAAGTTTTCCCTGTTGCATACATTATTGTTCTCTTCCATGGTGGCATAATAGTCAAGCAACAAAGGTACACCAACAACAACCACAATAGTTTGGATTCCTGTGTAGGGTACTTGTGTTGTCATAATAAGGGTGCAACTGAGGAAAATGGGGGTGCAACACTAGATTGTTTGTGATGCTAAACTGTAATCATGTAAGAGAATATTGACAGTGTACACACATGCCTTCCATCATGCATGTGCCAACCTCAACCACTTCTAGTTTTATGATTGTTTTTCCAGATTTAGCATTTCAATTTTAAAATAGATGCTTTTCTTCTTTTAGAATTCGAAATCCAGATGTAGAAGTAGGTTCTTTTTAGCTTCAATTAGCTTTTTTTCTAAGATATATTAAGCGCAAGAGCCAAGGAAACTTCCAATTTTAGGGACATCATACTTCTCTAAACATATTTAGATAATGGTTTTTCTTTTCTAATTTTTAGCACCCACAGGCATGGGCTATTTTGTTTTCTCCTCTAACCTTCCTCATCTATATTATATAAAGAATGTAGGGAAAATGTGGTTATTTTTTAATGCTTTTAAGAATGATATTATGTTGTGCTAGTAATTCTGATAGTACTTTTGAGCTGTAGCATTGTGTCATTTTTCCAGATTGAATAAAAATAGATTGCAGTTTTGGAAGTTCAATTTTGTACAATCTGTCCTATATTTTCAGTATGATGTGTTAGTAGAGAACATATACAAAATGTGTAGTTTTGATAGCCCTTAAGTTTTATTTTTTAGCTGCTTGGGTTTTCTGATTGCAGACTCTGCCTACCATGGTCAGAAAATTTCCCTAAGTCAGACCTTTAACAACAGTATGGCCAAAATTCAATCTAAAATAAAAAATTTCTAAGATCATTGGATCTAATGTTTTGTGATCTGTAAACTGAAAATTTGTTGAACATTTGCAAGAAAGAGATTTAAGTAATGGGTAAGTATAAAGTCTGGATGATGATGAACAATACTATTGTAATGAGGAGTAAGATCTACACATCATAGACATTTGTGGGTATTTCTAGAGACATTTTAATTGGAATAGTAAGCACTTTCTTCCTTCTTCACCCTTCCTCTTCATCTTGCTTGTTTTAGGACACCAGGAAATTCATTTGCCCAATCATTACAAAGCCCTGTATCTAAGAAATTTAGTTAAAACAATGACACATATGAGAAGCATCCAAAGATAATAATCTAGCTTCATTCTTTTTTCCTGGTGTGTGTTATTCAATCCTTTCTCTTATTTTTTCCTTTTATGTAAATATTGCAAGATAAAAGATATGAGGAAATTTCATTTGACATTGCCTTTTGGTATTGGAGCCAGAGTGTGAAATTTCTGTTTATTGCGATGGTTTGTGCACTATAGCTAAGTGGAGGCCTGCACGAAAAATTAAAGAGAGAGATTGCAGAAAATGATGCATCATTTGATGCCTACGTTCTTATCTGAAACTTTGTTATGAGGAGGTGTGTCTGTTGACCGGGGAACATTTTTTGTTTCCTGAGGCTGCAGTCACGGTGAAGAGGGTTCACGTAATTAAGAGAAGAAGCTGCATATTGAAGCAGCGTGGCGCAACGTAGATCCGACAAGGTAGCACAGTGAAGACAAGGTTTTGTTGGTTCAAACGTGTTATGCATTGGGATTGCTCAGTCTTGCATTTCTCGGTTCTGCTCGACTCTCAGTAGCATTTCTCGACACTCAACAACAATAAGGAGGAGATTTCTTAGAATTCTACATTATTCTTGGCATTCGACAGGAACTGCGCATCACATAATATTCCACATCGCTTGAGATGAGATTCCGATCCCAAGCTTCCAATTCCACATCCTCCATTTTTGAATGTTAGTGGATCCGGTCGTAGCAGAAGAAGTCGATGAAAATTTGGAGCCTCACTCGTCTCATTTGGAGCTTCTGATTCATGCGCGTAGGGAGATTGGGCTGGCAGAGGTTTGTGGAGAGCTTCCGATCTGTGCCAGCGTGAGAGCGGTGGTTGAATTGGAGCAGAGGGCCGAGAGGCCAGTTGATTAAATTTCCCCCTTTTTTAA
Organism: Pinus tabuliformis; assembly: GCA_031772625.1. Taxonomy (NCBI): domain Eukaryota; kingdom Viridiplantae; phylum Streptophyta; class Pinopsida; order Pinales; family Pinaceae; genus Pinus; species Pinus tabuliformis. Next base: position 875,221,591 of record CM062804.1, read on the forward strand.
CTTGAGTACTTCTACGAAAAAGTATCCATTTAAATGTGGCCACAACGAAAAAATGAGCATATGCTGATTACTATTGTATGTTCCCTAATACCCTTCTTGCCTCGTAGCCATCCATAGTTGATTCTGAAGCTTCTGGCCTTGGGCTATCTGATCATACACAAGATTTGAATCCGTAAAGGCCTAAATCTGGGAAACCCTTAGCTCCAACGCTGCCAATAACCCATCCATAAGCGCCAGATGCTCGACCACCATTCTATCAACATAAAAATCCAATTTCTTCTACACTTGCATCAAGTTATCCCCATCGGGGCTCTGTATGACGACTCCTATGCCAGAAGAACTCAGACCTGATCCACCCGGCCGAATTTCAGACATGCCCTTAAACAACATTTTATAATAACTATCCAAAATGAGATCCCCTGGAGATCAATCCCGAGAGTTCCGAGGAATCTCTGCGATCATGAAAGATGCAGCAGCTCATGTGGAGAACTTACCTGGAAGTGACGTGTGGATTACCTGCAGCGTGGAAGTCAAAGGTAAACGATTGAAGCTTTAACGTCGGTGTTTTTTTTTAATCTATTACTTCAGGTTTGAAAAAGGGTTAACAAATTGGGAAAGTTGTTTTTATGGAGAGATAAGGTGTTTAATGGAGAGATATGGTGATAAATGAATTTTTCACCTTTTTATAAAGTAATTTCATTAAAAAATCATGGAAGTTTAAAAGAGGTAATAACATGAAGTTTCTTGCAATGGAGTGATAAGGTGTATAAGGAGGCAATTTTAATATTTTGTTGGAGTGATAAGTTGAATGTTGGGAGTTTTGTTAAAAACAAATTGGAGTAATAAGGTGTAATTTTTTCTTTTGTCATATTTGGAGGGTTGATTTTTTAAAAAGGGAGGTTATTGGTTTACTTCAAGGGGTGCTAAATAGTCAAAATTGTTAGAGTTTATTGTAATTGGGTGCATTCTCGGTTGAACCTGACACCCAAGGTTTAAATTTTATGGTCTCGCGTCAAAACTCAAATTGATAGGGGGTTAAGTAAGTCAATAAGTCAAGTCATTAAAATCATTCTCTTGGGTGCATTTTCGGTGGTATCTGACACCCTCATTCTATTGAAGCAAAATCAAGTAAGCAAGCGAGCATGAGTTCAAGCATTTAATTGTTAAAACAAGTTCAAGCAAGTGTGAAATTCAAGTTACGATCAAGCAAGCATCAAGAAATCAAGTTCGAAAAATTAAGCAAGTTCAAGATCAAAGCAAGCATGATAATCAAGCGAGCCAGTACAAGTGAGTGTGTCAAAGACAAAAATGGGTAAAGGAGGAAAATGTCTTCAAAGTGTAGAGTTAGAAATTAAAGAATTGAAAGAGTGCAATCATGAATTACATAACACAATTGAAATGCTTGAGTGAAAGTTAAAAAAAAAAAAAAATCAATCAAATGACCAGTACATTAGAAGCAACAAAAGATTTGCAAATTGAGCTCGATATGAAAGAACAACTCATTAATGCACTCCAGATTAAATTAAGTGAAAAGAAATATTTACTAGATGCACAATGTACAAAGAAGATAGATGCAAGTTGTGACACAGAAGGCCTCATCCAAACAACAAATGCAAGTTGTGACACATATGATCTTATTCAACTTATTGATGAAAGTTGTGACACATATGATCTAATTCACCATATTGATGCAAGTTGTAACACAAATGATCTAATCCACCAAGTTGATGTAAGTTGCGACACAAATGATCTCATCCAGCGAGTTGTACTACTAAATGATGCAACTAGTAGTACTAAATATCTAAGTGAATAATTTGATGCATCATGTGATACAATAGAAATGATTGATGCTCAGTGTGATACAGATGATTTAATGAAACCAGACCAGAATATCAGCGATAGCAGAAAATGTGAAGAAAAACAACAAGATGAACTTGAGGATGCTCCTAGCCCATGCCTTGATAGCGATCTAAGAAGGATGCACATAGTCCATGCCTTGATAGTGCTTTGAGAAGGAATGGATAAGATCTTCTTGAGATGCTCACATCACCTCTCTTGTTCATTTACCCCAACCAAATCTCATCGCTTCATCATCTTTTCCTAATTCGAACTATCTATTTGACATTGTAACAAGGAGGAGGATACAACCTTGTACCTTGCCAATCTGTTCACACACAACCATATCCTTTGAAATCTCTAAAATAAATTCCACAGATTTCATACCCTCTCCAATATCATGTGCAAGTGAATGAACAATAAAATCAATAGCATGGTCCACATCAACTATTTTCGCCATATGATGACTGTTTTCCTTTATCGGGCTACAAAGTAATGCTAGTTTTTTGTTTCTAATCATTGGCTTATTCCATCCAAGAAGGCCAACTAAAATACGAATGTAACCTTTTGATCCTATCCATTGTCTGTGCTTTTCTTTCTCCTCACTTAAACTTAGTAATTCATTAAGAGCATACAACACAGTCTGCTCCTCATCAGAATCCCGATTAGGTTTTAGTGAATCTATTATGACCATTGTATTTCTATCCTTCCACTCTTCTATAGACCTTTGGAGTATGATATTCAGTCTGAGCTCTTTACTATTTAGCACCTGATTAGTCACGGGACAAGTAGTGTGCCCCTCTGTGAACCATCTTTCAATAGAACTTCTATCAAATGTTTGACAAGAAGAAATCTCAACAGGATCTTCCATTACCTCTCGAGAAATTGGAAAATAAAAGGATTGTAAGGGAGGCAATGAATGACTTCCCAAAAAGAGCATTTTTTCATCATATTACTAATTCGACTACGACACCACTGCTAGTCAATAGGAGAAATAAATTGGCTTTGATAATACATGCATTAGATGTGGCTTCCTGTTGAGATTTTGGTCTGTTCCATTCCATATCCATTACTAACATGTGTCTTGTTGTGACAATTTGGTCTATGCCAGTCCATATCCATTGCTAACTGGATTGCGACACCACTTCCAATCCACACAAAGAATAAATTGTGGAGTCTTCATCGGATGACGTCGCATTACAATCGAACTATAAGGGAGGAAAATAATTACTTCCCAAAAAGACTCTTTTCTTGTAATATATCTTATCTCTATCTTTGGTAGAAGATGCCACATCTGTACAACGAAGAAATCCAATGATTTGTTCCATTTGCAAAACCTCTACTTCATTGTTTTTTTCTCAATATGGTATTTTCCATATCCCTTTTAAACTCTTCATATTTGTGTTTCAAAGTCGATGTATCAGTGGAAACTCCCACTACTTTGGAAATCTACAAAAGTAATTTATTTGCATAAACACTATCAGTATGCCTTTCTCTGGTCCTAGATTTAATTTTATCAACTATCCAATGCACTATCCTATGTATTATCAAAAGAGCATTAAGGCACCCCTCCTCCATTCTGTTAAGATAATGTTATCCACCTGTTTTCCAGACAATCCTCCTTAGCCAAAACCCTCTATTTATATTTTAACCTAATGTTATCTTCTTGGTTGACTGCCAATCTTCCTTAGCCATACCCCACCAATCCTCTTTGGCCATACCCTCTTAAATATTAAACTTGATGAGTGGGAAAAATAAATTCCAAATGAAAAGCCCCAAAAATTTTACTATAATGTAAAAAAAATATTATTCAAATATAATAAATATTTTAATTTTTTAAAAAGTTATCCAATGTTATAAATGTTTTAATATTTGTCAAAAATAAAGGTAGTTGAATTTGCAAGCTATTTTATTTTTTTATTTTTTCATTTTTTCACCTTATGAAAGATTTGATTCCCCCGTCTTGGCCCTTGGTAGATCCAGAGTTAAGACGGATATAGATCGGTTTAATTATTTATTTTTTTTCTCGTTAAGACTATGCTATTCTATTATATACATAAACAGGAAAACAGTTACAGTCATGAGGTCATACTGCCAAAGGCCATGGATGGCACTTTGGACTGAAAGTGATCAAAAAAACAGCCCACGCAGGGGCACCACCACTGAGACAAATCACCCGTGCAGGGGCACTACCACTGAGACAAGTCACCCGCGCAGGGGCACCACCACTGAGACAAATCACCCACGCAGGGGCACCACCACTGAGACAAATCACCCACGCAGGGGCGTTAAACCGCTGAGGTGCTGTAAGAGCAAAAATTGACATCCCACGCAGGGGCTCAAAAAAGAAAAAGAAGACCTTCATTAGGATCCCTTGCAGGGGCATTGACAAACATTGAACAAGATTTTTCTCGAACCAAACAGAAACAACAAAAACATACAGTAAGCCATTGTAGCAAACGTAGAAAATCATGGGAGAACCTGAGCAGCGTCTGAAAGGGAGAGGCTGAGCGAACGGACGACTATTCGTCCGGCTCCTCCTCGATGATCCTGCACCAACCACATCCTTCCGGGAGAGAGTCCCATGTTGTCTTGTCCTTCTCTGGAGAAGGCACTGCCTGAGTCAAAGGTGGAATGACAGCATGCTTTGGGCCAACCTCTGGCGAACCCTCAGCATCCCTAGAGCTTCCTGCCTGGTGCATCTTCGTGCGGGGTTGTTCCTCGCCCTCATCCTTCAGTTCTTCAAGAAAAAGGACCGAGACATGGGCGTTGATGCGAGAATTGCCCTGGGAACTGCTGAAGGAGAAGACTGCAGTTCCAAACGCAGGTAGCGGAGCCGAGTCCGAATCTGGACTGCTGGAGTCCAGGAAATGGCTCGATTGGATGGGATGGGCTTCTGCAACTTGATGGCAGAGACATCGACAGCAGCGGGATGGGGGAGTTGCAACTGAGGGACGAGAAGACCCGCCTCTGCTAGAGCCTCGACGGCTGAGAAGGCGCTGTCGAGGCCTGACCATATTTCCACTGATAGCAGAAGAACGAAACAGAGCAGGATAGGAGGAATTGGAGAGATTGAAACGCCCTTCACCCACCCTTGCAGACCTGAAGCCACAGTCAATTGCCAAAGGGGCGACGTGAGCACTAGCTCTGTGAACCGTCGACCAGGCAGATGCGCATTCCTTAAACCATAAACCCAATTCCAGAATCTGAGCTCGACCCAACACATTACATTCCATTCCCTCACCATTCTTATGCTCCTCTGCTGTTCCTCGAACTCTGCATGCCATAACTGCACTCTGAATTCGCACTTGAACCCCGGACAGAGCAATGAATTGCCGTCCCTTATCGCACCTGCACCCACGCTTAAGATCCATGGCGGCGGATCGCAGTAAATGCGAGTCTTAGGCTTGGGGCCGCACATGGTGTCCATGTGGCGCCTCATTTTCAGCCATCGTGTCACCCGCATCCGGGGAGGCAGCATCGCTTTGGACCAGCCTATCAAAGTCCTGAGCCTGGGCATTATTTGGTATAATGGTCGAGGTTCCTGTGAGGAGATTATGATCATTATCTGCTCCTATGTTAGCTAAGAGGTCTGCAACCTTGTTGCCTTCTCTTTTTGTGTGAATGAAGGTGATGGCCCTGTTGCTGCGGAGAGCTTGTTCAATGGCTTCTAGTCTGGCTGCGAGTCTCCAGCTGTTTGTGATTTTTTTCGCTTGTGAGCCATTCTGCAGTCTCTTGGCCATGTTTATGAGAATCTGGGAGTCTCCTTCCACGATCAAGGGTTGAAGATTGAGGTTCCAAGCGAGAAGGAGTCCTTGCCATAATCCTTCAATCTCCGCCGAGTTGTTGGTGTCCCAACCCAAGGATCCAAAGTATATCTGCAGGGGGGTGCCTTCGTGATTCCTAAGGATACCTCCAAAACCTGCCATTCCAGGGTTACCTTTGGAGGCCCCATCAAAGTTGAGCTTATAAGAATGCTTAGGGGGGGCGATCCAAGTGCCTTTGATTGTACTGCTGCTTGTGGAGGTACTGATCTTGTGTTGAGTCTGAGGTAGGAGCAATTGCCAGTTGCTTAGAATGCCTTTTTCGACGTCTAGAGATGGAAGATCTTCCGGGGTCCAGGAGTGGAGCAACAACGTCTCATTGAGGTTCCCACATAGTTTGGTCCATATGTCTTCGATCCTTGAGCTCTGATTTTTGAATATACGTTTATTCCTTTCCTTCCATATACCCCATAAGATGAGTCCAGGGAGCAGGTTCCACAAACAGTTGAGAAGCTCGCTCTTATAAGGATTCTGCGGCCAATGTCTTAGGGAGTCGGTTATATCGTTCTTTGTTCTGCATCTTTTTTGACATCTGAAGCTAGCCTTTTCCCATAGTTGATTGGCTAGGGGGCAGGAGTCCAAGAGGTGTTGGAGCGTTTCCTCATTTTGATTGCAATTGGGACATATCGATGGTCCATGAAAATTTCTTCTTCTTAGTTTGTCCCAGGTGAGGATTCTTTTGTGACTAACCAGCCATAGGAAGTAAGAGACTTTGGGCCAGGAACCAAGACCCCATATTTTGCTCCAGATTGGATCAGAAGGGGTATTGATGTTGCAGACTATCTTGTAGGCTTCTGAAGTGGAAAAGTCACCTTTTGGTCGGTATCCCCATCTTAGGATGTCATTGCCTTCGTCGTGTCTGATTCTTCTTTTTCCAAGCTCCTTCTCCAATTCCCCTATATCCTGTAGGTTTGTGAAGTTAATTAACTGATTACCCTGTTTCCATTTCCTGAATCCGTGCTCTGTTTCCTACATCCAGTAGTGATGGATCTTTTCTTGCTGCTGCTCCGGCCTTACGTGATCCAGGGGTGAATGAAGAATGTGGGTAAGCTTTGGCAACTGGTTCCATGCATCTGTCCAAAATCTAGCCGTTTTGCCATCCCTGACCTCCCAAAAACTGTGTTGTTGTATTAACTGGAAGTGCTGTTTGGCCGCGTTCCAAATTAGCGAACCTTTTTCCGTGGGGGTGAACCGGATGAGCTCCTCCTGGGGTCTGTTATTAGCATATTTAGCTGTCCAAATTCTTGCCCAGGGTTTTTCTGGATTAGTGATCCAGTGCCACCATATTTTGGCGCTCATGATGGAATTACTATGCTCCGGGTCTCTCAGACCAATACCCCCTTTATCTTTGGGTTGACAGACTGTGGGCCATTTGACTAACGCCCATTTACGATTAGTTGCCGAACCGCCCCATAGGAAGCTGCGCTGAAGATTCCTGATTCTTTTTAAGACCCATTTGGGTGCAGCAAGGATTGAGAAAAGGTACAGGGGCATTGCCTGAAGGACTGACTTAATGAGCACAACCCGGCTGGCCAGATTGAGAGATCTGTGCGTCCAAAGGTTGAGACGAGATTCAAGCTTCTCAATGAGGGTACGCCAAGAGGAGTGCTTTATAGCTGAGGCAGTGAGGGGGGCTCCTAGGTATTTAGAGGGAAGGGAGGTTGTGGGAAAGTCAAGGATTCGGGTAACTGTCGTTTTAACAAGAGAAGGCATGTGAAAGAAGAATATTTGCGATTTGGTACAGTTAACATCAGTGCCAGACGCTTCAGCAAAGTCATTGAGCAGGGATTTGAGGCATGCGGCTTCCTGGACCGAGGGATATCCAAATAGCATGGTGTCATCAACAAACTGCTGATGAGAGGTAGCAGGGGTGTTGTGAACTGAAAGACCTTTGAGATGGTGGGATTGGAGGGCTTGCTTAATGTGACGGCCAAGCCCTTCTGCCATGAGAACAAAGAGGAAGGGGGATAGGGGGTCCCCTTGCCTAATTCCTCTTGATGGTTTGAAGGGGCGGGAAGGGATTCCATTCACAAGGATGGAGAATTGAGTGGAGTTAATTAAGCTCATGATCCAGCGAATCCACATAGTACTAAAACCAAAAGCCTTTAGCATTTGCTGAATGTAAGTCCAGCTGAGTTTATCAAAAGCCTTAGAAAGATCTAGCTTAAGAAGCATACCTGCCTGTTTTGATTGTTTGAGGGAGTGTATAATCTCGTGCGTAAGGAGAATGCCGTCCATGATCTGTCTTCCTTCCACGTAACCCGACTGTTCCGGAGATATGAGCAGCGGTAGCAGGGGCTTCAGCCGGTTAGCCACAACTTTGGAAATAACTTTGTAAATGACATTACAAAGTGCAATCGGCCTGTATTTGTCGGGAGTAATTGAGTCCTCCTCTTTGGGGATGAGGGCAATGAAGGTGGTATTGAGAGAAGGAAGCAACCAGTGGAGAGCTCTCGATTCTTCAACGATTTGCCAGACTTCCTGTTTTATCAACTCCCAAAAGGTGTGAAAGAACGTGGTGGTGAATCCATCCGGTCCAGGGGCTTTTCCTTCCTTAAGCTGGGACATTGCCTCATCCACCTCCTGAGGCTGAATCGGGCGGAGGAGAAGCTCATTGTGTTCCTCCGTAATGATCCTTGGCACATTGTTGGTGATTCTTTCAATTGCCTGTCGTCTGTCTCCCTCCGGCTCTTGAAGGATCTGGTTGAAGTGATTGCGAAATTCTTCCTCGATTTCCTCATGCATTTCTACTTTCACCCCTCCTTGCTTTTGGATGAACGGAATGCTGTTGTGCATTCTTCTTTGAATGGTGGTTCTGTGGAAGAATTTGGTATTGCGTTCGCCCTCCTTCAACCATCTTATTCTGGATTTTTGCTTCCAGTAAACTTCCTCCTGCTTCTGCCTTTCCTCAATCTGTCTGTGGATACGTCGTTCCTTTTCCAAGGTCCCTTCAGTGTGTCCCTCTGTGGTTACTCTTTGTTGGAGATCCATTAGTTCCCGATTGAGGTCTTGCTGCGCTTTAAAAATATCTCCAAAGGTTTCTCTGTTCCAGCGCTTTAGGTGGTTTTTAAGGAACCTGAGCTTCTATTGGAGTTTATACATCTTAGACCCTTCTGGAGGGATAAAGGAGGTCCATGTGGTTTTGACAAAGTCCTTGAACTCAGGGTGCGAGAGCCAGAATCCTTCGAAGCAGAAGGGCCTCTGAGTCAGATCACTGGGTCGTTGCCATTGGAGGGCTATCGGCCAATGGTCTGAGCCGTTATGCGGAAGAATTGTAGCTGTGATGTCTCCTCCAAGGTGAATCGCGTTATCTGAGATAAGGAAGCGATCTAGTTTGGAAGCGATTTGGTGTTTTCCCGCTCTGCGATTGCTCCATGTGAAGGTTCCATTGCAAAAAGGCAAGTCTATGAGGGAGGCATTTTGAATGAAGTCCTTGAAATGGATGTTTTCTTGTTCCAGTCTATACCTCACCCCAATCTTCTCCTCTAGCTTGGTGATCATGTTAAAATCCCCTCCGATGATCCAGAGTGGGTGCCTCCTGTTATTGTTCAATGCCTCTATGGTGTCTAGAAGCGCAATTTTGCTCCCTGTATCCTGCGGGAAATATACATTTGAGAGATTTCCATGGACATTCGTACCCAAAATGTGGAAGGCTGCCTGTATGAGGTGATGAGAAGCGTGGAAATCTGAGAGATTTAACGCTTGAGTATTCCATGCAATGGCCAGCCCCCCTGATGCTCCAGATGCATCTACTGCTACTGAGCGACATCCTGGCCAAGCTTTTGTGAGAATGCTACCTAATGTAGATCCATTACATTTGGTTTCCTGGAGTAAGCATATTTGCGGCTTTTCCATTTTAATCATGTTTTTTAACATTCTAAGTTTCCCTGGGCTATTGAGCCCTCTTAAGTTCCATGATACCAGCTTCATGGTTCAACTATTTGCAGAGGGTTTATAGTACTTTGTCAATTTCACATACCTGCCTGAATCTACCAGGAGTTTCCCAATCTCGATCGTTCTCTATAGATCTGTTCTTCGTCCTCTCTTTTTGGTTTCTTTTGGGGGGTGGCTTCCATCCCACTGGCTTCCTGGTTGAATCCCTAGTTGTTGCTGCTGGTAAGCTCTCAAAATAACCACTTCCAGCTTGCTGAGTTGGGTTTCGGTTATGTTGTCATATGCTTTCGTTTTGCATGCTAGTTCCAGTTCCAGAATGTCTAGGCCATGCAGGTCTATGCTTTCTGGTTCTTCTTCCATCTGTTGCACTTGATTGCCTTCTGCCCCATTTATCTTTGAGCTAGAAGGAGGGTCTAGCTTTCCATCAATTTCCATATCCTTGTCTTTCTCTGTCGGTTCTTTCCTATCTCCTGAGGGGAAATCATGGAAGATTATGGGGTTTGGCGTTTGGGGGAGGAGGCTGAGGGAGGGGGAGGGGCGGAGGATGAGGGATGGGAAGGGTTAGACTCAGAGATCGGGGGAAGTTCATCAGAGGATTGAGCAAGGATTTCGAAACTGTTCTTAGAGGCTTGGCTGATGGTGCTGTTTTGCTGGGGCTTGAGCCCATTAGAAGGTTTCTTGTGCGCTCGTCTTCGGCTTGGGGCTTTGTTGAAGCCGTCCTGGGTAGCAGAAACAGAAGGGTCAGGAGAGGTGGCTTTGGTGTTCAGGGGACAATCATGGAAAAGATGCCCAAGAGCATGGCATCTCTTGCAACGGAAGGGTACATGCTCATAGTCCAAGGGTTGAATCCACTCTTCGTCACGGTGGGAGAGACTTACCGATTCTGGTAATGCTTCATTCAGGCGCATGAAGACGCAGATGCGAGCATAGGAAATGAATCTGCGCAGTTTGGTCTCTTCTGCAGTCCTGATGTACTCCCCTAGTCCATTTCCTATGTTCTTGAGTATGTCCTCGTCCCAATATTCGACTGGAAGTCCATACATTCTGATCCAGATTGGCGCCCAGGTGAGATCTTCCTTATCTGGATTGAATCTCGGTATCCAATCTCTCATATACAGTTCCGCTGCGTTGAAGAAGTGAGGCCCTGTTCCCAGTACCCTAAGTTTGTCCTCAATACAGTAAAAAATTACTGTAAAGAAGCCCTTCGGCCCTAGCTACAGGGTAACGTCTCCTTTTGGCTTCCATTTCGCTGCAATCCACCCGTATAAGGCTCTTTCTATCGGCCAGAACCCTATAAACTTCCCAATAATGGCATGATCCCTCATGAACTCGATTCGTGCATCTATCTTGTGTCCAGGTAGCTCTATTCGTGGCCTTTCTGTGGCTATTGGCTTGCATGTTGTTGAGGATACCTTCGGGGTTTCCTCCGGATTTTTCCCTCTGTCTTGGGTGACGTTGGCTTGGTCCTTTCGTCCTCCTGTCTTCTTGTTTCCTTGCTGTTGCCTGTTCCCATTGTTCAAGATCTCCCTGTCAACCGATCCAAAGAGGAACGCCTGCTCCGGATCATGCTGCATTGGGGAGGGCTCTGACGCCCCCCCTTGAGGATATTCCATAGAGCCGCTCTAGTACTCTGCTATTCTGCTGCGCACCAGTGGATTTGGTCTGGTTTGTGAGTAGAGCCAGTGTTGTACTGTCTGCGCCGTCGCTACTTTCCGCAAAACCCTAATCGCTACGGCTTCCGTTACAGCGAGAGTTAGATCGGTTTAATTATTAATTACAGTTATAGTTATCATTTTTTTTACAGGGTCAAAATGTTAAAGAGGACATCACAACACATCTACAATGGGAGAGGAATTCAATAATTATGGAGAAACCCTATAGGCCCATGGAAACATTACAGGCGAAGAAAGGGGTGTGGAGTTTCTTACTAGAGCGAGGCGTAGTTTTGACAAAGAGTGAATAGGATCTGGACTATGTCTGGCTGTGATACCCTTCTCAAAATGAAAAATAATATTAAATTATAACCATGAGATTTGTACTAACATGATGTCTATTTTTTAAGTATAGAGATCATCGTCGTGATAAACCCTTTTAAGACACACAACTTGTCAAATATGTTTTTTAAGATGAGATGTTGGTTTCTTACTATATAACTCACATGAAGTAGGAGGAGTTGGTGGATTATGCATTGGAGGAGGGGGTTTTCAACAAATTTTGGCTAGCACAAGGATTTTACCGATTCACATTTGGAAGCTGGATAAAAAAGTCACCATGCCTCGGATTTTGGGCCTACCAGGTATTTAGAAGGAAAATTTCATAATTTGTTATGGAAGTCTTCTAGAGATTCAAAGGCCCTATCCCCTGATAAAAGTGTGCACTCTTCAAGTCCTCTAGTTTCGTCCAGCCCAGGGCTTAAGGCAATTTGTGAGGGAATGCAAAACTGTTCTTGGGGTTGTCTAGCTTTGAGTTTGGTTTCCCTTTCTTCTTAGAGATTGGAGAAAGACATACAATGTATTATGACTTTCTTTGGGTTCTCAGAAGTTTAAGAAGTTACGACTTTTTTCGGTTTGTTTTTTTTCTTGTCCTTCATCTCAAGTGTCATTGGCCTTGCCCTCCTTGGATGAACTGGTGAAGGAGAACCTTGCCCTAATGATGAAGGAAGGTCAAGCTGATGTTGAGAATATCTGAATCCATTTGTAGTGTTAAAATTTAGAGACAAAAGGGTATTTAGAATTTTAACACTATAAATGGATTCAAAGACCCCTTTGTCTCTAAATTTTAACATTGCATATGGGTTCAGATGCCCCTATAGTGAAATGAAGCACTTCAGTATCAAAATTGAAATTTTCCATTTCCGGAGTGACACAATTAACAATTACTAACATAAATGACTAATTCATATACTTGTTGTACTTATTATTTGGTCATATATTTATTCTTGGACTATAGTGGTCATTAATAATTATTAATCTTGTCACTTATTATCTAGTCATATATTTTATCTGTAAACTAAATTAGTCATTTAAGTTGTCATTCTTAGTTCAGTATCTTAAAATTTCTCAAATTTAGTAGTAATTCACTTGAAATAATGGTGGTGACTAACGTTTTTAGTCACCTAGTTACTAATTTCATCATTTTCTACTTGTGGTATGTAATATGCTACTTGCAGTAGGCTACAACCTGATTGAGGCACCGACCTTGAAACTGTGCAAGTAGCTACTCATTGTAGGATATAATCTAATTAAGGATCAACCTGAATGATGAGAAAGATTCAACCTACTCTATGCTCCAACCTGATTGATGCTTCTATGTCAATAATGAGTAAACTTTGACCTACTTTAACCTCCAACCTGATTAAGACTCCTACCTCAATGATGAGAAATCTTCAGCTTACTCAAGTATCCAACCTGATTGAGGCCCATACCTCAGTGATGAGAAATATCTAACATGCTCTTGGTTCTAACCTAATTAAGGCTCCAACCTTAATGGAGGCACCCATCTCCTTTTGTAACTCTTTTCAGATCTCTTTTCAAAATATTTCAAACTAGATCCACTATATCTTCAAACAAAAATTGTATTCAAAGTGAATAAGATGTTGTGGTCAAATTGTTTTCCATTATCTGTCATACCCTATCATAGTTATTCTTAGATATGCTTGTCATTCTAGTCACACAATCATCTTCTTGGAATCTGTTCTCAACATATATCCAAAACCATTGCGATCATAAAACTCAAAATTGTGCAATAGAGTTTGTAGTCATCAAATACATGTTAATAAATATTTTCATGCCTTTATGTTGTAGTGTTTTCTTCTCACAGATGTACGAAAATAAACCACTTAAGATTGTGGATGACAAAAAATCTCAACAATATAAATGGCTGCTAAACATTGTAGCTCTACAACAACTGGTAGAAACAAAACATATCAAAGTTAGGATCTATGCCACAATCATAGTTAAACAAAAATAAAGAGTAGCAACTCCAATCATCCAATGGAAGCCAGTTATACAAGGAATAGTTTTATTATAACACCTGTGAAGGGAACAAATATATGTTACTAGTCTCCCTATATTGGATTGGTTCTTGGCTATCCTCAAACATCTTCAACTTGTATAGAGTCTCTCTCCTCTATAATGTATAAACCCAACAAAAATATTGGTGTGTGATAATGAAAATAATCAGAGTTACAATAGGGAGTGGAACAATGAAAATAATCAAAATGGAATAATGAATGGAAAAGCCTTCTATTTATAACAAAATATTGAGTTATCCTCAAATAATGAGAAATAATAAAATATTATTGATCCCGTTCTTGGAATAACCACTTGGAATATTTTATTATATTTGGTTAGGAGGGAAAAAGTATTGAAACTTTTATTTGGAAGTAATAAATAAATAAATGATTAATTTATCATCTCAAGGAATTAGTTAAGGAATAATAAATAAATAATGATTTATTTAATTATTCCCAAGGGATTTAGTCAAATTTAACAAATAATAATAATAATTAATTAGTGATTAATTAATTATTCTTAGAGAAAAATACGATAATTAATGATTTATCTGTTTGTTTTTTATGATTGGGTCAAATATGACAAGGAATAATAATTGAATAATGGTTTAATTAATTATTCCTAGAAGGAAATAGAATAAATAATGATCTATTTAATTATTCTTCATGGGTTTAACTATAGATTACTTAACAAAGGTGGTTTATTAAGTAATTTCTCATAGTGAAAGCAATTTTACTATGGTAAAATTGGCTTTACATGGTGTATTTTGATCCATCTAGTAAATTAGGCTAGATGATCATTTTTTTGGTGATAAGAGATTGCCCCCCAACATACGAGTGTTAGGAGAAAAATGTATGACCGAAGTACGTTTTAAAGACACAATCACTAAACAACATAGGTCGACTAGAGAGAGAGAGAGAGAGAGAGCAGAAAAGCTGAATTGAAAGAGGATAGGGACAGAGTGGGTGAGACTAATGAAAGTATCCATTTATGTTGTGGTACCAGACCTCAATGAGGCGGGGTAGGCATACCCATACCCTCCAAGATAACTTAGTACAAAAATAATGGTTCGCCCAAAAACATAAAACTGAGCAATGAAGTACAGGCTAAATGGTACATGAGATTCTCGCATAACAAAGCCAGAAAATAATACAATGTGTCCCATATACACAATGCACCTGGAAAAACATGAGCTAGGACTGAATAGAATAATATCTAAGTACATGAGATACAAAGGCCTTTCCCTCAAAGAATGGGTGGGAGGGAGGGTAAAATAACGAAGAAGCCCTGATGAACAAGGGGGGGCTCTACAAAAATGAATGGATCATCTGAAGGAGATGTGCATGCTATGAACACTGCGATCAGTAGGAACTAAACCCATCAAATATGCGGAAATTCATCTGAGGCTGTAACATAATAGGAATTCATCCGAGCATGTGGGGGCACTACTTGAAGGGCCACCCCCTCATGAGGTCTGAAACATCTCACACACAAACACCCCCGATAATCACTGGTACAATTTGCTGCATCACTGGACCATCAAGTGTATGAATCACGAACATGAAATGACCAAGTCAAAGGACAATAATGAGTCCATCTGTTTGATCCGAGGATCCAAATAAGAATGGAAGCTAGAACCAAGATACACCACCCTGTAGACCGTTTTTCTGGAATGAATGAGCTGATGTCGACAGAATAGGGCCCATAATAGATGAGGCAATGAGGATCCTCAACTAAGGGATGAGGGAAAATAGTAATGTGACTGATGGACTGACACCATGGATAATGAATAAAGTGGTACTGAGGGACAAACAGATGACTTCCCTTGTTAGAGCCTAAAGTGCATGGTTGACCTGGCAGTGATCGACTCAATTCTGAAGGGGATGAGGATAGTATGACTGGAGGCCAAAATGCGAAACAAAAGATTAATGATATGAAAAAATGGATGGAATACTGTGACATCATAGAATGGGAAGTCAAACAGACTCCATGGATGCAAGGGTGACTCATCGCGGATGCTCTGAAAAAGGGTGACTCGATGACGCTGCCACATAGAATAGGCTCGGTGGGGACCATCAAAGCATGAGTAAATGATGGTTACTCATGACGAAAATCAACACATGGTACGAAAAGTATTAATATGAGGTGGACGTTAAAGGAAAAGTGTTTCTTTATGAAGAAATTCAGTTTTGAGAGGTGACGAAGTGACCCTTCTTGGAAAAATGACTTCCTGATGAAGTGTCAAATCATCAAAAATTGAGGAAGAACCATTATAGATCTCAATGAGATCTTTCTGACGGTGATGATGGTTCGTCAAATTTAGCTACTGTTTGGTCACAATGTTTGATAAAAAAACTGTTGGTTTTCCTATAAAAGGCAATTTCCCTCCAATTTGAGAGGAGGAGAAAGCCCTAAACCTTGTGGAGATCATAGTGGACAAACCAACCATTAGAATTGGGATCTACAACTTTCAGGTGAGTTTTCTTACTTGTCTAAAGATGGCTTTAATGATTATTGGAACGATGGTTCTTGGTGAAGAAGTAAGGGGAGATGAAAATGAGAATGAACTACTAGAGGAGGTCTAGAGTCATCCTCACCCACCAAGTGAAACATGGGGACTATGTGGACATAGAGTAGAATATTTGAGGATATGGTATCAAACGTCTATGATATGCGATGTGCATATGGCTCACTAGAGAGGCCGGTAAGACAAACTGTCCAAGGAATGGGAGGATAATTGACCATACCTAGATCTAATGGGATTTAGGTTGAGACTTATGTTGAGAATATTGTTAGGGAAAAACCATCATGCCCCAATCATGGGATATTGCCTGCAAGCATATGTTATAGAGGGGACTTTCTGGGTCTAAAATGCGGATGAAAATTAGAGTTTCATTTACTATCAATCCGAGTAAGTAAACTTCGAGGATCATCCAATATATATGGACTTAGAGACAAACTAAACTAAGCTAGGTGAAGAAATGCCAAAGCTCCCTTACAGGAGTTTGTTCATTGATATTTCTAATCATATTAATCAACAAACTATTTAAGCTAATGAAATTAAAGCACTTAAACCTAATTCTGATTGATTGCATGAAATATTAAAGCTCTCTTACAAGAGACTATTCATTTATATCTCAGGCATATGAATTAGAAACTTTAACTAATGAAATCAAACATTAAATAACAAATAAGATTCATTGAAAGAAACATTAATACTTTCTTACAAAAGGTCATTTGTTAATATTTCAAACATATGAACCAATAATTTAATCTGATGAAATTCACAAACAAACATAAAATGAAAGTTTACTAAAACAAAATGAGCATGCAAATGAGGCAATGGGGGCCCCCATACCTCCACAAACACACCTAGAAAGAAGTCAAATGTAGAAGAAAATCCAATCCATTTTATTTATCATCAATTGCAAATTGAAATTACAAGTTCTACATTCCAAGAGGATCTAAAATCTCCATTAAAATGATTCCAAATTCTAACTTCTCATTACAAATTTATAAGATCCTAAGGTACTAAATTCTAAATTCTAAATTCCAAAGTTACAAATGAAGGAGATAACACTCCTATTTATACAAAATTTATGATAACAAACTCATTAATGTGGATCCACTATTCCCTCTTCAAATCCACATATCTCTCAACCAATGGAGGCACATAACCCTATCCTCCATGATCTTATCCATGAGGTCCATGATCTCCTCAAATTCGAATTTGAACATATAGTGCCACATAAGAGTGCCTTAGAAGCTTCCTTTGTACCTACACATGTCAACAAACTCATTCTAATTGTTAGGTATAAGTATATGGATGTTATTTTCTAAAGTTTAACCACAAATTCTCTTAAAAATACTAAGAATTAATAATGTTTTGGAAAACACAATGGTAACCCATTTAATGATGAAAATGAAGCTAATGTGATAACATGGTGGTGGAATAGAGGTGAGAAAATGTGTGAATGGAGAGAAAGTGAATGTTGAATGGAGTGAAAGTGGATGGATTTTAAGGATAATTCTTAGGCCCAACAGGACTGATATGGTATGCAAAGGTGGTAAAGATGCCTACTCGCAGGAGTTTGTGGAGCACCATTGTGTTCTGAGTGCTCAAAAAAGGGATTCAAGCATCTCAACCTAACTCGGCATGACATCCTCCAACAAATGATAATGAGGTGTAGGGGCCTATGTGCCCCCTCAGTATGTTATGGGCATACTAGATGTATTTAGAGTGGTGGACTCCAAGTACTTGAATGTTTTATGTGATACATAATATCATTATGCATTTTACATGACAATGATGGTTCGCCATTTGTTTTGTTTATCATTATCTTCTGTGGTATACATGTGATAAATTCCAATCTAGAATGTTATTTGCAATGGAATCTACATAGTTATTTCGAGCTCTAGGAACATGACTAAACGTAATGGTTTCAAATTCACATACCAACAACTTAACTCATAGATATTTTCTGAATAAGACTTGGTTATGCACATGATACACACCATTTAATTGCATGATAAGTAGAAAGGAAACTAAATGAACATGAAGATGAAGGATGCAATGAGCGAGGGCATCGATTAACAAACCTATCACTGCATCATATTCAACCTGATTATTGGTTTCAGATCCAATGCACATACCGTTTGAAAGGAATAACGTATGAAAGGGGGTAAAAATGGCCCAAGCTACCGAGGCTAGATTTCGGGAGAAGCGACTCACACTGTCGGCATGACCGATATGTGGTGTGGATAATGGATTCATCTGAAAGGTGAAAAAGATGATGGATGAGATGATGTAATCTAAATAACTACATGGAAGAAATAAATACATGCAAATCAAAGGGATGGCTATGAGCAGAATTTCTTGAGGTAGAGCACATTGGGAGAATTAACAAGGAAACAGCCTTCAGAATCGTCCAAAGAAATTTCCCCTTGCCTAAGTGCAATGGTAATCAAGGGTAGACATAGCTTTCATGATGTCCTTATCATACTGCAAGATGGGCGGACGAGAGGAAAACTGACTACATGATGCGGCGATGTTACCTAGTGCATCAACTTAAGAAAGAAGGTTCACATATGCATCATCTGGTATGGTAGATGACGAGCCGGTAGATGGAGGATCTACAAATGTTGAGACCTGGGATTCTGTCGAAAGAGGTTCAATGGTATCACACATAGAAACTTCAGAACGGTTTCCCTACGAGGAACTCAAGGATGATGACAGGTAAAGGATATGGCATGTGGTGTCCGTCATCTCAACATTGGGGGGAGGGATCATGATGGTGGGACTAGAGTGCCCCTATTGTAGTTGGATAGTGGTACCAGAATCCATCGGTAGAGGAGTAGATGATCCACTATGAGTGGCCTCATATTAGCGAAGCACCTCAAGGCAATCGCGAAATTCATCGAGACGAGGGAAACAATGGGAATAGTGACCATGATGATGACACAGGGCACAAGGGTGATTTATGCACAACGTTTTGAGGTTTTTGGGTGGTTCCGACAAGTTAACCTGGAATTTAGGGATATTTGAATCAGGGAATGCTTCATGAACCAAAGGTTTAAGCTGATGAAGTTCAAGACAATTATTGGTGGCATGCCCAACAAATTTACACAAAGAACATGCAGGTGATGGCTTTGGGGCCTTAGGGGCTAGAGGATCTTGGGGATTCTTGTCCTTAGGTTCTTTCCTTTTGGCTTTTCCCCCCTATTTGGATGCTTTCACAATAGGAGTGGTTCCTGTTGAGGTTGTGATGGAACTCAAGCAACAACAGGGGCTGTAGTGACTAGTTGAGCCGAGGTTAAAGCATGATAAGGTCTTAGCTGACCAGGCAGAATGCTTGTAGGGTGATCGATGTACCATATTGGGATCCCTAAAGCCATGTCAGGAAGGACTAACAAAGCCATGACAGGGAAAAAAATACTCCCGGAGAGGGAAATAACAAAGGTATCTAGCCTGCAGGGTAATGTCGCAGCGGAATAGCACCTCGATGGTTGAGTCATGGAGGAACAATTCCTGGTGGAAACATAGGAGAGGCACCCACAAACAGAGGAGGTCTTGTGAGGGTGGATCCAGAGGGCTCATCTGTAATGGAAAAATTAGGGTGCTAAGGAGTTGGCTGTTGATCAGATGTACCAAACTGCTTAAGGGCAGCTTGTGACGCTTATAACATGCAAACACTCATAGAGTTAGGCTATGAGATGGGAGGGGGAGGACCAGGGAAAGAATCCAACAATGAGGAATATTTATAGAATCTGGGTCCAGCATCGGTGAGAGGAGTTGAAGACTATTTAACGGACATTGACGAGATAATGGACTCAGGGGAGGTCACAGATGCCTGCTTGTAGTAATTCAACTGATCGAAGGTAACAATCTTCCCTTCATGGGGAAGCACATCTTTTCGAAAAACACAGATGTGACGACTGACATGGCATATGTGTAACTACAACCTAAGAGAATGTTGTAATCCAAAGGAACATCAATGAATTCAATGTCGACATGAAAATTCTTTCCTGCAAGGGTCACTAGATAGTTGTGTTACATGCCAAGGGGCTGAGAGGAGTGTTTGTCCCAAGCACACAAAGTGATGGTGGAGGGGTACAACTCAGGTGACTTAATTTGTTTCCAAACATAAATGGACATCACAGAGATGGATGCACCTTTGTCAATAATGCATCGGGAGATGATGGCATTACAGACTTCGATTGGTATCTGGAAGGAAATGGATGAAGGTAAGGGGGGATGTTCTGATGTATCAACAGGGAAGACAATCAAACAATTATCAAAAGGATGTATTGTACCCAAGGCAGTTAGTAGAGCTTTCTTTTGAGATGGGAAAGGTTGGAGAACTTCCAGCATCGACATGGAAGCAAGTGATTGTACCAAGTCATCTACTATAGTGTATGTATGAGGAGCTCAGTTAGAAGTCGCATTACGGTGTAATGGTCCCTTTGTGATCTTAGGAATGGCCTCAATGTTTGGTTGATGGATCTGTAACAGACCATTTAGTGTCGTAAGAGCCTCAATAGATGCTTTGGTTCTAGACCCAACGGGGGATGAAGTCGATGGTTTTTCATATTGACACAACCGAGTTTGCAGGTTGATATTGGAGGGGTTAACCTCATCAAAATTCATCATAAGGATCTAGTAGTCACCAGGACCAGAAGGTTGAGGGGGGTGGATTGCTTGACCTGGATGAGGTTGAGAAGCTACAAATCCTTACTAAGGGAAAGGATTTGTGAGCACTACTAGTTGAGATGACGCAATATTCTGAGGTGATTATTGACCTCTAGAAGTTGGTTGAGCTTCCCAGAATTGGCACATCTGGGGTAAGAGAGAACACTCATGCATATAATGGCCATGTACACCACAACATGCATAAGGCTTATTCATACGAATGGCCTTGTTCTACTTGGGCTTGTTTCCCTGTTGTTAGTTGTTAGTGTTAGACTAGTTCCCCTGGGGTTCACTATGTTGATTACCTTGATTACCCTGGTTACCCTTGTTACCTTTCCCCTTATTCTTTTTCTTTGAATTTTGGGGATTGGTCATACTTTGCTACAAAAACACCTGACCCTGAGGGGGGAGTGGCTACTGGGGATGACGATGCATGGGAGGCTATGGCACTAATTCTTGAGGGGATGGAGTGCCCAACTGTGCATAAGGAGGAGCAACAGTTTGGTAGACAGGTTGGGGCCTTGAAAACACGTTGCTAACAGGAGGGGCATGACGGTTAGAGGAACTGGTGCCCCCCTACAGATAGCCATAACTTTGTTGAGTATATGGCGAAGGGTGTGAAAGGGTTCTAACAATTCTATTGGCGGCATGAGATGTCACCAATGCATTCGCACTTCCAGGATGAGGGAGGTCTGGAATGACGGTATAGACATAACTACATTGTGCATAAATCAAGTCATATCATAGAGCATTTTGGAGAGATTATTCTTCGGTCTGAGGAAAATGGGATGCAACATCTTTTCCAATGGGTGCTAAAAGTCTCCTAAGAAACCAATCTAGATAGACAGGGTCTTCGAAGGGCAGGGCATGACAGGTGCTCCTCCTTCGACGCCACTCTTGAACATGGTCGTAAGGGCGAGTGGCAGAGCACTAATAGAATAAGGTCAATAGCTCCATACCAGTGTCGTACCTAAGAGGTAACTGGAAATATGAAAAGAACACTTTAGCAAGCATCACGAAAACAGAATGAGATGCAGCTGACTAGTCTACATACGATTTTGCAGCGTCTCCAATGACTGTGCATTAGAATATCTGAAGACGAATGGAGTCATCAGTAATGGAGTTGGATGAACCACATGTGGAAGGATTAAACATGGTTGGTAGGACCCTCTCCAACCTTACCCTCAAACTTCGAGATGCCTGAGGGAAGCTTAGTCGGCATAGAAGGCCAACCAACATCTTAGTATATGAGGTCGTTTATCAACTTGATAAAATCTAGTAGACTTAACACAGCCACAAGGGGGCTGCCCGAACGGTTCTTGAGACTATTCCACTTGATGTGACCACCAAGATAGAACTAGAGCCAACATCAGGTTGGGTTCCTTCACCAGTTTTGGGTCCAGACATGGTGACGATATGCGGTGAAGGAAGTTTGGAATCAGATGAGGAATCAGAAGGACTAGGAGAAGAGTCATTATGTGGACTTAGAGGGCTATGAAATCAAACCTGACTGGGAGGGGTAATATGCTTGAGCGGAAACTGGGGGTGAAGGCCTAATAGTCTCCGCGACAAATGCCTTCGTGGCGCAATAGTGGAAAGACACACATGACACAGAAATGGTGAAGGGATATCGACAATATTCCTTTGTCTCGATGAGGGGAGACAAATTTATTATCTTAAGTCTTGGCTTGGCAGTGTAAACCAAACACCCTTTTCTTAAGGTGTGCTTGTGTGTGCAAGTGTATTTATTGATTAAGCCTAGATCGTGTTTGCAAAAAAGAAAAAGCTTGATGAAAATAAATTGAAATTAACAATAGAAAATGAACAGCAAAATAATTAACTAAACTCCACTGAAACTAGGTTCGCAAACACTGTGCTAGTTTGTGGCTAAATCGATGGAAAACACATTAAAATGGTCAACAGATCTAAATGTTGGTTTGACTGGGATCAAGTGACACTAAGCTGCTGGAAAGTGGTTTAGCAACAACAAAAAACCAAAAAGGAATATCTATGTAAAAAGATAGGGAGATGGGTGAAACACCTACAGAAATCGATGGGACCCTAAGGCCAATGAAAAAACAAGTTGTAATGTGAAACTATGGATTGTGACAACCTATCTTTACAAATGTGAAATAGAAGGGTACAGATCTGGAAAATGTGGTTGAAAGCACTGCAGAAACTTGGACTACTCACTCAGCTAAACTCCTCCTATAAAGGTGGAATTGTACTAGAAGCCATAAGAGGGGATAAATTCCACTTTGATGAGTAAATCATAGTGTATCAAGTCCTAAGTGGGATGAGATAGAGGTCAAACAACCCAGTAGGAAGCTCTCTGCAAAACCTAGAAATGGATATGAGAAAAACCCTAAAACCTAGAAATCACAGGTATTGACTTATATTTTAGGTGGGATTGCACCTTTTGGGTTGATAACTTTACTTTGGCCTCTAGGTCTTACTTTTTGTGCCAAAAAGTGTGATTTCTACTCCATGGATCAAGTGCGATTTTTGCTCCATGGATCCCATTCGGAAAATCTTGGAAAAAACTATCGCCTTTATCGTGGCTAGTTCCTGTTACTTGCATAAAAGACCAGAATGCTTGCGAAAGTCAGAAATTTACAAATTTAGTGTTAAAATTCTAGGAAACATTAAGAAGACTTGAAAAAAGAAGAAATCCTAAGCTGAAAACCAAAGGTCACCAAGGTTTTTGGATCTGAAGTATAAAACCCAACGGAGTCGCCAATTTTGTTGTAGTGTTTTCTTCTCAAAGATGTACGAAAAGAACCCACTTAATATTGTGGACGAAAAAAAATCTCAACAATATAAATGGCTACTAAACATTGTAGATCTACAACAAATGATAGAAACAAAACCTGCCAAAGTCCGTATCTATTCCATAATCGTAGTTAAATAGCAAAAAGAAAGAGTAATAAATTCAATCATCCAATGGAAACCAAATATACAAATAATAGTTTTATTATAACACCTTTGAAGGGAACACATATATGTCACCGGTGCCCCTCTATGGTGTAGGTTCTTGGCTATCCTCAAACATCTTCAACTTGTATAGAGTCTCTCTCCTCTATATTGTATAAACCTAGCAAAAATATAGTGTGCGACAATGAAAATAATTAGAGTTACAACAGGCAGTGCAACAATGAAAATAATCAAAAGTGAATAATGAATGGAAAACCCTTATATTTATAAAAAATATTGAGTTATCCTCAAATAATGAGAAATAATAAAATATTATTGATCCCATTCTTGGAATAATGACTTGGAATATTTTATTATATTTGGTTAGGAAGAAAAAAGTATTTAAACTTTTATTTAGAAATAACAAATAAATAAATGATTTATTTATCATGTCAAGGAATTAGTTAAGGAATAATAAATAAATAAGCATTTATTTAATTATTCCTAAGGGATTTAGTCAAATTTAACAAAGAATAATAATTAATTAGTGATTAAATAATTATTCTTAGAGAAAAATAAGATAATTAATGATTTATCTGTATACTTTTCATGATTGGGTCAAATATGTCAAGGAATAATAATTGAACAAAGGTTTAATTAATTATTCCTGGAATAAAATCCAATAAATAATGATTTATTTAATTATTCTTCATGGGTTTAACTATAAATTACTTAACAAAGGTGGTTTAGTAAGTAATTTCTCATAGTGAAAGCAATTTTACTATGGTAAAATTGGCTTTACATGGTGTACTTCGATCCATCTAGTAAATTAGGCTAGATGATTAATTTTTTGGTGATAACACTTTGGATGCATCCACCTCTGAATTTTGATCATTATTTATCTTCCAAATTTCAATTTCACTCAAGAATGAGCTTAAAATTACAAAATAATCATTTAAAACCATACAATAAAACAACCATTATACAAATTGTCTATTTTATGGTGCATTAGACAAAATGTTCATATTCCAATGTGAGTTCTAAAAAATGTACAACATTAGATGCTAAAAATTTAACAAAATAAACCTTCTGTAGTGGTAAATAAAAATTAATTTCACTTGACTATTGTTAGGACTTGAACTAGGGTCTTGGCGAATACAATGCTAGCACACCACCAATTGTGTCATACATTGATCCTTGCAATGTTATTCTTCCAACATTACTATAAAGCTAACTCTGAGTTAGGACAAAGGCATAGGCCCACCTTACGCCCCAATGTATTACACCATGTCCAATCTCTATATCCTTCATAGTCAGACGTGTCAGACTTCTTTGTTTGAATTGCATGCTCACTGATCCACCATATACAATGTGCTAATATTCCACATAGGACTAACATGGAATTTTTCATGGCTCGCACTGTACAATCCTCATACAAAACATAGTTTTATGTTTTGCGCTAAGAAATATACCATATATTATTTATGGATATTCCACATATGCCTATTCAAGGGTCATCATGGAATATTTTATGGCATGTATGCACTGATCCAACCTTAGTTTATATGTCGTGCCTTGACCATGTGAACTAGATATTGATCTATGGCTTTGAAGCAAAGTTATATTAATGGTGTCACCACAAACATAACCAGGAAAAATAATTGAGATTGCAACCATGAAATAATCACGAGAAGCTTTTTTTGCCCCACTGAGATTCATCCTTCACTAATTAATAGAACTTGTAATCAAGCTATGAAAGATTTGCTTGTTCTTTCTTCCTTTTGGAATTAATGACTATTTTTGTATATATATTTGTCTTGAGGTCTTAGGCTTGTGGAGGGATGACCATAGGCCCATAAATCATACCTATAATTTATTTTCGAAAGGGATGACTCATATTAACCATATACATGCCATATAACTGAGAGTTGGTCCCTTCCATATGACCAAAATCTACTTAGTTCTATGCCAGGTTCAATACGACCAAGGATTGGGCCCTTCATATGATCATAATTCTTATTTAATACTCATGTAATAGCCCCTGGTTAAGATTCCATGTAAATAAATTAAACCAAGGTCATGGGAAACATATTCCAAGCTAAATGGAGGGTAAAATAGTACATTGGGAATCAGTTATGGTTTATTATTTGTTATGGAAATTGAAATTGACATTGGAAATAGGAAAAAGGCAATAAATGAAACTCTAATATAAGAATTAAATGAAAATAGGAGAAAAGGAAAATGAAGAGACAAGAATATGCATGCAAGGGAAAATGAAAGAAAAGTAAAGGAAAAAGAAAAGGAAATTGGAAAGAGAAAATACACACACACTTTGTACATTCCAGCATTCACTTATAGAAAAAAAGATCAAGGAAGAGAGAAAAAGCACTTAAACAGAGGGAAGACTCAAGCAAGCAAGCAAGGAACAAACAAGGGAGCACAAGAGGAAATTTTGGATAACAACAAGCACGGGCAATGAATAGTTGTGGATTTTCAAGTAACAATGTGCATGTTTGAATTAGCATGTTGGAATTTGATGCATGGTCTATGCGTTGGATTCTTGCTTATGTTTGTTGTCACTGGCATGGGTTTTTCCTAGACTAGCAATGATGTACAACCTTTCCTTTTCCATTTTTTAGATAACCACGATGTAGTGGGTTCCTTGTTTTGGCTAAGCTTTAGATGACCAATATATTTTGGATCCTAGTTTAGGTGGTCTTAGGAAAATTCCCAAGGGTTGAGGGTTGAGATGGTTTTCTCCTAGAACTCTTGACAAGTGGGTGGAGTCGTTAAAATTCCTTTGGGTATGGTGACAAAATTCATAAGCATCCAAGCTTGTTTAGTTTTGGTGATTTCTAGGCTTTTTAGGTGAAATCACTCTGGTTGAGAGTTGAGGTGCTTTAGCCTCTGGATGCCTTCGTTGTTTTAGTTTCTCTTTATCCCATCTAATCCCACATTCATGCTTGGAATATGGCATGGGGGTGATTGGCTAAAAGAAAGATTTGGTTCAACCTAATCAATGGTCAGGTGATATGTGGAAGACCTTGAATTGGTTGGCTTTATGCATATGTTATTATGTGTTATTTATTATTGATATCAATGAGCATGTGCATTGGTTATTGCATTTATTTTATGACTGGTTTTTCTTGGGTTTATTTTGGTTAAATGTTGGTTATAGGAATGGTTAAATGATGTTCCATTGTTATGGATCTTGTTAATCATTTGATAAGTTTTTGAATTGGTTGTGTGATTTCATCAGATAACAAGTGTTGTTGCAACTATCTTGAGATGATAGTAAGCCTTCTTGATGATTATTTGATGAAACTAAGGAAATAATGTAGAGATATGCATTCATTAACTATAGATAATATGTTTACTATGTGTTTGTCTAAATGTTTGTCATGTGTTGAACAAGTTTGAGCAAGATCTGAACCAAGTATATATTATACAAACTTGTGATAATTATTGATAGAGTTCTCAAAAGTGCTAGGTAGTTCTGGGTAGTGGCTTTTAGGCTAGCCCTAAAATTTAGGCACTGAATCCATGGTCGTAGGCACAAAACTGGGGATTTTTTGTTGAATTTGTATGGAGTATGGCTTGTGTGTGTGACTAGATCATTATAGTTCCATTAAATAGACCACATTCATGAGACTAGGATATAAGGTTAGGTAAAAGGATAGTTCCAACTTAGGGAAATATCATAAGTGAATGTTGTCTAACATCTGGGTGATCAGGTGTCCCTGGGAGGTTGTAGTAGGTTTCTGGATGGTAGAACTGACTTCCTTAACTAGAGATTGGATGTTGGGTCATGCATAGTAACTTTCATCTCATGTTTACCCCGGTGAGTTTGTAAAGGTGGGTAAATGTGGCATGCGGTGTTACAGAATAGTACCAAAGTGAGGTTGAGGCGCTAGACCTCAAGATAAATGCATATTGTTAATTTTGTATGTGATTTCTCTATATGGTTGTGATGCATGCATGTTTTTTATTAATTGTTATTACTGTTGTATCCATGTGCATGATATGCTTATGATATATTTTATTCTTTTAATCTATATTGGCCTATGTAGAGGCCATAACCTCACCAATAGTGAGTTGAGGTTTTCTTTTGATTATCCTTTTATTTAGCTAACAATGTCATATTGTATGAAATATAATGCCAAGATATGAAGAGAAAAATAGTGATGAATATTTCATATGACTTTGTTATCGACCTATTTTACCCCCTAGGGTTAGTGTTCATTAGTCCTCACGGATGTTTGAATTTTTCTAGGCTTTAGACCTTATTTTTAATAGTCATACTTCCTAGTTGCATGGGTGGAGGCCTATGAGAGAAACTGGAGCCTTTGAGTCACTCCCATCTCTTCCTTTTGCAACTGACTATGACCTTTTCCAGTCTTTCTTATGCATGCGACTTGGTATCTCTTCTAGAGTGTCTTAGTCCCTAGGAGATCAATTTGACTTATAACTGATTCAAGTTGGCCAGGACTTATCATTTATAAGTTTCCATGACTTCTCATGATCTTGAGCATCTACATTCATACTCTTGGGAACTATATTCTTCCTACTTAGACTAGATCATTTGAGAGGGCCATACAAGTTTTGGAGAGCTATTTTTCGGAGAGCTAGATATCTAGAGTCCATGTTGCTATCTTATTGCTATAGAGAGAGCTTGTTTGGTTCTTGCTGCTTGAGTATTTCTCTTCATGCTCATTTCTGTGTTATAGTGGGGAGACTCCACCAGATCACAGAGAGGAAGCTTTGAGGTGAAGGTGTATGATTGTAATTTAATTTTTCATGATTAATATAAACATATATTCCTTCCCTGTATCTATTTCTATTCAACATGATTTATGGGTGTATTTATGATATTTTGATCTAGCGATATTCCTAGGAAGGTTACTTGTTGTCTTTGTTTTTTGTGATTGTGTGTAGGGATTGAGATCAGGTGTGGATAAGATAAATGATCGAGTGGAGCATGAGAATATTTATCAGACCCAAAATCCTTCCCCAATTTGTGAGGAGGCCAGGTGCACACATATTTCATTGTAGTATATAGAGCTGAATGTCTGATGAATGTTTGATCATTTGCGTTGGGACTGTTTTATATCTCTATTGGTATTTGTTTTTATTTTCGGGTGATTTGATTTGGATACAAGATCACAGAGAAATAACTCTTTGCATGCAAATTTTTATGTAACATAAGTGTTTCTTTCAATGAGACATTTTTTCTTCGTGTCCACTTTTCCTCTAGTTTCTATTGATTTCTCTCCTACCTTAGTTTGCTTAGTTTTCCCCAAAATTTTCAACCCTTTGTGGCTATTTTCAGGGTTTCTTTTCTCAATATTTCACTTTTTCCTTAGCTTGTGCACAGGTGTTTACGGAATTCTTAGCTTTTTTTCCCTAGTCGCTCTCATAGGGAGTCAGCCATGCTACTAATCCCAATCCCTCACTTGCAGTCAAAAATAAAGTGACCAACCAAATTTAGCCTGTCTTATGCGTTCAACTGAGATTTTAGCCCTGAAAATTTATTTTTTGTCCTCAAAAGTTTCTGCTTCTATCCTTGATCTGTCTGAGCTCCCTATTTACTGGCTGGATCTGGTCCATATCTATTTTATTTTGTTTGATTTCCTTAGATTTTTTGTCCTTCATTGGGAAAAGGTTTTTTGTCTTGTATTGGGCATTGATCTTCTTGTTTTTTGTTGATCTATTGGAGATCTATTGGATCTATGTTTTTTGTTGTTAGCTATTGATCTCTGTCATATTTGAGCCATTTCTTATTCATTGGTTGGGATCTTCCATTTATTTTTTTCCTCAAGGTTCCCTTGAAGGATTATTCATGTGCCTTGGTTGAGGTCTAGTCTTCTCATTTCTAGATCTCAGTTTCATATATGTTCAACTTCTTTTAGTGACTGCTTGGATCTGTTTCATATCTAGTTTTCAGATATTTGTGTCCTTTGCGCACTTCTGTCACTTATTTTCGACTGACCTCTTTCTTCTTTTGGTTATCTTCATCACAATTGGTGGTGTTATCATTTGTTTTTCAATTGTCATCTAGGAAAGTTCATTTGGGTGTGTTTTGATTGTCTTATATGGCTCTCATTTGATCTTATCTAGGCCTTCTTGCCTCTAGGGTTTGGTGTTGATCTCTGTAGAACATTGGACTTAGTTGAGCCATTTTTCTACAACCCTAGCCTATTGACATTGCCTTCCTTCTTCGTTTGCTTTCAGTTTGATTGATTTGAATGTGTTTATTTGTTTGGATTTGTTTTCCTAGTTTTAACACTTTTGGAGTGCTTTGCGTTCTTCCTTGGAAACTTTTATTTGGTCTCTTCTCAGTTAATTTCGTTTTCCTTTTTGGTTTGTTTTTGGGTCATCAATCTAAAAAAAAATTAGGATAATTTGCACACTATAATTTTGTGAGAGGTGCATCAATAGGCATTGGTGTTCTATGGGGAAAAATTCTTACCCTCGTGTAGTTAGAATTCATCAAACTAAAATGAGAATTGCCATATAACGTCATCGAGGTTATTAACAAGAGTCATTCATGCCATTTAAGTTTCATTCTGCATCCAAACTATGTAAACAAAAACCACTTAAAATTAACATGATAATAAAAGCAACTATACTCATCTTTTTCTTTTACTTGTAGTACACCAACACTAGCTTAAACTAAGGTCTTGGAGATAGGTGTGTCAATCAACTACTCCAAGACTACAAAAAAAAACATAGCAACTTGTGGTAGGGAGTTAAATCCATTTACAGTAGTGCGGCCTTGGAATCCCTTCTAACAAGAGGGTTAAGAAGGAGGTCACACTTAGGCTAGGTGGGGTGACATGACCCATTTCATTTAGTTTCGGGTGGCATGATATAGCAAAATTTACAAACATAAAATTGGTGTTATTAGAATTTTCTATAGAACTTGGTGACCACTTGGGAGGAAAATCTCAAGGGGGTTTCAGTCTTAGCTCTATGAGTCAAGTGTCCTACCCTTGCATGTGGATTTGTCTTGTGACTATCCCCCGAGGTCTTGTTATTGTCAGCGGTTACCATAGTGGCCTATCTCTTACGTCTCATACAAAGGTGTAGGTTTAGGCTCGTATTCTCTATACCTGAGACAAATATTAGTCATATACTCTTAGTCCTCTATGGGGGTGTTCCACAACTAGTGAGGGAGCTTGGACCAAGTTAAAAACTAGAAGGACTTGGAAGCAGGTCATTAGTATAATTGTTCCACCGCCAACTTCTTTGTATTTTGAATTGCATGTGCTACCTTTTAGGACATTTCTAGTGTGCGTTATTTCTCCTAAGTCAATAGTTTTGTCCTTAGGGTGTTTTCACTAACATAATTGTCTTAAATTATAATTTTTCAACATGGTTGAATTTATTTGTTGTCAGTCACGATGTCTTCACAGATTTCTTCCTGAAGGAGGTGGACTTATGATTCTTGCATAGAATGTGGCTATCGGTGCTCAATAATTAGGTAAACACATAGTTTTGGAGTCTATAATTGGTTCTTTTGGTAGTGATATGATCTTTATTGAGACTTTGGCAAATGATTCTCCTGCTCTTTCCAATCCACCCTTGAACTTTCCATTAGGACCTGAGTTGTTGCGAACAAATCCTAATGGTTCTACACCTACTTATACTTTAATAGCTTTGTCAGTTGCCTACCCTATGGCAGAGTTTGAGACCTCATTACCTTCTCCATGAAGAGTGTCAGTTTCCATATCACCATTGCCGCCTCTTAGTGGGGCCATGCCTACTCCTCCATCTACACCTCTCACATCTTCTTAGAGAATTCCACCTATTTCCTCTATAACTCTTATGAATTTCTCTCATGTGTCTTTTCCTACTTCATCTTCTACACCAACCATGGGTGTTAATCATAGTTAGCTAGTAGGATCAGGATCTTATTATCCTTTCTTCTCTCAACCCACTATTCCTATTGCTTAGTTAGGCATATTACTTCAAGAAATCCATGGGGGGATCACCAGTTGTCCTAGTCAAGATGGGGGGAATGTTGTGTCTAATATGTCACAATATTGGTACATTTTTCTCTTTAGAGGGACGCCACCTACCAACACATTTTTTGGGTGGGCTAGTCTACTTGGGTGCAACCCCACTTCTAGTACTGTCACCCACATAGATTATCCTCCTTATGTGAGTCCTACTTCACAGAGTGGTCCTTATTTTACTCCTCGGTACAACCCCATGAGAATCCATGCTCTCGGGATTCCTTTTCTCTTTGGTGGCACATACCCTAGGGGGAAACATCAATTTACCAGTCATTCTAGCCTGCAATAGTCTTATGTCGGGGTGAACCCTTTCATTCTCCAACAAGTGAGTCATTCTACTCCTTATATGCGGGGATTGCAAGGTTGGTAACATGATTCACCTTCCTATGATCCATTTAGCCAGCTACATAATCCTTTTTTATCTTTTGTTGACCTACTGGATTTGGCAAAGTTGACTAATAAACCCATCCGACATGAACCATAGTGGCCATCCATGCCTGCCAAATTTCCATCTAATATTCCCAAGTTTGAAGGGAAGCCTGGGGAGAATCCATTCACCCACATTACCACCTATCACTTATTGTGTTCCCTTAATTATTTGGTCTATTATTCTATTAAACTTCTCTTTTATCGACGTATGTTAACTGGGGATGACGCAAAATGGTATGTCGAGTTAGATTCTGCATCCTACGGTGACTTTTCCTCCTTAGCTCAAAATTTCTTGGCACACTTCCAATTGCCTACTCGGTATGATATCGACTCTGATCTCTTGTCAAACTTCAAACAAGATGATTCCATGTTAACTTCTTATCACATTCATGAGTGGCATCATCTCAAGAGGTAAGTGAGAACCAAGTTAGCTAACGAAATCTTACAAAAGTGGTCCATTTGCTCTCCCTGACCTGAGATTGCCAAGGATGTGTCCATGTTTCGAGCCATTACCAAGGAGAAAGCCATTTTAGATGTCGAACAGTTGGATCTTATCTATTCACAATTTGGTACACTATACAAAGTGTTACCTAAGGCCCCTAGGCCTTCTATTAATCCTCCCAAACCTGCTTCTCGCCCACCTGTCGATCGTGTGATTGGGTCTATTTCTGATTCTGTGAGCCAAATTGCTGCCCAACTTGGGCAATTATTTGTTACATCTCAATCCTTAGCAAGTGCCTCTCACTCTACTAAAGCAACCTCTCTTGAAAATTCCACCAAAATTCTTATAGTGAACTCCACTCAACTTAAGAACAACCAACAATCTGGTGGTAAGAAAAAAGAAGAATAAATAAAATAATAAAACTACTCAAGAACCCTAAACAAACCCTTAAAATCAGGGAGGGGTACCAATGAACACTGTTGTAAAATCAAATTCCCCTACAAAATATGTCAAGGTAAACACCTCACTCATGAGTGCCCTCGGATGGATGAAGTTCGTAGCTTCCTTTCACCACCATCTACTTAACAACCTATTGTTTTGTCTCATCCATTCCCTGCACAACCTCATGAACAAATGGTTGATCAACCTCCGTAATGGGGCAATGAGTGGTCTTTTTCTCATTCCACCAACATTTTATCCATATTTGTGTGCAAACAGGATGTGAAGGGGACTACATGAGCCAAATCCTATGATGTTCTTGAGCCAAGTTGTTCTTCTAAGGAATCACCCACTCACCTACTTCCACTAGACCTATCACGTTAGATAAGCCTTTAGAACTAGTTTATTTCCCTCCCAAGGGTGTCATCCATAATACAACACATAATCCATCTCCCCAAGTCGCTCAACATTTTCGTATTGTTGAAGGCCTTTCCCAGGCGCCTTGTGCCATGTCTGCCCTAGAGGTTTTTCAAAGTTGTCCTTAGTAGCACAAGGCCTTTTTCTCTATGATTGTTGGATTTTATCTATCTGAATTAAGGTTCATTGCATTCAATGCTAACAAGGTTTCTCCTCCCCTTTCCCATCATATCACTTTTCATATTATCATGTATGTTATCCAAAATAATATTCATCGCACTTTGGTGGATGAAGGTTCTTCCACATGTGTCATGTTAGCATCATGCTAGAAATATCTTCGCTCTCAAGTGCTCAGCATGTCCAATACCACTCTTCAAGTTTTTGATGGACACAACTTTGTACCTAAGAGGGTTCTCCCCAAATTTTCCATTGAGTTGGGAGGAAGCACCGTATATGTCGAAGTTGAAGTTGTCGAGCCCATGTTGGATTACAACCTACTCCTTGGTCATAGTTTATTTTATGCCATGACCACCATTGATGTGTTTTTTATCTACTTTTCTTTCCTCATGAAGGAAGGATCGTCATTATTGACCAACTTCACAATTGCATGTCATCGACCCAAATTTCCACTACAAGGAATTCAGTACCACTCATAGGAGATCACCCTTGTCAATTTTAGAGTGTTGGAGTAGGACTCTTCAAAATTTCATCTCTTATGGGAGCTTTCCCTCAACTCCTTCTGCCTAACACTCCTTCCACCTCAACCACTACTCACATCCATATGATCTCTTCTCACACATGTGGACCTTAGCTTCTTTACGATCCCTCAGTGGTGCCTTCTAAGTCTAATATTGATCAATATGGTGAACACATGCCTTTAATTCCAAAAAAATTGGCTTATCAAGCTATCCAGTGGGCTTCCACATCTAACGAGTCTTGTGATGCCATTTCAGTACCACCTGATGATTACCCTTTTCCTTTTGGGCTATTGACCGTCCCATTACCATCTAATGAAGCCATTCGAGAAATCATGTCAATTTCTAACCATCCTTGGGAAGTTCTCCATTATCTCTCTTCTTTCTTCCCCCTCATAGAGGGTCTGGATGCATCTCACAAAATCCTTGTTACCTTTGGAAATTCCACTGTTTCCCCATAGTTCAAATGGATTTTTTCTATTTCTTCTAAAGGGAACTTGGATATTATTTCTTCCACCATTCTTATTAATATTTCCATGAAACTAGGTGTCATGGAAAATATCTTGATTGGGGCTGATTTCACTCCTTCTGATATTGACACCTACACCACCCTTTTCAAAGAATTTTGTTATGATTTTTCTTGGTCTTATGATGAAATTCCTAGGATCAATCCACAAATCATTCAACATGAAATTAAGACTTATCCAAGAGCCAAGCCTGTTCGGTAGAATGGGTTTCTTGATGTTGGTTTTACCTATCTTGTGCCTTTAATGGAATGGGTTTCTAATCCTATTCTAGTTGATAAGAAATAAGGAACTATTTGAGTCAATGCAAATTACTGTGACTTGAACCTGGCTCATCCAAAGGATAATTATAATACTCCTTTCATTAATTAGATTATCGATGCATGTGCTGGTAATGCTATCTTTTCCTTTATGGATGGTTTTTTCGATTGTAACCAGATCAAAATTAAACCTAAACATCATCACAAAACTAGTTTTATCTATCTATGGGGAACATTTTCTTATCGTAAGCTTTTGGTATAAAAAATGTTGGTGCCACTTTCATGCAGACCATGTCTTATGTGTTTCACGATATCAAACACATTGTTGAAGTTTATCTTGGTGACCTTACCGTTTATTTTTTGTTTCATAAGGATCATCCTGCACACCTTCGAGAAGTGTTTCTCTGATGTCATTATTAAAAAATCCATCTTAATCATAACAAATGTGTTTTTTGTGTATGAGCAGTATGATTGTTGGGTTTCATTGTTTACCAAGAGGGAATCTTCATTTATCCCTCAAAGTTTGAGGTGATTATCAATTTTCCTCCTCCTCGTACCATCCGCCAGCTTGAAATA
Organism: Pinus tabuliformis; assembly: GCA_031772625.1. NCBI lineage: Eukaryota > Viridiplantae > Streptophyta > Pinopsida > Pinales > Pinaceae > Pinus > Pinus tabuliformis. The sequence goes on from CM062804.1 coordinate 875,257,059, forward strand.
CTTTAAGGAAAATCCATTTTTTTATAATGATTCATTGCCAATTATGCCCACATTACCCAAGAATTCATGCACATGTTGAAAAAAGGAGTCCCTTTCATTTGGGACAACCAAGACTAGCAGTCATTTGACGATCTTAAACATGATTTGTTGTCTGCACCATTATTGATCCGTCCTACTTCAACTTAGATTTTCTTTTATATCTCGCTGCATCAGAGCTTTCCTTAGGTATGGTTCTTGTCCAAGACAATGATATGTGTAATGAACATCCTATTTACAATCTTAGGAAAGGCCTGATTGGTCCTGAGCTTTGTTATTCCCATGTAGAGAAGTTTTCTTTCACAACCGTTATTTTTGTACAATGATTGAGGCTTTATATCCTATTGTAAAAGACTATACCCCATTAAACATATTCTTAGTTGCCAAATATTAGGGGGGAAATACTCCAAGTGGATTGTTATCATTTAGGAGTTCAATTTGGAGTTCACTATTGCTAAATCCAAAAAGTCCTTAGGGTTCACTGGGATTCTTGCTAAGTTGCCTCAAAATGATGAGGAAGTTGTGGTCACGGATAGTTTGTATGATGAATCTACGTTCCTCAATAGTACTTCTGACCCTTGGTATGGAGACATCCTTTTGTATCTCTAAACAAAATTTTTTCAGTCTAAAATATCTTATGATGATCTTCAATGCATATGCATCAGTCTCGACAGTATCTCATTCTCAATGATACCCTATACCGTCATAGTGTTGACACTATCCTACATCAATTCGTTACTTAGGAAGAAGTTGAATGCATCCTTAATGATTTCCATGTTGAGGAGTGTGGTGGTCATTTATTTGGGCTTACCACCATTTGTAAGATATTATGTGTAGGGTACTTTTTTCCTTCACTTTTTAAAGATTGTATCTCAGCGTTCCAGAAGTGCCATCCTTCTAAGATATTTTCTTGTAAAATGTGCGCTCATCCTACCCCATTACATGCAGTAGTTTCCATAAGACCTTTTTCCCAGTGGGGAATTGATTTTATGCAATGTAACCCACCCTTCGCCCAAGGTCATCACTATATAATCATAGCTGGCGACTCTTTTACCAAATTGGCCAAGGCCGTGCCTACACCTATAAATGATCATAACACTACTACCTTATTCCTTTTTAACCATGTCATTACTAGGTTCGGTCTGCCTAAATGCATCGTTACTAATCATGGTTCACATTTTCAAAACCACATGATGTAGGAACTAACTGTCAAGTTGGGTTTTTACCATGAACACTCGACACCCTATTATCCTCAAGCCAATTTCCAAGTCAAAGTTGTTAATCGAAATTTGAAAACCATGTTGCAACAGATGGTAGGGAAACATAAATCTAATTGGCACCTTATGCTATTTTCTGCCTTATGGGAATTTTGAACCTCGATCAAGTCTTCCACTGGATTTACTCCATTCCAACTAGTGTATGGGGTAGATTCAGTTCTCCCTATCTAGTGCAAAAATCGCTTCTTTTGAATTAGTTTTCGAGCTACTCCCTAACACTTCAGCCACGGAAGAACTTCTCTTACAGCTTAAAATTCTCGATTAACAATGCCTTCTCACTTTGGTCAATAATGAAACTCATAAAAAACACATGAAGTCCCAATATGATAAATTTGTTTGACCTCATGTCTCCTCTCAAGGTGATGTTGTGTTGGTTTACAACCAATACCATGATAAGTTGGGGACCAACAAACTTGAACCTATGTGGCATGGTCCCTACATTGTTAAAAACTTTCTCAAGAAAGGGGCCTATGAGTTAGTTGATTGCGAATGAAATCCATAGTCGGAGCCCCAAAATGGGCTCTATCTGAAAGACTACTATGCTTAATTTATTTGCATGGTCATTGGTATATATTAGATATAGGTGTGTGTGTGTGTGATAAGTTCCTTTTTTCTTTTCTTTAGCATTTTTTCTCGGTTTCTATGTGTGATTCATGTGTCTGGTCCTTGATACACATATTCTAACACCCTCAAATCCTTATAGAGGCTTTGCAGATGGTGTAATTCGTTACACTTGGAATGTTTCTTCCACCACTTCGATTCTCTTTTCACCCACTGTTGAGCTTGTGAGTCCTTGGGGTATTTGTCTTTTCCCTGTCACAAACAATGTGGTTGTATATAATTTTGTTATTGAGATCTTAACTGAGGCCAATCGCCTTGGCATACACCACCTAGTTTTCATCTTAACTCTCAGCTCGTAGTGTCTCAACTCAACCATCTCTATTCTATAAGGAACTCAACTCCCCTACGCTATTTTTTAAGGGTACATCTCTTGGGACATTTATTTTACTACATTTATTATGTTCATATTCCTCAAGACTAGAAATGATTGGTTGATTCATTAGATAATTTTTTCGTAGATTAGAATGTGTTCCATCGATAGTTTTAACCATACACATGATACATTAAACATTCATTGTAAATACATATAATTTACACAAAAAACATGTACAGTTTAGCATTTTATTATATGTCAAAAGATTTGGGTATATAGTTGAAAAACTAGGCCACTGAGGCCCTGGCTACTATGCCATAAATATGTAGATCTGTCAACAAAACACACCCCTACACTACTGGGTCCATTCAGTGGTGGTCATGATAACATAACACCACATTCAGAACGTAGTGGAGAAGGGTCCAACAGTGGACTGACTCAACAAAAACCATATTCCTCTACTAGTGTCGAGGGGTATCTACCATACTCCTTGGAGGAACACCTAAAGTAAGCCCCTTATCATGGCAAGTGAAATCCTGCAACTCCTCATCTCCATCCTCTATCTCTGCTACATGTGCTTCTGGGGCCTGGGTGGGTGGTCTATATCTCCTTAAAGGAGAATAACCTAGAGGGTGTGTAGGTTCCACATCTTCATATCACCATAATCATGACTTAATAGTTGTGTATCGAAACCAAAAAACACAAAAAAAACTACATGTTCAACAATTAAAAAATATATATAAAATTCAAAAAACCAAAACATATGTGGTCTTGTTTTTACCTTATCCATGTTTATTTCTTTCATTAAGTGATTTAACCATGGGTCTAGTTTTTCTAGATGGTTTTTACAAGATAGGATGGAATTTCTATTGCCAAATCCATTGGACCTTAGGTGCATTTCTATTGAACCTGGCATATAAGGGTAGGTAATTTTCACTGTATTCATTGAATTTTGATCATTAGTGCCACATTTGTGCCTTAGGTCCGACCCTGTCAAGTTGTGGCATTAGCCACTCTTTTCTATTCACATCATAGCTTGGAAGTAGAGCTTACCCACTCATGGATACCCTAGTATAGCACTTGTTTTCCATCCTAGTATCCATGCAGTCCTTTTTATCCTCTTTTAGAAATCCCTCCTTCTAACCGACCATGACTTAGAATTTGAGCCTCATTTTCTCTTCTTCGTCTCTCTATTAGCCATACCCTAGGATAATTCTACACTTATCCCTTATGATTTACACCTTTTTATCATCCTACTTTTGGATGATGAGACTTGGTTTCTTCATTCCATCATCATCATATGATTGGCCTACCATTTTATTTCACTTGGTGCTCTACCCTTTCTTAGAGGAACTGTTGCAATGAGTGATCCTATTAGTCAACCTCTTGTACTCGTTATTTCATGAGTAGTTCCATCATCACCAGAACGAATTTCCATCCTCTATACCACTCATTCCTATAGGAGGGATTTCCTTTAAGATCTTTTTAGACTCCTTAATTTAGGAAAGATTGCCAAGTGAACTTTTCTCCTTCACACTTGTTAAAGTACTTGAAGGGTCGTCTACCTAGTATAAGTTTAACCCTTTTCCTGACTAGGATAAACTAGTTACGAAAAAGGAATACCCTAGTCTATTCTGGCTAGGAGTTTCTCCCTTGTATATTTTTATCTCTTTTTCAGGATTGGGAGACAACTTTAATAAAAACAAACTTATAAGAAGAGAAGGGAGGGAACATTTATTTCCAATATTCATTCAATGGCAGCATCCTTTGTGTCACCCTTGAACACAACACCCATATATTTCATTGTCCTATATTTGGATTTTAGCTTTCCTAGGACCCTACCATCCATATGAGTCTCTTTAGTTGCCTAGATGGTTACTCTTCCAGTCATATGGACCATGCCTTGATGCCTCCTGCATCATTGCATGATATCACATGGTACTCATTAGTCATGCTACCAAGTCACTTTTGTGTCATGCCACCATGTTTTCAGGGTAAGTATTAGCTTGTTTCATCCATCTGCAGTGGCATGTTGACATTTTTGAGTTGGCCATCCATGTGTTAGTTGTATTTCATGGCTTCATGAATTCATCCATACATCACATCATCCTGGTTTGTTCCGTATCGATTTATGGCAGATAAATCAAGGCTTTCCTTCGACGAATCTTCTTCTATCGAATTTAGCTCATTATATAAGAGCTTGATATAGGAACTAGTAGTACCTTGGATCTTGTAGACGTTACTGGTAGGATTCCTCACGATCAAAACTAGGTTTACGTCATTGGATCCAGATCAATCAATTTCACTGGTGTTCAATGTAAACTCATTTATTCACACTCAGTAACTTCAATAGGTACCTTGGGGTCCATTTTTCCTCATGTGTGGATTCCCTCGCATCTGTTACTATTTTACCTCATTGGTTGGTAATCAGGCAGTTTCTACCATGTTCGAAATTAGCTCATCTATTCACATGGTTTAGATTCGTACCATCGAGTTATGTCAAATACCTTGGGTTAGGGACATTTCACTCTTATATGGCATCCTTCCCAGCCTGTGCTAGAGTTATATACCATTCATGTACTTTGACGACTATCTTAAGACACTTCTCTGTCTATCACGTGTCCAATGTCCTACTAATCTATACTCTAACATAGATCCACGATTGTTTTTTTAGTAGCTATGCTCTATTTATTGAGTCACATGGATCCACTATGTATGTCTTTCATGGCCATGTTCTAACACTTCATTTCATGGATCTACAGTGTATGTTTTCAAAACCATGTTCAATATCTTCTTATGACCGAGCATGGTTATTGTTAGCCTTGGAGGCGTTTGGCCCAAAAATGGACCCAAAACACTCCCAAAGTCTCCAAAGTTTGCTATAAATCATGCCAAGGGATCCAAGTATCCCCCAAAAGTCTTCAAAATCCTCTTAAGGATCATTTAAAGTCAAAACCATCGCATGCCAAGAGCCCTTGGAAGGGCGGAAATAAACTATCAGGAGGCAAAAACACATTAAAACAGTAAAAAAACCAAAATCACAGGCTTAACAGTCCAATTGCACGACAACCATCCAATCTAGATGATCAACAGTCTAGATCTGATCAACGGATCTGATCGGCACAAGCGGGCAGTGGAAATCAATGCAAGGCACCGCTGATCAATGATCTCTAATGATCAGATCAGTGGGTCGCAATCAGCGGAGGCTAGTCGGCGGTTATCAACACAGACCAGGGGAATGAGCGATTGCGATCAATGATTAAACATGGATTGTCGATCGTGCGAGTGGATTGACGACCCACATTACATCGCCAGATTGCTATCGGCAGAAACCTTAAGGGGCAGGGCCTATGCACATGCATATATGTGACCTGATGAGCCGGACCCGATGACATTATAAGTATGAATTACATAATATTTCAGGTTTGTGCAAAGCCAGTTTTCAATGCATTTGTCGCATTTTTCATTATTTAACGAAATACAAAGGTAAGCTGGGTTTTGCAATATGTGATAAGACCTGGACCCGAAAGGGTTCGGGAAGAAAAACACATAATATTTGAGTTCCGCGCCAAAACTATTTTCAGTTCATTTTCAATATATTTTCTTACATAATGAAAATATAAAGGGAGCCTTGGGCAGTGTTGATGTGATAAAGCCCGGACCCGAAAGGGTTCAGGAATGAAATATATAATATTTGAAGTCTGGGGAAAGCCATTTTCCATGTATTTTTAGTGTTTTACGTATTTCATAATACAAAGGAAATATGCAAGGAACGGCCGAATGTGACTTGTGATAACCCTAAGGGTGGACCCCGATAGGTGAACAAACCATTTTTAGTACTTTTGAAGTCCAAAATACATAAAAAAAAGGTGGGATTTTTACAGTATTTCTAGGTTTTCTGTTCATAACAAAAAGTAGTCACTTTCCGCATTTTTAAGGGATTGCACAGGCCCAAAGACCCTTTCCATTACCTAACAGAGGTCAGGAGACAGGGACAGAGGCTAGATGGGGAATAGAAAGGGCCACAACACATGCAACTCACCCCAAACTGATAAAAAGTCATGGAGCAGCACAGCATAATAGAGCACGACACAGCCACAACAACAAATGATCTTGGAGCATCAACAACCCAGCGCAGCTCATCAAAACAAACATTGTGGGGGCATCTCTAGCATGAGAGAACTCCCAGACAGTGCATCAAACTACCTGAAGGTGGTTATTCCTCTGTCAGAAGGAGAAAACCTCTGAGCAATGCTTTCCTATTCACAGAATCAAATGGTTAAGGGACAAAGAGGACATATTAAGACTCCGAGCCTTTGAGAGCTTAGGAACATTGTAAAAGGCCTATAAAAGGCTAAAAAATAGATATAACAAGGGTTCAACTTCTGGAGACTAATGAGACTTTGCTACTCAAGCTTCTTATCTTCATTCATTAGTAATACAAGCTTCATTTGTTGTTATATGTTCAATGTCCATTTTCTCTTCTGCTCTAAGCTTGCACTTGAACAAGTCATTTAGTTTTCTTTTGTGTCTAATGCTAGATAACTGTCATCTTGTCTATGCATTGATGAATTACATTTGCAAGCTTCTTTACTGCCTGTAGCTAGCCATTCATATGTGGTCATATATGCATCTGCAGTTATAGTCAGTATTCTATTTTGTTGCCTGTAGCTAGCCATTCATTTATGTTTATGTATGCATCTGTCGGTATGGTCAGTATTCTCCATCCTTTCATTAAATCTACAAACTATTGAGCATCAGTGGTCTAAAGCCTTGTAAGTTGAGGGTGTTCATGCATGTCTTGAGTAAAAACATAGTTGAAATGGTTATCTAGCTTGATCCAAACCATCATTTATTCCAATAGTTTAGAGAACAATATTGAAGATTATATGTTACCAAGCATCTATGAGCTACAACCTAGGAGAGTTTCTTGGAGTGATAACATAATTGGTGTCGTTGCCGGGGAGAGGAAATTGAAGCTTAGCTTCCCTGGGAAATGACATATATCCAACTTTGATGATAGAAAAAGTCTGGGCACATTTTTTGTTGTAATCATCTATCTGGTGACTCTACTGGAGGCCGAACCTCTTAGCAACTCCACTTTATAGTTCTAGCTCAGTTTGTGAGGCATACTTGGAGAAATCCTCAGAAGGTACAAGCTGACCCAGTACCTGACCCTGAAAAAATCACCAAAGAGAGAAAGGTATTGCAGAAAGGAGCATCAGGTTCAAGTAAACCTAAACAATCTCCTATATCTCTTCAAGAAAGGCCTGTAATAGAACAAGTACATGTTGAGAGTATATCATCTAATACTAGTAGTGAACAAAAACTCTCAGAGATTCATAAAAATCCTTATTCTTTAGGTTCTCCTTTTGTTGTAAGCCCAAAGGAAACCTCACCTCCTATCCATCATACTCCTTTAGTCTTATCAATCGCTCCTCAGCACTCTATCATTCAGACTACCCATACTCTTTTAGCCACCACAACTATGGCAAGTTCACAAGCACCTACCAAAACGGAAAGAATCATAGTTGCTAGGTATGGACCTCTAATACTGCCCACTCCTTTGAATGCCATGCCTACTGGAGAATATTAGAAGTATATGCCTAATTTCACTAGAACTGAAGGTGTTACAGCTGAAGAACATCTTGAGTCATTATATAGCTATACTGATAACCTGGACATTAGTGAAGATGATGTCTAGATGAGAGTATTTGTCCAAATCCTATATGGAGAGGCTATAAAATGGTTCAGGGAACTGACCCCAAGATCTATAGCAGATATTGAGGCCTTAGATGATGCATTCCTAAAGAATTGGGGGGATAAGAAGGATCTCCTCTACTACCACACTATGTTTGGGAAATTAAAGAGGGAAAATGGTGAGCTACTGTCTGATTTTAATAAGAGATTTAACCGCATGTACAACAAGATACCAGCTGAAGTAAAACCCACCACTACCTCTCCTAGACTCATCTATGCTAGTGCATTTGATTTTGACTTCTATTTACTATTGAGGGAGAGGTGATGTTCTTCTTTGGCTGATATGCAAGATGCAGCCCTGGAAGTAGAATCAAACATCATGGCTGCAGGAAAGCTCAAAGGTAATGCTGATAGAAGGAGATAGAGGGGTGAGCCTTCATCATCTTCAGATCCCAAGATCAATAAAATGGCAAAGATGATAGAGTCATTACCCTCTGAAGTTTCCAAATTAAAGGTATAGCAACATTCTGGGAAGGGAAGAGTTACTAACACCTTTTCTCCTCCAAATCTGAATCCATATAGAAGACCTAATGAGCAGTTGCAGATTTTGCAAAGAAGTAAAGAGGCCAATGAAGACCAAAGGGTGAAGACCCTTTTTCAAAATGCAATCATGGAAGAAGAGAAGTTTGAAGAAGATGATGAGATCCATTGTATGGAGGACAAAGGCAATGCCACTTTTTTAACCAAAGCTACCTATGAGAAGTCATTATTCAATGACCAGATCAGCCAAGAATGGGATGGTGAAGCTGTTCTACAAACTAAAGATCAACAAAGATATAATCTAAAGTCAAAGATGAATAATGTCAAGGAAACTCCTGCACATAAAGCTGTTGTCCCTACAAAACAACAAGCTAATAAGCAGAAGCAAGTAGCTGTTGATCCTATCATCCTCAAGGCTCCAACCATAAAGGTAAGAGGCCTTGACAAGTCCCCTTATTCTTTCAGTTTTCAATCAGAAATCCAGAAGCTAAGAATACCTATGCGTCTGATTGAACTAGTGAAGAATGAGTCCTTCAAGACATCTATCTTTGAGGCTATTGAGCCTAAAGCCATCCAAGCCTCCACTAACTATGTAAATCTGCAAGATGACCAGCCAACTATTATTCTCAGCCCAATGATTGAAAATTGTGAAAATAGCTCCCCATCATTCTATGTTTCTCTGTCTATTCATGATGAAATCATTCACAATTTCCTTCTAGACACTGGAGCCAGCCATAATCTAATGCCCAAGGCTGTCATGGATAAGCTAGGTCTTGACATTACCAAGCCTTATCATGAACTGTTTTCTTTTGACTATAGAAAAGTGGAATGCTTGGGACTGATCAAGGACCTAGCCATCACTTTGTTTCAGCTACCCATGAAAATCATGATGATGGATATTGTGGTAGCAGATGTCCCCCCCAAGTTTGGCATGTTGCTCTCCAGAGGTTGGATCAAGAGATTATGTGGAACATTGAAAAATGATCTATCCTATGCTATTGTCCCAGTTTTTGGAGGTGAAAGCAGGAGGCTATACATAGAAGCTCATTTGGATTATATAATCAGTGATAAAAAGAATCCCACAAATCATCCCATCTATGCTGTTGAAACTAATTTTGGAGCTTGTTTTCTTCAGATTAGAGAATCTCAGTTGGCCTCTACGCAGCTTAAAAACCAGTTTTCCAGATCACAGAGGAAGAAGGCCCATAGATTTGGGACATGTTTTTTGAAGGAGCTTGCTCTAAAGAAGCTACAGGGGTAGGTCTAGTCCTTATGTCCCCAACACAAGAATGCATTGATTCATCTTTCATATTAACTTTTCAGGTCACAAATGACACAGTAGAGTATAAAGTAGACCTTATTATTCAGCAGGTGTACAAAACCTTCCAAGAAAAACATCCAAGGTTGAAAGCATACAGAGAGGAGGTGAAATATAGACCATCTCTACCTGATAATATCAAATGCTGGAAAGTTTTTGAAGTAGATGATCAAATTAATAGGATTTTGCGAGTCTTTGATGAATTTGCTGATATGCACATTGACCAAGAGAAAGAAACCTTTGACAGAAAGGTAAAAAGGGTCAATTTTCAGTTTGGTGACTATTTTCTCAAAAGGGATGCATCAAATATAGAAGGAGATGTTTTTGATGGCCCAGTCAATGGGTAGTTTTTGAAACTTTATTTTAGTTAAGGCTTTCAAACCTTGGTATTGTAAATATGATTTTTCAAGTTTTTATTTCATGCTAAATAGACTCCATGCCCAATGCAGCACTAGGAGGAATATTTGATCTTTTTTTTTATAGGAAAGGCATTGTTCTGTAGTTCTTGAAACCTCACAGGGAGGATTTCATCCCCAGAAGGAGCCATTGTTAGCCTTGGAGGCATTTGGCCCAAAAATGGACCCAAAACACTCCCAACATCTCCAAAGTTTGCTTAAAATCATGCCAAAGGATCCAAGTATGCCCCAAAAGTCTTCAAAATCCTCTTAAGTATCGTTCAAAGTCAAAACCATCGCATGCCAAAAGCCCTTAGAAGGGCGGAAATACACTATCGTGAGGCAAAAACACATTAAAATAGTCAAAAAACCAAAATTGCAGGCTTAACAGTTCAATTGCATGACAGTCATCCGATCTGGCCGATCAATGGTCCAAATCTGATTGGCGGATCGCATCGGCGGATTTGATCGACACAGCTGGGTAGTGGCAATTGGCACAAGGCACCACTGATCAATGATCTCCAATAATCGGATCGGCGGGTCGTAATCGGGAGGTGAGTCAGTGGTTATTGGCATAGACCAGGGGGAATGAGTGATTGTGATTGGTGATTAAACGTGGACCATCGATTGCGCGAGCAGATAGACTACCCACGTTACAATGCTGGATCACTATCAGTGGAAACCTTAAGGGGCGGGGCTTGTGCACAGGCATATGTGCCACCCGATGAGCTAGACCCGACGGCATTATAAGTATGAAATACATAATATTTCAGGTCCACAGAAAGCCAGTTTTCAATGCATTTGTCACGTATTTCGTTATTTAACGGAATACAAAGGGAAGCTGGGTTTTGTGATATGTGATAAGACCCGGACCTGAAAGGGTCCAGGAAGAAAAATACATAATATTTGAGTTCCGTGCCAAAGCTATTTTCAGTGCATTTTCAATATATTTCGTTATATAATGAAAATATAAAGGGAGCCTTGGGCAGCACCGATGCGATAAAGCCCAGACCCAAAAGGGTTCGGGAATGAAATATATAATATTTGAAGTCCAAGGAAAGCCATTTTCCATGTATTTTCAGTGTTTTACGTATTTCATAATAAAAAGGAAATATGCAGGGAACGGGCCGAATGTGACTTGCGATAACCCTAAGGGCAGACCCGATAGGTGAATAAACCATTTTTTAGGACTTTTGAAGTCCAAAATACACAGAAAAGGTGAGATTTTTACAGTATTGCTGTGTTTTCTGTTCATAACAGAAAGCAGTCATTGTCCGCATTTTAAAGGGATTACACAGGCCCAAAGACCCTTTCCATTACCTAACAGAGGCCGAGAGATAGGGACAGAGGCTGGAAGGGGAATAGAAAGGGCCACAACACGTGCAACTCACCCCAAACTGACAAGCAGTCATGGAGCAGCACAACGCAACACAGCACGACAAGGCCACAACAACAAATGATCATGGAGCATCAACAGCCCAGTGCAGCTCATCAAAACAAACATTGTGGGGCATCTCTGGCATGAGAGAACTCCCAGACAGTGCATCAAACTACCTGAAGGTGGTTATTCCTCTGTCAGAAGGAGAAAACCTCTGAGCCATGCTTGCCTATTTAGGGAATCAAACGGTTAAGGGACAAAGAGGACAGATTAAGACTCTGAGCCTTTGAGAGCTTAGGAACATTGTAAAAGGCCTATAAAAGGATAAAAACTAGATGTAACAAAGGATCAACTTCTGGAGACTAATGAGACTTTGCTACTCAAGCTTCTCATCTTCATTCATTAGTAATACAAGATTCTTTTGTTGTTATATGTTCAATGTCCATTTTCTCTTCTGCTCTAAGCTTGCACTTGAACAGGTTGTTCATGTTTCTTTTGTGTCTAATGCCAGATAACTGTCATCTTATCTCTACATTGATGAATTAGATTTGCAAGCTTCTTTATTGCCTGTAGCTAGCCATTCATATGTGGTCATATATGCATCTGTCGGTACAGTCAGTATTCTCTTTTGTTGCCTATAGCTAGCCATTCATTTATGTTTGTGTATGCATCTGCCGGTATGGTTAGTATTCTCCATCCATTCATTGAATCTACAAACTATTGAGCATTAGTGGTCTAAAGCCTTGTAATCTGAGGGTGTTCATGCATGTCTTGAGTAAAAACATAGTTGAAATGGTTATCTGGCTTGATCCAAGCCATCATTTATTCCAATAGTTTAGAGAAAAATATTGAAGATTATATGTTACCAGGCATCTCCGAGTTGCAACCTAGGAGAGTTTCTTGGAGTGATAACAGGTATGCCCCCCTTCGAGATGTTATCAACACAAATGAGACTTTAGCACTAGATTCTTTGGATATGAATTCTTTCCTTTGTCTCTGTTAGGCATGGAATCCCCCCCAAGGCATGTTTTGGGGCTCAAAGCCTAAGTTTTGACCCAATCGTGTTGTAAAGATTCGCGAATTACGGGTGAAGAGCACGAAAATTATGATAGAGTCACAGGGTTTTCCACCCTAGTTCTATATTGTAATGTCATCTGGATAGACCAACCCATGGTCCACGGACCATGGGATTGTATAAATAGAGTGAGGCTTTAAGTGTAAAAGGGGAGAAAGTAGAGAGATAGGAAGAGAGGCTAAGGAAGTAAGGTAAAGTGTGTCTTTGGGTAGTTGAGTAGGAGAAGGCTCTGTAGTTGAGTGCATAAAGGCCTCAGAGTCCGCAGTTGAGTGCACAGACCCCTGCAGCTAAGTGCGCTGGGCGGAGTCGAGTCTGTTACCAAGGAAGGAATTAATAAAGAGAAGTTTTTTCATAATTTTGTGTATCTAATCTTGGGTTAATGCATGTTTGATATAATTTGAAAATATACTATTTATTTACTTTGCGCACTTGTATGAATGGTTTATGTTTTTAAGTATAACTTAAAACACACAAGTAGGCTAAAAGAAAAAAATAACGTTGGAATACCAGTAAGGTCTTGGGTATTAATGCATAAGTGTAGTGTACGACCCTCGAGTAGGGCTGCGCAAAGAAAATATATTAGGTTGTGAGGTACAGGAAAGTGTGTGAAGCGAACTACGCACAAGGTCGAACCGCTGACCACTTGAACTCATCAGAAATCTCCAAGGTGTAGAAACCTAGTTCTAGCACAATCCGCGGTTATCAAAGGAAGAGTGGTTAGATTGCTACTTATATACGGAAATCCCCAAAATTTTCTTTGCATCCTTCCCCTCTGAGTTGTATGAGTGGATCGTGAAGCTAGTAGACAGTCAAGGAAGGTGTAGGCTCGACAAACTTATTGTGTGGACTCTAGAGTTGGTGTGCAGACTGGAAGCATCAGAAGATAAGATTGTGCGCAATGATTATAGGAGGGCTTATTACCAAGTTCGTGGTAGACACTTCAGTCAGCTATATGGAGGTGGAACAACGCTTCCTCAAAGAACCACAAGGTAAGTACGTTAAATATTTGAACACTTGGATTAAAATGCTACTATGTGAAAAGCGGGTTATGTGAATAAATTGATGTTTGGGGCTACGTGGAGCGGGAGGATCTACAAAAATGAAGGTAGTGCAAAACTAGAGTCTAGCCCCCTGATTTCACCTCCGCAGGAAAGTGAGGAAGAGCTCGTGAAAGTTTCACCAAGAAGTGCGATTAACCTGATAAAGTAGCAAATTCCGTGCATATCACCCCCACCTACACCACCAACAATTCACCATCTTCACCTTCGTCTTCGGCCACACCACCTCCACCACCACCACAGTTCAATATGGCAAGTGCGACAAATTTTCTGGTGTTCAAAGGAGTAGGGAACGAAGATCCATACTAGTTTTGGTTCATGGTAAAGTATGTATGGGAAGCGCAGGGAGTCATGGATGACAATATAAAGAAATCAATGTTGGTCAGCACCTTACAGGAATGCGCACTGATGTGGTACATTAAGCATTCCAATGAAAATCCAAATGCAGGGATCATGGATACGCAACCTGTGCTAAATAGGGAATTTAGCAGGCCAAAATCAGAGATACAGTCAATTATTAGATTTAAGGAAATCGTGATGCTTCCAAGTGAGACCCCATGGGAGCTAGATCGGAGACTAAAGTGTATGATTTGTAAAGCCAACATGACCTTGATAGATGGGCAACACCGCGCATGGTTTGTAGAATCACTAACACTGCATCTAAGGAACACGTTGTCACAACAGAAGCTAACCACTCAGGCTGAGGGCTTGGAGATCGCAATGAGACTGCATGAGATCCTGATACAAGACCCTAACCTGGGAGTCCAATAGATCCATGTGCAGTTGAAAAACTTGTGCCTTGAGATGCAGAGTTTGAAACAAGACAAGACGGCTCACCCCAAAATGCGTGAGGAGGTATGGTGCGTAAAGTGCAAAGGCCAGGGACATGATAAGTACCATTGTCCAGTATTCGTGAACTACCTGGAAGTAGGAGGACCAATGCCATTCAGACTAGAGGCACAAGCAGGACCGAGCATGGCACCTGCATTATGGTTCACGATTTGTCAGATAGGAGGAAAGAATGTTACAGATAACTTCCATCTATTACAGAAGTATACGCAGAGTTCCTAGCAGTTTTTCTATAATTTTTGCAGGTCGATAGGTCATGATGAGCGTACCTATATAAGTTATGAACTGATGATGGATCGACTCCAACCTATAGAGTTCAGACTGAAACATGGGCCCTCGATTAAAATCCAGGGATGGTGCGCACTGTATTTCATGGGCGCAAATGAGGTCGAGGTGGAATGGGACTAGGAAGAGGTCACGGACAACTGATCTATGACAATTGTGAAGGGTCAAGGCATTATGCCCGCGATTGTACCAATCCAACAAAACCATCATGCTCATATTGTACCTAGTTTGATCATGAGATGTAGGAATGTCCCACACTGATAGTGAGGTTGCGCAATAAAGGAGCACTGCAACCTCCCCTGACTCAGAACCTACAAATGATGAGGTCTGAGCCATGTGAGGAAGACCCAAATGCAAATATCATGCTCCGAAGTGGTATCATGACAGGAGATGACAAAGGAAAGAAACCCAAAGAGAGTTCCTAGGTTTGCAATGCTCCAACAAGGGAACCAAAATTTGATTTAGAGCGCACTAAGGAGACATTCATGGAGGCTAAGAAGAGCTTCGCGAATGCCTCCACTTCAGGAATTAAAGAAAAACTAGAACCGGAAACGGACCTGTCAATGCTCACTGCATTTTTAGAGACATGCATGAAGCTACTGCGTGATAGCAAAGCAGTGAATGGACTGCAAGAACTCATCACTAGATGTGCTGGAACAGGAGAACCACGCATAGTCTAGAAGCTCGGTAAGCACACAACGCGAACAGGAAGGAGATGAGATTGACTGCGTAGATCGGGGAATATGAAATGGATCAAGTGATTTTGGATCTAGGATCAGATGCAAATGTCCTGACAAAGAAGACATGGAAGCACATGGGCAGGCCCACGTTGCAATGGCCTCTTATTCAATTGCGAATGACAAACCAGAAAAATATCCTACCCATGGGAATATTATAGGGAATAAAGGTGGATATTGAAGGTGTGAGCGCACTTGCAGATTTTGAAGTGATAGAGATTGTTGATGACAACAGTCCTTATCCCACATTACTGGGAATAGATTGGGCAACTAACATGAATGGAGTGATAAATCTAAAGAAGCACAAGATGATTTTTGAGAAAAAGTCACTACATGTAGTGGTACCGTTGGACCCTGCATAACGATCACGCTACACAGAGCCAGTGCATGACTACGACAATGATGATGATCTAGACTGTATATACAAGATAACCACTTGGGACTAGGACTTGGTGAATCCAACAGTGGATGGTAGGATTTTGTGGGAGCGTGAAAGCTCTTGCACCTCAGATTCGGAAGAGGAGATAGAACGATGGTAGAACCGGTTACACGAGGTAACCACGCTAACCTACAACATGATGACAACGTCATTGTGTTGCGTGGCAATAGAGGAAAGAGATCTGCCTATGTATGATGGACTAACTGAGGTGGATGATTTCTTAAACCAATTTGAAAGAGAAGTACCGAAACAACGGCGTTTCAACGCTTTGAAATGGGCACTGCATGCTATGCCTACAAGGTTGTGGGTACGCACCAATAGAATTTTGAGGACTGGCGCGAATGTAGAAGGATGATGCTCATGTGGTTTGGAAAGCCTCAGATGCAGATGAAATCCAGGTATGATGGATGAAATAGCTCACGCACCCACCTTTTCAAATGGGTATAGGCGTATGGTGCACAACCTGCATGGACGCACACCATCCTTGCGATAGGAAACATGACTGATAAGTAGAAGCAGGCAAGACGATGGCACGAATGACGACCAGGACGTATGATAAGACCAAGCGCGCTAAAGATTATCCCTGTGGAAGCCTTTGACAAAGTATGCGAAGTATTGAACGCGGTCCACCATGTGTAACGCACTAACTAGGACCTGTGCGTACCAACAATTCTATGGGCTTATAAGACCATGCGCAAAACCCTGGCTGCACGAGCACTTCTGAAGCTAAAATATGAAGAAGATGTTTTAATCTCGATGGAGCATGTGAAGCGTAGTCTGCGCACAATAGAACCAATAGATATGATGGTTTGCGAAGCTTGGAAAGGAGGGATCACACAGCCGCAAGGAACAGAACGCATGAGACTTGAGTAAGAAATCCAACAGGGAAACCTTAGACTCCATGAACTTGAAAAAGAAAGGGAACGGTTAAGGAATAAAAGCACTTTGATGGACACAGAAGTCAAGACAATGGAGGAAGAAATAAAGAAAGATTTTCTCGGCAAAAAGACCAGAATGGTAAGGCAAGAGGTGTGCGATCAAGATGATAGGGTTAAGGCCTATTTCCATGAATTAATCAGTTTTATGCCTTGGCTTGGACAACATATTGCTAAGCATAGTGACCAAGGTAGCACGTTGCAAATGGTGAAGTGCACAATGCCAATTGTAACAATACAAGGTGGGGATTCTCCAAGAACCATGACGGAGGATAGGATGGAACTCTACACGGGTGGTGTGATCATCTAACTAGCCAAGGGAAGGATAGTATTAGCACTCCAAGCAGTTGGAAGGGAGCACAAGACTATAAACTATCCTGCCCGGGAGCTGCGCGATCTTGGAGATGCCCGCAGAAGTAAAGAATCAAAAGGCCCGCGACTACGCACAGGGGGCTGCACTGCCGTGCAGGTTGGCTAGAAAGTAACCGTTGAAGTTAATATTCATGATGGGATGCTCGAATTGAGGCCAAATGGAGTAGGCAGCAGGCATTTAAGATGTAATTTATGGGCAAGATTTGGGAAAATCTGTAGCCAACAAAGCATTAATGAACTGGCATTAGGGGGAACAATTGAATTTGAATTCAAAAAGCACTATAAAATACAAAGGGATGCCCAACAAACAACACTTTGTCATTTGCGAATTGAGAAATTGAGTAGAGCCCTAAGTATTGTGAGCCAAGTGTTGATTAAGCCCCTGAATTCACTAGTGATAAGTTGTTGCACAACTACAATGACAACAACTAATGATGGTATGGGGATAGAAGAGGTGACCATTGGCGAGGCTGCACTTGCCCTAACTATGGAGAATGTTCCAGAAGGTGCTAGGATTGTGGCAGAGATCCCGAAATCACCGTGTACGCTAAGACCCAAGAAGCAGAAATAAGCAATGGCTCCCATATGTGTGTCCCTGTGGAACCCACTGTGCAGAAAATTGTCGATGGAAGAGAAGGGGAAAGTTGTCACTATAGAAATAGATGAAGAAGAAGAAGATTTTCAGGAGCTTCTCATCACAGAAGAAGAAGAATATGAAGCCATTGAGGCAGATACTCAACCTACACACTCTGCAACAAAATTGCCCGCCTATGTCCCCCCACGAAAAGGGAAGGCCAAAGTGCCCAAGGACCTGAATGAGACCAAAAGTTCTCTCCAGACCTCGCTCCTCCCAGATGGAATTATGTTTGAAGGAACGCACCTGGGCTGTGTGCCAACCATGAAATTTGAAGATTGGGACCTTGATGAAGGAGAGAAGTTCCCTTGCCTTGAGACCGGAAATCTCATGAAGAAGAACACCACAGGGGTGGTGACAACATTAAAGCCAGGGAAGTGGTTGTGCAGTGTGGAGAAGGTTGGGCTGCTGAACCTACTATGGGTGCCACATTTTCACTCTGCCCAAATAACCATTTTCTTCATCAGGCAGCTGTTTTGCCTGGTGCATGTGTTATATTCTTTCCATGACTAGCCCACATAGTTAACCGGAGGGTTAGAAGGGGGGCGAAGCCCCCCTGTTGTTGCGCCGATTGTGTGGTGGGGGGGGGGGGGGGTCACAAGGGGTTTGAGGGGTGCAGGTAACCCCACTCTATGGGGTCTGAAGCAACACCCCAGAAAATTTTGGTTCTGGACCCTATGTTAGGTTGGGCGGACCTACCTATGATTTTGTGCATGATTTTCGCACATCATTTTGCGCGCGATGGTTTTCGGTCCATGGATTTGGATGCTTTGGCATGTATAAATATTTATTGTAACATTGAAAGGAACATAATGAAAAATCAAGCTGGTAATCCTGGTTTTGGGATCCAGGGGAAAATCTCTGTGTATATGTGTTTTATGTGTTATGCTCTCGCATTGTTTATTTTATGTGTTTTAGAATTCATATGCCGGTAATTTCTGTATGAGGTTAAAACCTACATTTGGTATCAGAGTTGTTTTGGCTTCAAGGGGATGCCTTTGTTGCTGAGGGGTTTTGCGCGAGCCTGTGGTGGACCCTGTTCAGTGGGATATCTGTGAGATCGATTCTGGTGGTGAAAGAATATGGCGAGCAGTGGAAAGATAGAGATCGAGAAATTTAATGATCAGAGTTTTGAGTTGTGGAAACTCAAGATGGAGGATCTGTTGCGGATAAAGATCAGTGGACGCAATAGATCTGGGCACTAAACCAATGGGATTATCTGATGAAGAATGGAAGAAGTTGGTTCGGAAGGCAAAGACCACAATACAATTGTATGTCTTAGATTCGGTATTGCTGAATGTATTAGGGGAAGCTATGGAGAAAGCTTTGTGGGACAAGTTAGGGACTTTTTACGAATCTAAGTCTCTGGTGAATAAACTATTCCTGTGGAAAAAGCTATATAACCTAAGGATGAAAGATGGAGACTCAGTGACAAAGCATTTGAACGCATTTAATAATGTGGTAAGTCAGTTAGCATATGTCGATATTAAAATTTCAGATGAAGATAAGTGCATCAGTTGGTTGTGTTCTCTACCAGATTCGTGGGATAGTCTAGTTATTGCAATAGGTAGCAATGCAACTGCCTTGCAATTTGATGAAATAGTCTCATCCTTACTGATGGAGGAGATGAGGCAGAAAAATATGGAGAGCCAGAATGGTGATTCCTTGTTTGTACGAGGATGGTCCCAGAACAAAAACAAAAATAAGTCATCAAGTGGGAGATCTAAATCTAGAGGTAGATCCAAATCTCTAGGAAAAACTATAAAGGTGGTGTGCTGGAAATGCGGAAAGGAAGGGCACTACAAAAGGGACTATAAATCTAAAGCTCCTGATAAAGGAAAGGGATCTGATGATGCTCCTTCTGCAGAGGCAAAAGCCACCTCAGATGAAGGTGGGGATGTGTACATGGCTTCTTCAAGTACACATGTAGATCATGAGGCATGGCTGATTGACTCAGGTGCATCCTTTCACTTCACTCCCCATAGTGAGTGGTTCTGCGAGAATGATAAATATGATGGTGGTGATGTATTCTTGGGGGATGACAGGAAGGCTAGAATCATTGGTCACGAAAAAGTAAAGTTGAAGTTGTAAGGTGGAAGTGTTAGAACACTTCCGGGTGTTCTGCATATTCCTGCATTAGTCAGAAATCTGATTTTTGAAAGCAAGCTGGATGATGCAGGTGTAAAAACAGTGCTTAAGAAGGATACCTACAAGATGTTTCGGGGGGAACTGGTATTTATGCGGGGAGTTTGAATTGGAACTCTGTACAAGCTACAAGGTAGCATTGTTGTTTATGAGTGCAACAGTTCTGTGGTTCCTGAAAGTGAAGCAAAAAATCTAGTGGTCTCTGGAGAGAAGATCATGTTGTGGCATCAAAGGCTTGGACATATTGGAGAGAAGGGCCTTCGAATACTTCATCGTAAAGGTATGGTAGAAGGTATGAGTAATATCTCTTTGGATTTTGATTTCTATGAAAATTGTGTATATGGGAAGCAGAATTGGTTGAGTTTCCCCTCTGGTGGTAAGAGGGCAAAACAGATATTAGAGCTTGTGCACAGTGATGTGTTTTGACCTGTGAAGGTTCCATCACTGGGTAAGTTTGTGTACTATGTATCATTTATAGATGAATTCTCAATGAATACAAGGATGTATTTCCTTAAGAAGAAATCTGAAGTCTTTAACAGGTTTAAAGAATTTAAGGCTCTAGTGGAAAACTAGATAGAGAAGAAGATAAAGGTGTTGAGGATAGATAATTGTGGAGAGTTTTGCAGTAAGGAATTTGAAGAATTCTATAAGAAGTGTGGTATAGCATGGAAAAAGACTACTCCATATATGCCTCAGCAAAATGGAGTTGCAGAAAGAATGAACAAGATGTTGATGGAGATGGCAAGAAGCATGCTCAGTGGTGCCGGGTTAGGACAGGAATTTTGGGCAGAGGCGGTGGAGACAACATGTCACCTGGTCAACAGATCACCTTCATCAGTGTTGGACAATAAGACTCCACAAGGGGTATGGACTGGTAAGAAACCCCCTCTTTCACATCTGAGAGTATTTGGATATGATGCATATGTACATGTTCTAAAGGAGAAACGAACCAAGTTGGATAGTAAAAATGAAAAGTGCATCTTTATTGGGTATAAAGATGGTTTAAAGGGTTATAAGCTTTGGAACCAAGTAACAAGGAAGGTTGTGTACAGCTGAGATGTGGTGTTCAGAGAGGTGAAAGATGTTATTAAACATGAAGTCCACCCAAAGGAACCTGAGAAGATAGAGTTTGAGCTAAAGGAGGAAGAATAAGACTCTACAGTAGAGGAGGAATCAAAAGATGAAGAGCTACAAATTCTGGGTGTGAGAAGATCAGTTCGAGAAAGAAGGTAGCTAGAAATGTATAGTCCATCTGCTTTCTATTCAAATTTTGTTTTATCTGTTACTGATGATGATCCTAGAACTATGAAGGAAGTAGTAGATTCAGAGGATGGAAAACTTTAGAAAGAGGCCATGGTTGATGAAATGTCATCTTTGCACAAAAATGAGGCTTGGGATCTGGTGGAGTTGCCGGCTGGAAGGAAACCCATTGGTAGCAAATGGGTGTTCAAGAAGAAGACAAATGCAAAAGGAAAGGTGGAGAAATACAAAGCTCGGTTGGTAGCAAAAGGTTATTCCCAGGTGCTGGGAATTGATTTTGGTGATACTTTTTCTCCTGTTGCCAATGTAACTTCTATTATATTACTTTTATCTGTTGTTGTTGCTTTTGATTTTGAGGTAGAACAGATGGATGTGAAGACAACATTTCTTTATGAGGATTTGGAAGAGGAGATCCACATGAAGCGACCTGAAGGTTTTGCAGTGAAGGGTAAGAAAGAACAGGTATGCAAGTTAAAGAAGTCTTTGTATGGGTTAAAATAGTCACCAAGGATGTGGTATCAGAAATTTGATACATTTATACGGGGACTTGGTTTCACCAAAAGCAAAGCAGGTCACTATGTGTATTTTAAGTTAATTAGTGACCGTGTTATTTATCTGGTCTTGTATGTGGATGATATGTTGCTCGTTGGAAATGAAAAAGAAATTATCCAGGATTTGAAGACCCATTTGTCTTGCAAATTCGACATGAAAGATCTTGGTGCTGCAAACTATATTTTGGGCATGGAAATTAAAAGAGATCGGGCAAAGAGGAAGCTCTGGTTAAACTAGAGGAAGTATGTTGAGACAATATTAGAGAGGTTTAATATGCAAGATATTAAACCAGTGAAGGTTCCTATTCCTGTAGGTGTAAAGTTATTTGCTGAACAGTGTCCAAAGACACAAGAAGAGGAGGAGTACATGTCCCATGTTCCATATGCAAGTGCAGTCAATAGCTTGATGTATGCGATGGTCTGTACTAGACTAGACATTGCACATGCAATGGGAGTATTGAGCAGGTTTATGTCAAAACCATGGAAGGAGCGCTCGACAAGAGTGAAGCGGGTTTTCAGGTATTTGCATGGCACTAGTGATTACGGTTTGTGCTACCAAGGAAGACCAGGATTGGATAGAGTGTTGGATATTCGTGGCTTCGTTGATGTAGACTGGGCTGGAGATCTGGATTAGAGAAGATCTACAAGTGGGTATGTGTTTAACCTATTTGGAGGTGCAGTCAGTTGGATGAGTAAGAAACAATTTGTAGTGGCACTATCAACTACAGAGGCATTTAAGGAGCAAGTGGACACGACACAACATAAGGAAGTATTTCTAAAAGTGCACGTCCAACCTTGGATTGATGAGGCCTTCACCATCACGGCAGACATCGAAGGCAAGCTCGCACACATACATGGGATGCACAAATTAATGCAGAGAAGCACCCCAGACGAAGAGGTCTCAGAACAACACATGCAACATATCTAGCAAGCAGCAACTCAATGCACTGCTAACCTCCGCACAGTTCGAGAACAGTTGGAGGGTCTTCGCGCAAAGATTTCCGCGCCAATAGAGTGACTCAAGGGAAAGTCACGATGTTTGTGTTGGGGGCCTGTTGGGCATGGAATCCCTCCCAAGGCATGTTTTGGGACTCAAAGCCCAAGTTTTGACCCAATCTTTTTGTAAAGCTCTGCGAATTACGAGCTCAGAGCATGAAAAGTATGATAGAGTCATAGGGTTGTCCACCCTAGTTTTGTAATGTAGTGTCAGCTGGATAGACCTACCCATGGTCCACGGACCATGGGATTGTGTAAATAGAGCAAGGCTCTAAGTGTAAAAGGGGAGAAAGTAGAGAGATAGGAAGAAAGGCTAAGGAAGTAAGGTAAAGTGTGTCTTTGGGTCGTAGAGTAGGAGAAGGCTCTGCTTCTGAGTGCGTAGAGGCCTATCGGTCCGCAAATGAGTCTGTGGACCCCTGCAGTTGAGTGCACAGGGTGGAGTCAAGTCTGTAACCAAGGAAGGAATTAATAAAGAGAAGTTTTATCATAATTTTGTGTATCTATTCCTGGGTTAATGCATGTTTGATATAATTTCAAAATATATTGTTTATTTACTACACGCACCTATATGAATGGTTTATGTTGTTAAGTATAACTTAAAACATGCAAGTAGGCTAAAATAATCAACTAACATTGGAATACCAGTAAAGCCTTGGGTATTAACACAAAAGCGCAACATTCATCCCCCAAGTAGGGCTACGCAAAGGTAGTATATTGGGCTGTGAGGTATGAGAAAGTGCGCAAAGTGACCTGTGCACAAGGTCGAACCACAGACCACTTGAACTCATTATACATCTCCAAGGTGCAGAAACTTGGTTCTAGCACCCTCCCATACTACTTCATGTGAGACCTCAGTCCACACTCCACAAACTGTTGCCGAAAGGGCCAATAGTATCGGGATTTGTTTGGATAACTCAACTCTGAACCTAGGTCAAGCCCCAATAAGCCAACAATCTCCTTACTCTTGTTTTGACCTCTAAGCTTTATCATAATGTATTTTGGACATCAACTTTCCTTCTCACCTCATACATTAGCGAGCATATGTTATCAACCTATTCTACCGCATAGGGTCAGTGTTCATTAGACCTCATGGCTATTCATTAGCCCTCATGGCTAGTTTGATAAGGAAGTGCATGTAGAATATTGGTTGGTGCAGTTGTCTATAGAGATCAACAATAGAGTTAATGATTTGGTGAAGTCTTGTGTATTTGAGCTTAATTACATACCTACAACAACACACCTAAAGGTGCTTCCTTTGGGTTCATATAGTATTATTTTGGGCATGGATTGGTTGTTCATTAACAAGACTAAGGTAGATTTCTATGACAAGGCCATTGAGTGCTTGGATGATGATGGAGAAGAGAGAGTCTTGCAGGGAAAGAGGAAGCCTCCATCGGTGAGAGTGGTTACAACTATGCAAGCTAACTATAGCCACAAAAAGGATGTGTATTGTCTACAGTTCATGTTTCCAATGATGAAGGGAAGGAAGATGATAATGATGAAATCCTTCAGAGGTATCCTATCTTACAAAAATTTGAAGATTTGTTTCTGGTAGAGATTCTAGAGTTTCCTCCTCATAGAGACATGGATTTATTTATTGATTTGGTACTAGGAGAAACACCAAAATCTAAGACAAATTATAGGATGAGCATGCCCAAGTTGGTGAAACTGAAGTTGCAACTTAAAAGGATGCTTTAAAAGGGACACATAAGGCCAAGTGTGTCTCCTTGGGGCACAGTACTATTGTTTGTAAATAAGAAGGACAATATTATCATATTTTTCATTGAATATATGTAGCTCAACACGGTGACTATCAAGAATAGGTATCCATTACCTCAGATTGATGATTTGTTTAATCAACTGAATGGAGCTATAGTATTTTGGAAGATTGATTTGAGATCAAGATATCATCAGGTGCGTATCAAAGAAGAAGACATTTACAAGACCTCATTTCATACAAGCTATGAGCACTATGAGTTTAAGGTGTTTTCTTTTGTTCTTACCAATACTCCAACCACCTTCACATGTTTCATGAATAATGTGTTTCATCCTTATCTAGATAAGTTTGTGATACTCATCTTTTATGATATATTGGCCTATTCGAAGAATGAGGAAAGAGCATGCAGGGCACCTAACAACGATATTCAAATTTTTTAGAGATAAAAATCTCAACAAGTGTAGTTTGTTTTAGTTTCAAATTCATTACTTGGGACATGATGTTTCCAAGGAATGGATAGCAATGGATCCAGAAAATATTAAATTTATCATGGAGTGTCCATCTCCAAGGAATGTGGATGAAGTGAGATCATTCATGGGACTAGCACATTATTACAGGAGGTTTATGAGGAACTTATCTAATATTGGCTATCCTATCACATCTTTACAAAGGAAAGGGAAGAATTTTGAATATACCACTAAGTGTGCTACTAGTTTTGATAAGTTGAAGTAGTTACTTACCACTACTCTAGTTTTGAAGATTGCAGATCGTAGTAAGGAGTTTGCAGTTTGTACAGATGCTTGAAAGGAAAGACTTAGTTGATTCTTTATGTAGGAAGGGCAGGTGGTTTTCTATGAATCAAGGAAGTTGAATGAACATGAGTAAAATTATATGAATTGTGATCTTGAATTGACAATTATCATTCATGTGTTGAATATGTGGACACATTATCTGATCCGGATTTAAACAGGAATGCAATAGATTACAGAGATAACCATAAATACAGATATGTGATAACCATAAATACAGATATGCGGCGGAAATAATACTTCATTTCATTAATGGAAAATACCGAAATATGCTTACAACCAGAAATGGAAATAAACCAGCTAGGGTGATGGTAGCTTATCTCTGAGAAGAGATGTGTCGGCTACATGCCTCTGAACTGTTCTAAACTGTGTTACAATGAGGCTTGAAGGCCTATTTATTGTTGAGAAACAATGGAAAACCCTTCACATCCCGAAACCTAACCCTAGAAGATGAAACGCCAAATTGTGGGCCCCGTTTGGGTAAATTGGTACATCAATTTCTCGGGGTCGTAACTTTGGCATACGATCTCCGTTTGACGTGTACGATAGCTCGTTAGAAAGATCTATCCGAGTACTACCACTTTGGGAGGCAACATCGGTCCATGGACCCATGTTGCCCCAGATTCCCAAAAAAACGTCGTTTAGGGCCTCAAAACGGCTCCGGAAGTTCAGGACCCGAAAAACTGCTAAAAATAGTAAACTGTGCTACAATTTAGGAAACTGAAAAAGCTAAAAGAGACAGTTGTGGGGGTCCAAATGGGATAGGTGGGTGGCCACCAACATCCACCTGGATCATTCCTCCCCCCTTAGGAAGCAATGGTCCCCATTGCGTTGAGTTCATCCCTGAGATGAGGAAGCTTCTGCTGAGCTGGGTCTCTGGTGAGCTGTTCTGCAATCTCTGCTGTGACCAGAAATGGGGGGAAGCATGGTTGACGACGGTCCACATTGAACACTTGGTGCAAGCGAAGGAATGGAGGAATGTTGTGCTTCAAAGCATTGTTGCCTGTAGCCTTGGTACTGGTGTAAGGACCATGTCGAAGTCGCTTGAGTTTCTGATGGGTTTTGGTAAGGCGTTCTCTCTGCAGATGTAACCAAACTTTGTCGCCCACCTAAAACTTGTGTGGTACCCCTGTGGGTGAGGAGAAGTTGTTCCTGTGTCTTGTCATGACTGTATCCCTTTGCTGCTGCTGCTGCATGGAGGAACCCTTCGCGGGGGTCATGGATGTGATGGCAATCTTCCCCTTACTTTGGGAGTGAACCAGACAGATGAATTTCCTGGTCTGGGAGATGAGCTTGCTACCTTTCTTAACAGTGATCAAAGATGTGGCCATAGGTGGGGCTACCTCTGGTATCCTGTATAATGAATTATTTAAAGAAATAATGACAGCACGAGGCCTTGACTCATACACAGCATGTCGCCTCCACAAGTATGGTTGGCCTAATAATACATCACAAACATCCAGAGGTGTAACATCACACAATACCTCATCTGTGAAGGGCTTGATGCTTTACGGAAGGCGGCACTACTGGCAAACTTTTAGATCTCGTCCTTCGTGAAGTCACCCGATACTGTACGGCTGTGAGTGTGGTGTAGTCGGTAGGCCCAATCACTTCACGACCTCTGCTGAAATGAGGTTCTTTTGGCTTCCACTGTCGACAATGAATTGTAGCGGCGAACCCTTCACCCACATCTGTGAGTGGAAAAGACGCTCCCCTTCCTCTGGATTTTCGAGCTCATCTTTCTGGATCTTGGCAGTGGCAACAGTGGCGCTGGGATCTGCATCAATGATTTGCTTCCCTTTGCCATTCCCCTTGTCGGGTTTTGGCTCAAGGTCAGAACATGCATCTGATTCGGAAGCCTTCAACTCAGCCACAAGCGATTGCTTGGTCCGACACTCACTTGTGTTATGAGTGGGACTCTTGTGGAACTCACACCACTTTCCTGTGTCCTTCTTCAGCTTCGTGGTGTTGTTCTTTTCTTGCGGCTT